>MU225256.1:13531672-13547775 GCA_018584345.1 Thuja plicata | reverse complement strand
AAGGAGTAGAGAGAGACAATAGAAGCTTCAAGCTTCGAAGGGTTTGCATTCGTTTGTCTTCCTTTTCGTTGTTTGTACATTTTATTGCTTACGTTTCCATCATTCGTTTAGTAGTTATTGCGTAATATATTTGCATGCACTTGTGAACCTTGGCTACTAACACAAATATTGAATTTATGTTCCAAAAGCTTATACAAGGTACATATTATTGTGAAAAGGTTGATCTGATTTTATATGAGGTTGTATATCTTCTATCGATCTGAACATGGTAAGAGATCTACCCAAATTTGCTAATGTAACCAAGCATTGAACACACACACACACACACACATTCAAATTTAGACAAATCAACATGATAGATCATAAATATATAATTGAACCTACGAGAAACAACATTCAATCACTTATTTATTATTTTCTTAAATTCATCTCTTCTGAGTAACATAATAAATAATCACTAACACCTATTTTTCATCTTTTGTGATGACTGCGAAATATCTCCTACAATGAATTTATGTGGAAAATTCAAGTAGAAAATTAGAACCACTTTCAACCTAGATATATATTTAATACTTTTGAAGTTACACTATATTGACATGTTTAAAAGTAAATACACATATATAAATGTGTGCACTATATAAGGATGTGTTATAAATATACATGCATATTTAATCAATATTGACATATGGTCATAATCATTAGAAGGAATATCTTCAAAGATTTAATTCATATCTTTGTCGTATGTCTATGCAAAGATACATTCAAAATACTAAATCATATGAAGTATGCAATCCATCTGTCAAATATTATAAGGGAATGATAGATCTTTCAATGTTGAATCTGTAAAATATTTCAAATCCAAAATAATAAACAAATACAAATTTTAAAATTGTTCATATATGTGACTGATTATTATCCCTCTTTGAAATTCTCTTAGACATTATCAACTTGCCTTTTAGATAGATATCTTGTTCTTTTGGTTCCTCATGCCTCTTTCCATTTTAAAAATGGGGACAAAAGAAAAGAAAAAAAAACAAAAAAAAAATCCTACTCCATCTCCCTTAATGCATGCTTATTAAATGAAAAGGGGACTGAAGCATATTCCCACTCCCATAACTTGGAAATTTCTAAAGTTGGGAGTGAGTGATTACTCCACTAGATCATGCATCCATCATAAAAGGAGGTTAACACAAAATAAATTATTTCATCAACTCATAGATACAATAATGGTTGTAATATTTTTCAATAAAATCTAAATAAATAATTTTATATTTTATCTTGCATTCGTAATAGATCCCTACTAACCTCGATCAACATAGAAATAATTAGAAGTGAATTTTCACACACACACACACACACACACATGTATGGTACTAGTTCTAGAAGATAATGATCTTCAAAGAGGGACACTAATATGCCTATAAATATCATAGATAGAGTCATTTTACATATGTTAATAAATACTAAGGGTCATGTGATAAAACTAATTTCTAGATTACTATATAAACCTTGATTAAGGATGAGAACACATTACTTTAAGAATTATTGTTTATCTATTCATTACTAATTAATTTCTTGAATTAACCTCTCATGGTCATTTCTTTATTTTGACAAGAATCTAAAGTTTATCATCTTCTTGGATAAAGGTCTCATCAATCTTGTTAGCACAACTTTGGTTGAGTAAGCCTAAAGTGACCATCTCTATTTTATTTATTATCATTCTTAGAAAATAAGGTAATGTGCAATAAAATGTAACCACCACTCTATTTATCTATGTTCACTATAAGAAAACAAGATACTACATAATAAAATATGATGGTCTCCCTTTTATATATTTAGTCATTCTAAGAAAACAAGATATTACATAAGAAAAGACAATCATCTCCCATTTATCTATGTTTATTCCATGAAAATAAGATGCTACACAATAAAATATAACCATCTCTCTTAATTATATATAATCAATTTAAGAAAACAAGGTACTTCACATTAAAAGATAATCATCTCCCTTTTATCTATGCTCATTCTAAGAAAACAAGATACTACGTGCGATAAGGTGACCATCTCCCTTCTATCTGTGATGATTCTATAATTGAATAAAGCCTAAAGTTTACTTAAATAACCATACACGCTCACAATGAAGAATACAGATATTAGATGTCATACATTCATAACTATCAAAATCAAATTTCCTTCTAACCTAAATAATTTATGCAATAATGAGCAATCTAATGTGAATGACTCATAATATTAGATAAAGATTCTACAACAAATTTTTATTTATTACAGTACCCAAGCACATCATATTTTTTACAATCTAATGTTTCCCACCATAAATAAATATAATCAAATTATGATAATAATAATAATATAATCTTTGCATATGTGCAAAGTATAATAGATTATTTATTTTGAAAAGCAAAGTGCCATAATAAAAGTATTAATAACAGCAATATCCCAATCCCTCACCACAGGATTAGAGTAGGGACGAGCCTCAAAGAAAGGATGATGATAATCTTTGCATATGTACAAAGCCTAATAGATTAATTTGTTTAAGAAGCAAAGTCCCACTGCAGAAAATAAAGAGATTAAGTACAACAAAATCCCATTCCATCGCCACACGATCTGATGTTTCCGATTTGCAGAAAAATACAAGTTTAATCATTGTTTTACAACTGAACCCTCGGCTATAGTTCCCTGGCAAGGAACTAGTAATAAAAGAACATTTAATGTTTCTTCTTTGTCAAAATAGTTAACAAACCTTGTAGTTCCCTGATCCCAAAGTGAACAAATAAATAAATCATATTGAAAAAATTATAACAAATTTGACATGCGATAAATACTTCATTTGAAATAGAATTTCTCATCGCAAATAGAGAAGAATAACCTTACTTTCCAGGTATGGTTGGGAATGTAAATAAAATTAATGAATTTAATCTGGATCTTCAATTAAATCTACGAAGGAGGAGGAATGTTTGGGATGGCTTGTGCAAACCATACATTTAGAGAGCCTTATTTCTTAAGACCATAAATTTGTAGTAAAAAAACATAGCAAATTTTAAAAAAATGGTCAAATATGAACGGGGTGACATTTCAAAAATGAAACGTTACCACATTTCATAACGTCACCCCATTTTTTTTGCAACCAATTTCCAACGACTATAAAATGAAATGGGGTGATGTTATGAAATGAGTTGACGTTTCATTTTTGAAACATCACCCCGTTTTATAACATCAGCCCATTTGTGA
The DNA here is from genome assembly GCA_018584345.1 of Thuja plicata. Classification (NCBI taxonomy): domain Eukaryota; kingdom Viridiplantae; phylum Streptophyta; class Pinopsida; order Cupressales; family Cupressaceae; genus Thuja; species Thuja plicata. The sequence goes on along the minus strand of MU225256.1, from coordinate 13,544,526 downwards.
AAATTGAAATGTTCCCCGCCAAAAGTCATTTAGGTTTAGCCTTGGGAAAGGCTTGGTCAACCGACCCTTGGCTTTGGATTTGGTTTGACCTAAATGTTGAAGGCCATGTCAGTCTCCAAACAAGAAACTCAATTTGGCCACAAATTCGATTGGGTTTTCTGAGGAATTTCTTGACGAAAAAAACCCAGTACAGATCAGACAGTGAAGATTCAAAATATGTAATTTTTTATTAAATTTGATTAAAATTTCTATTTTTCAATCATTTTGTACTAAAACAGGTCTATAGAAAAGAGAATACAAGCGTTTTTGTAATTTTAATAACTTTTTTATTTTAAAGTTTATTGAAAAATAAATTATACACATAATTCTACACACTATAAAAAAAATAATTTAAAAATCATATGTTTAGGGCAAATTATGCTTGCCATACACAAGAGGTTTTATAGACAACGATTGAGCCCAATATATAATTAATAAAAAAAAATATTTAACATAAAAATATGGAAAAATATTCTCATCAATCTTAAATGTGTTACTTACCATTTTCCAAAAGGGTTTAGATAAATAGTTTCATTTTATTCTGATTTCGCTTGCCGTACACACACATGGTATAGTCCTGAAAGAGTGAGTTTTAAAATGTGGATTTTAGTAATCCCTATTTAAATATGAAATTTATCATCTGGGTATTTAAAAAAAATCACATATTTGGAAAATAGACTTTGAATCCTAAAATTTTATATTAGTGACCTTTTGGAAGATTCCATGTCTAAGTGCCTCAAATCTTTAGGTCAAATAGGATGAATTTGAAAAAATGAGAAAAATAGTTCCACCTTTTGGCAAAAAAGTGGACTCATCTTCTTGTTGGAACCCGAAGAATATCCTTGACCAAACTTAGATACTCACCAAGAATGTCTTTGACCAAGCGTTGACACTCACCAAGAAATTCATTGACCAAGCTTCGACACTCACCAACAATTTCTTTGATCAAGTTTCAATACTCACCAAGAATATCTTCAACCAAACTTCGACACCCACCAAGAATGTCCTTGATCAAGTCCTTTTAACATTCACCCAGAATGTCCTTCTTCATGGATGTGTAATTTTTTCCTTGTAGTAAGGTGCCCTTAGCGATTCTTCATTCACTTTCACTAAAATAAAGTCCCTTACGCGATCCTCCCTTAAATGTTTATTTTTTCCCCTTATTTAGTTCATGTCTTAAATATTTATTAATAGTAAATCAACATTATATTATAGAGTTACATAATATATTAATCACTACTACTATATTACTAACTAACACAACTTTCTTGTTTGTTGTCATAGCTAGGGATGAACCTCCTCAAAGCTCCATTGGCTTTCAACTCATTTGTTTGATTAGATGTTTTTGAGATCCCCTTTAACATATTTTATTTTCTTAAGAGGTATTCCTTTTGTTTCTTTATCGAATGTTTCTTCTATTCTATTGACTTGATTCATTTTCCCACACTTGTGGCTTGGTTCTCATGGCTCTTTGAATCTGAAACATACACATTCCTTCATTAATTCATCTCTCCCTTGGTATTGATGCCATGTACTCCATTATCCCTTACATAAATAACATCATTTCTTGACTCTTCATACCTATACTCTTAAAGGTGGAAGATTCTAGATTTTTTTCTTTGAAGAATTGGATTCTACGGTCATACCCTTTTGTATTATTTCCCCCAAGGTTTGTGGTTCTAGAGGGTTCATTATACTTTTAATAGAGTCCTTAAGACCTTCAAAAAATAATTCAGTGAGTCCTCTTTGGGATAGATCAATAATAATGATGGATAATTTTTTGAATTCATTGGCAAATTCCTTCACGGTTCCATTTTGTCTGAGTTGTGTTAGTTCCTTAAAGTAAAATTTATGATACTTTTGGTCAAATATACTAATGAGTGTTTTAGTAAATCCCTTGTAGGTGGTTATATTTTAATTACCTTTCGTGATGAATCCATGATACCATCAATCATGGACTATCTTGAATAGATGGAGGATGAAAAATTTAATAACATTTTCTTCATTCATAGGGCTAAGTGATAGATATGCATCAATTTTTTGGACCCATGATTGTGTGGTGATTTTTTCAAAGCTATAAAAACATACTAGGTTCATCTTATTTAATTTTTATTTGAGATCTTCCTCAGAATGATTCTTCCTCCTACTTGGATTGGCTAGGGGCTTTGACCTCATAATAATCCTTAAAGGGTATGCAATTTTATATTGTTGGTTCTAATCTAGCATACATTTGTGCAATATCCTCTACACTGCTCATGACTGACTCTTTTTTTTCTATGATAGGTTCTTTTGTTGCTAGGAATGAAGTAATGGTTGGATTGAGGATGGAACTTTGGGTTGAATATTCATTCTCAAAATGATTTGAATGAATGTCTCTTCTTGAAATTGCAACAGGCCTTTCATTACGACTATTGCTCGGTCTTTTAATAACATGGAGGATTAGTTGATTGGTAATTCCAATTATTTCATTAGTTTGTTCCATGAAGTTTCTAAGTTCATTAGCTAATTGCTCTGTGATGGCAGTTGCACCCTTCTTGTGTTGATATGTTTAGATGAACTATCCTCATAGGATGGTAGGATTATGCTATGATACCATTGTAATATTCCCATTTGTAATTGCTTAGGGTTTTTGTGTAATTTCTAAGTATTTAAATTTCAAGAGCCTTATTTTTATCTATAACTTGTACAAGAAAACTCCTTTATTTGACCCAAGTGAGTGTCTTGATATTGGTGAAGACTAATTTGTAAGGACTATTTTTTTGAAAACTTCTAAATCTTTAGTCAATGAGGGTATAATTGCTATATAGTGATGTTTCTCTTTAATTGAAACAGATATTGAGTTTATGTTCCAAAAGCTTATGCAAGGTAAATATTATTGTGAAAAGGTTGATCTAAATTCATATGAGGTTGTATATCTTCTATCGATCTGAACATGGTAAGAGATCTACCCAAATCTACTAATGTAATGAAGCATTGAACACACACACACACACACACACATATAGTACTGGTTCTAGAAGATAATGATCTTCAAAGAGGGACATTAAAATGCCTATAAATATCATAGATAGAGTCATTGCACATATGTTAATAAATACTAAGGGTCATGTCACAAAACTAATTTCTAGATTACTATATAAACCAATTAAGGATGGGAACACATTACTTTAAGAATTATTGTTTATCTATTCATTACTAGTTAATTTCTCTAATTAACCTCTCATGGTCATTTCTTTATTTTGACAAGAATCTAAAGTTCATCATCTACTTGGATAAAGGTCTCATCAATCTTGTTAGCACAACTTTGGTTGAGTGAGCCTAAAGTGTCCATCTCTATTTTATTTATTATCATTATTAGAAAACAAGGTAATATGCAATAAAAGATAACCACCACTCTTTTATCTATGTTCACTCTAAGAAAAAAAGATACTACATAATAAAAGATGACCGTCTCCCTTTTATATATTTAATCATTCTAAGAAAACAAGATACTACATAATAAAAGACAATCATCTCCCATTTATCTATGTTTATTCTAGGAAAATAAGATGCTACACAATAAAAGATAACCAACTCTCTTAATTATATATAATCAATTTAAGAAAACAAGGTACTTCACATCAAAAGATAATCATCTCTCTTCTATCTATGTTCATTATAAGAAAACAAGATACTAGACGTGCAATAAGGTGACCATACATGCGCACAATGAAGAATTTAGATATTAGATGTCATACATTCATAACTATCAAAATCTAATTTCCTTTTAACCTAAATAATTTATGCAATAATGAACAATCTAATGTAAATGACTCATAATATTAGATAAAGATTCTACAACAAATTTTTATTTATTACAGTACCCAAGCACATCATATTTTTTACAATCTAATGTCTCCGGCCATATAAAACATAACTAAATTATGATAATAATAATATAATCTTTGCATATGTGCAAAGCATAATAGATTATTTATTTCGAAAAGCAAAGTGCCAGAATAGAGGGATTAATAACAGCAATATCCCAATCCCTCACCACAGGATTAGAGCAGGGATGAGCCTCAATTAAGCAAGGATGATGATAATCTTTCCATATCTACAAAGCATAATAGATTATTTATTTTAAGAAACAAAGTCCCACTGCAGCAAATAAAGAGATTAAGTACAACAAAATCCCATTCCATCGCCACACGATTTGCAGCAAAATAGAAGTTTAATCACTGCTTTACAACTGAACTAGTAATAAAAGGACAGTTAATGTTTCTTCTCTGTCAAAATAGTTAACAAACCTTGTAGTTCCCCTATCCAAAAGTGCATAAATAAATAAATCATATAGAAAAAATTATTACAAATTTGGCATGCGTTAAATACTTCATTTGAAATAGAATATCTCATTGCAAATAGAGAAGAATAACCTTACTTTCCAGGTATGGTTGGGAATGTAAATAAAAATTAATGAATTTAATTTTTATCTACGAAGGAGCAGGAATGTTTGGGCCGATGGCTTGTGCAAACCATACATTTAGAGAGCCTTATTTCTTCAGACCATAAAAGAGAATGGCAAAGGCAATGGAACTGTTTTGATGCAAAATGTTATTATTATTATTAACACCACGCAAAACAATTTCATTTCCTTTTCCATTTTCTTTTCTGCTCTTTGAAAACCGCTGTGAAGAAATTCTAATGGAATCCAAATTTATAGAGTGAACTCGCAGTTTCTAACATTGTTGTTTGGACTGCAGTTTCCAACATTGTTGTTTGGACTGCAGTTTCTAACATTGTTGTTCAGAGATTTAACCAATAAATTTGTCCGCCAGTCTAGTCGAAGACATCAGCACATTGCTAGGTAAATATACAAGTGTTATGTAGGGAGAGTGCAACATAAATACATTATAAAATTGTATTCAACATAAATACATTTTCTAATTTTGCATTCAAAATTAGTTTCTGCTCTCACCGTCAATATCTCTCCTCTGCAATAAGTTTTTGATAGCTTGAAGTTTTCCAAAGTTTAATATATGGGCATTTGAATTTTTTTCATATTGTTGCTCCCATATTAATATATGCATTTTTTCCCATCATTTTTCATCTTCCCATATTCATATTTTTTATTTGCAAGGAAAGCTCCTTTATCCTGCAAAATCTATCACTATACAATCTCTTTCATAATAACATTCATTCCTAATGAGACACATTCATATTTCGGTCTGAAATGGAACTAGTCCTAGTGATGAGAATATGCTTTCATGTATTAATAAAGCAAAAATATCATAATCATCTCACACAATCATAAATCTACTAATTTTCATTAAAGCTACTAATTTTCTCAGCATGACATTCTTACCGAGTTAACAAGATAGTCAAGTGATCCAAAAAAAAAAAAAAAAAAAAAAGGAAAAAGAAAAAAAGANAAAAAAAAAAAAAAAAAAAAAAAGGAAATAGAAACAAAGATAATAAGAAAAGCTAGCTTGCCAATGGTATCTCCTTAAGAGCTAGAGAGCTCCCATATTAATATACGCATTAAATTCATACACTGAAAATCATCTATTAGATTTGATATATATATATATATATATGAAATTATTTATATTTGTATACATATATTAAGACTGTGAGTGCAAACATTTTTAAAGTACATAATGCACAAGTTAATAAGGGAGCATTAACCATAAGAAACCAATCATGTATCCATAATACCACATGCATGATATAAATCTCAGAATGGATCTCCAATAATTTTCTGCCCACTATCCATTAACATTCAACGAAATCTCTACCAATAACAAGTTGTAAACCATCAGATAATCATTTAAAAAAATACTAGCTTCATTAAAGATTATCTGAAAAGAAAAGTATTCCAACCAGACGCGGAAAGCATCATAACTAGTTCTAGCAGAGCATAGATCACTACAAGCAATAAATTAAATGAAGATAAAGTAACAATAATACATCTAATAAAGTTAATGCTTGTAACCACGCATCGTGATAAAGCTCATGACCACTAAACCATAATATTGATCAAAACATGAAAGGATAACTTAATTAACCCCTGAAATAGGCTTAAGGTACTGGCTTGGAGAATGAGAAAACCATCCACTATCACACAAACCTAAAAGAAATTAAAGCCAAAAGTGTAGCTCTCAGTAACAGAAGCTAAAGCAAAAAACCAAACAATAAATGAACTGTAATTATCCAATGTAGAAGACAGTCTCTGTCTAGAGACTAAACACAAAGACCTAAAGAACCGAAGGGGAGGAGAAAGGGGGAACCAAAAAAAGTATATATATATATATATATATATCTGTGTGTGTGGGTGTGTGTGTTTATACAGAGAGAGAGATGAAAACATGGGAAAGCTAGCACAAACTTAGGAAACCAAGAGAAAAAACAAACATAAGGGAAGCAGACAATGATACTAGCTGAAAAGGTAGACATGCTTATTTCTAAACTAGATAATGAGATGAATCAGAGAACAACAACCAAGCTCATATTTAAATTTATTGTTATTAATTAATTTATTTATATTTTAATTATTATTATATATATTTTTATTGTGTTATTTTTTATTTATCTATTTTCATATTTCAATATTACTATTTAGTTATAAAATATTCATTGAGAAATGGGGCATCACAAGTCGTCCTTCCCCAAAATTGCTTGTCCTAGAGTAATGTGAATTCAATGTTAGTGGCTTCTGTTGTGCAACTTTGATATCATCTTGCCTTACAACTCTGAATTTTAAAATCCTCATTTATTCAACTTGAGGGGAGAACTACAATATATTTATAAATATAAACTTATCATAACTAAGGATATTTCAATTCAAAATCCTAAGAATGATTCAAAATATAGAAATTATATTGATTTACTGTAGCACTTCTCTTCTCCTATGTTAATGATTGCTTTTCTTCTTGTTGAATAAACCTTCGGGTATATAGAATCTCTACTTTAATTGGTCTTTCTAGGAATTTCAACATTCAACAAGAATGTCTCAACACTCACCAAGAATAACTTTGATCAATTTGTGACACTTACCAAGAATGTCCTTGATCAAGCTTTGACAATCACCAAGAATGTCCTTAATCAAGTTTCTACACTCACCAAGAATTTCCTTGATCAATATTTGACACTCACGAAGAATGTCCTTGACCAAACTTTGACACTCACCAAGAAATTCCTTGACCAACCATTGACACTCACCAAGAAATTCATTGACCAAGCTTCGACACTCACCAAGAATTTCTTTGATCAAGCTTCAATACTCACCAAGAATCTCTTTGACCAAGCTTCGACACCCACCAAGAATGTCCTTGATCAAGTCCTTTTAACATTCACCAAGAATGTCCTTCTTCATGGATATGTAATCTTTTCATTGTAGTAGGGTGCCCTTAGCGATTCTCCATTCACTTTCACTACAATAAAGTGCCTTATGTGATCCTCCCTTAATTTTTTATTTTTTCCCCTTATTTAGTTCATATCTTAAATATTTATTAATATTAAATCAACATTATATTATAGAGTTACATAATATATATTACTTACTATTACTATATTACTAACTAACACAACTTTATAGTTTGTTGTCACAGCTAGGGTTGAACCTCCTCAAAGCTCCATTGGCTTTGAACTCATTTCTTTGATTAGATATTTTTGAGATCCCCTTTAACATATTTTGTTCTCTTAAGAGGTGTTCCTTCTCTTTCTTTATCGAATGTTTCTTCTATTCTATGGACTTGATTCCTTTTCCCACACTTGTGGATTAGTTCTCATGGTTCTTTACATCTTAAACATACATATTTCTTCATTAATTCATCTCCCCCTTGGTATTGATGCCATGTACTCCACTATCTATTACATAAATAACATCCTTTCTTTACTCTTCATACCTATGTTGTGACTTAGGTGGAAAATTCTTTCTTTTTTCTTTGAAGAATTGGATTCAATCGTCATACCCTTTTGTATTGCTTCCCCCAAGGTTTTTGGTTCTAGGGGGTTCACTATACTTTTAATTTAGTGCTTAAGCCCTTCAAAAAACAACTTGGTGAGTCTTCTTTGGGATAGATCAATAATAATGATGGATAATTTTTGGAACTCAATGGAAAATTCCTCCACGGTTCCATTTTGTCTTAGTTGTGTTAGTTCCTTGATGTACCATTAATGATACTTTTGGTCAAATATACTAATGAGTTTCTTAGTAAATTCCTTGTAGGTGGTTATATTTTGATTACCTTTAGTGATGCAGCCATGATACCACCAATCATGGGCTATCTCAAATAGATGGAGGATGACAAATTTAATAGAATTTTCTTTGTTCATAGGGCTAAGTGATAGATAGGCATCAAGTTTTTGGACCCTTGATTATGAGGTAATTTTTCAGAACCATCAAAATATAGTAGGTTCATCTTGTTTAATTTTTACTTGAGGTCTTTTTGAGAATGTTTCTTCCTTCTACATGGGCTTGGACTTCATAATACTCCTTAAAGGGTATACAATTTTTTATTGTTGGTTCTAATCTAGCATACATCTGTAAAAGATCCTCTACACTACTCATGACTCACTCCTCTTTTTCTATGATAGGCTCTATTCTTGGTAGGAATGAATTAATGGTTCAATTGAGGATGAAAATTTGGGTTGAATGTTCATTCTCAGAATGATTTGAATGAACATGTCTTCCTGAAATTGGAACAGGTCTTTCATTACAACTATTGTTTGTGCCTTTAATAGCATGGTGGATAAACTGATTGGTACTTCCAATTCTTTCATTAGTCTATTCCATGAAGTTTCTAGAAATTATTTAGCTAATTTCTCAATGATGGGAGTTGCACTCTTGCATTGATGGATTTACATGAACTATCCTCATAAGATGGTAGGATTATACTATGATACCATATTAATATTCCCTTTTGTAATCGCTTACAGTGTTTGTGAAATTTCTTATTATTACAATTTAAGAGGCTTCTTTTTACTATAACTCGTAGACAACTCCTTTATTTGACCCAAGTGAGTATCTTATTATTGGTGAAGACTAATTTTTAAGGAGTATTTTTTATAACACTTCTAATTCTTTAGTCAATGAGGGTATAATTTCTATATAGTGAAGTTTGTCTTTAATCAACAAATATTGACTTTATGTTCCAAAAGATTATGCAAGGTAAATATTGTTGTGAAAAGGTTGATCGGCATTCATATGAGGTTATATATCTTCTATCGTTCTGAACACAATAAGAGATCTACCCAAATTTTCTAATGTAACCAAGCATTGAACACACACACACACACACATAATCAAATTTAGATAAATCAACATGATAGATCATAAATATATCATTGAACCTACAAGAAACAACATTCCATCACTTGTTTCTACTTTTGTTAACTTCATCTCTTCTGAGTAACATGATAAATAATCACTAACACCTATTTTTTTTATCTTTTCTTATGACTGCAAAATATCTCCTACAACAAATTTACATGGAAAATTCAAGTAAAAAATTAGAACCACTTTCAACCTAGATATATATTGAATACTTTTGAAGTTACACTCAATCTAAATGTTTAAAAGTAACTACACATGTAAATGTGTGCACTATATAAGCATATGTTATAAATATACATGCCTATTTTAATCAATATTGACATATGGTCATAATAATTAGAAAGAAAAGGAATATCTTCAAAGATTCATCCTCATCTTTGTCGTATGTCTATGCAAAATATTAAATCATATTAAGTATGAAATCCATTTGTCAAATATTACAAGGGACTGATAGATCTTTCAATGTTGAATCTGCAAAATATTTCATATTCCAAATAATAAACAAATACAAATTATGAAATTGTTCATATCTATGACTGATTATTCTCCCTCTCTAAAATTCCCTTAGGCATTATCAGCTTGCCTTCTGGATAGATATCTTGTTTTTTGGTTCCTCATGCCTCTTTCCATCTGAAATATGGGGACAAAAAAAAAAATAAGAATAGCCTACTCCATCTCCCTTGTTGCATGCTTATTAAATGAAAAATGGGACTGAAGCATATTCCCACTCCCATAACTTGGAAATTTCTAAAGTTGGGAGTGAGTGATTACGAGATCATGCATCATAAAAGGAGGTTAACACATAATAAATTATTTCATCAACTCATAGATACATTAATGGTTGTAATATTTTCCAATAAAATCAAAATAAATACTTTTATATTTTATCTTTCATTTGTAATAGAGCCCTAGTGACCTCCATAAATATAGGAATAATTAGAAATGAATTTTCACACACACACACACACGTGTATAGTACTAGTTCTAGAAGAGAATCATCTTCAAAGAGGGACATTAATATTCTTGTAAATATCATAGATAGATTCATTGCACATATGTTAATTAATACTAAGGGTCATGTAACATGGAGGATTAGTTGATTGGTAATTCCAATTCTTTCATTAGTCTGTTCCATGAAGTTTCTAAGTTCATTAGCTAATTGCTCTGTGATGGCAATTTCACCCTTCTTGTGTTGATATGTTTAGATGAACTATCCTCATAGGATGGTAGGATTATGCTATGATACCATTGTAATATTCCCATTTTTAATTACTTAGGGTTTTTGTGTAATTTCTGAGTATTTATATTTCAAGAGCCTTATTTTTATCTATAACTTGTAGAAAACTCCTTTATTTGACCCAAGTGAGTGTCTTGATATTGGTGAAGACTAATTTGTAAGGACTGTTTTTTTGAAAACTTCTAATTCTTTAGTCTATGAGGGTATAACTGATGTATAGTGAAGTTTGTCTTTAATTAAAACAAATATTGAGTTTATGTTCCAAAAGCTTATGCAAGGTAAATATTGTTGTGAAAAGGTTGATCTAAATTCATATGAGGTTGTATATCTTCTATCGATCTGAACATGGTAAGAGATCTACCCAAATATACTAATGTAACGAAGCATTGAATACACACACACACACACACACACACACACACATGTATAGTACTAGTTCTAGAAGATAATGATCTTCAAAGAGGGACATTAAAATGCCTATTAATATCATAGATAGAGTCATTGCACATATGTTAATAAATACTAAGTTTCATGTGACAAAACTAATTTCTACATTACTATATAAACCAATTAAGGACGGGAACACATTACTTTAAGAATAATTTTTTATCCATTCATTACTAATTAGTTTCTCTAATTAACCTCTCATGGTCATTTATTTATTTTGACAAGAATGTAGAGTTCGTCATCTACTTGGATAAAGGTATCATCAATTTTTTCAGTGCAACTTTGGTTGGGTGAGCCTAAAGTGACCGTCTCTATTTTATTTATTATCAGTCTTAGAAAACAAGGTTATATATGATAAAAGATAACCACCACTCTTTTATCTGTGTTCACTATGAGAAAACAAGATACTACATATAAAAGATGACCGTCTCCCTTTTATATATTTAATCATTCTAAGAAAACAAGATACTACATAATAAAAGATAATTCTCTCTTATTTATCTATGTTTATTCCAAGAAAATAAGATACTACACAATAAAAGATAACCATCTCTCTTTATTATATATAATCAATTTAAGAAAACAAGGTACTTCACATTAAAATATAATCATCTCCCTTTTATCTATGTTCATTCTTAGAAAACAAGATACTATGTGCAATAAGGTGACCATCTCCCTTCTATTGGCCATGAGTAAAGCCTAAAGTTTACTTAAATAACCATACATGCTCACAGTGAAGAATACAGATATAAGATGTCATACATTCATAGCTATCAAAATCTAATTTCCTTCTAACCTAAATAATTTATGCAATAATAAACAATCTAATATAAAATACTCAGAGTAATTTATTAGAGTACCCAAGCACATCATATTTTTTGACAATCTAATGTCTCCCACCATATAAAACATAACTAAATTATGATAATAATAATATAATCTTTGCATATGTGCAAAGCATAATAGAATATTTATTTTCAAGAGCAAAGTGCCATTGCAGCAGATAAAGGGATTAATAATAGCAATAACATGATCATCGTCCTCATAGGGATCACTAGGATTAGGATTAGAGCAGGGATGAGCCTCAGAGCAGGCAATGGCTAAAAACACGAGCATTTACACCTCGTTCCCCGCATCGGAAAACTAAAAAGTAATGGCTCCCTATGTCTATGTCTATACATCGGTCGTCCATCCATCAGCTGACAGCAATTTGATGTTAAACTCTGCCAACTCATTGTATCGTCAATGGTACAATTGGAGGAAATATGACGGCATTACCTGACAAATGATTTGACATTAAATTAATTGCATCTTCAATACTAAAATTGGAGGGAATGTGCAAATTGCGAGCCGTACAGAAGGTATTTACTGTCATTAATTTGTTATGGTTTGGCGGAAAAACTCTGTGGGTAAATATAAGAATGACATTTCACTTTGAAAGGATCATATTTTTGGGTGACATTTTAACAGCGAGAGAAATTTGTTACAAATTATTTTTGTAAGCACCTGTATTTTATAATTTGTGTTTTTTTTTTTCAATATATAAAAAGAGAATTTATATTATATATTCATTTAAATTCAACATATACCTATAATTAAAAAAATAACATATATATTAAATCATATCATCAAATCATAAAATCTAAATTAAATATATTATACTATATTCAAATATTTATATGAAGATTTAATAAAAAGTGTCAATATACGATAATAAAATCTTTGGAAGCCCACTTCGTTAGTAAAGTTTTTTAAACACTTATATATATATATATATATATATATATATATATATATATATATATATATATTATT
>MU225256.1:13493680-13528388 GCA_018584345.1 Thuja plicata | reverse complement strand
TAGAAAAGGGTAACATATGATCTTGGTTGTTGTATTGATCATTTGATACTGCAAAAACATTCACATTTAACAAAACAACATATATGAAAATAATTCATATATTAAAGACTCAAAACTTAACTTATGCTTTAAAGACAAAAAAAATTATGGAAATGCATTTCATTATTTTATTACCATTCATAACTTGCATTGCTTCCATTGTTGTTGTTGTTGTCTTGGGTAAGATATCTTCTTGAATTTTTTGTCCACCATATAACACTGCAATAATATTGCACATTTAATACAATGAATCATATAAAATCAACATACAAACTAAAGACTCAAAACTGATTGATTGTTACTTTGTAATTTCATTACCATTTCTAGTTTGGATTGTCTTTTCATGAAAAAAACTCCCTCTCACTTCATCATTTTCATCAACCAATGGAGTAACATCATCTGTAATTTAATAAAAATAAATGTAGTTATTTTTTGAAAAAACATAATAATCATTAAAAATAATTTACCATATGTAACTTGTATTTCACCTGTAACCATTTGGTTTAGATCAATGGAGAAAGGTAATCAATGTCGCCGACTATTTTCTTGATCATTTAGACCTACAAAATGACATATGTAAATATCAGATATATTTGAGAGGAGGATTTATTGTTAGATAAATTACTAGACTACTTTTGAATAAATGTACTTACCTTTCTGCATGATAACATCTCTTTGTTGTTGTATTTTTATGCCTGGTCAATTAATGACCTTTTTCTTTTCCTTTCTAGATCCTATTAAGGGGAATTGAAAATTTCCATGTTCCTGAGCTCTTTCATTTGAGTTTTGAGATATGACTTTACGCTTTTGATGAGAAAAATGACATTTAGGCATTTTACTTTGACTAAACCATGGTGATAATCATCTCAAAGACATGTTCTCTGAGCCAGGGATGGATTTGAATTTGGAAGATGAAGAAAAAGTTGCATGCATGTCTTTCTAAAATCTCCCAGCACACTGACTAAGCATGATTTTTTCATCTTCTGTAGTTGGTAAATTTTGAAGCATTGAAATCATGTAGTCAATTGAATTTTGAAAGTCATCATTGGAAGTATTAGATGATTTCCAACCATATGTGATGGATATAACAATGACTAAGTTAAAAAATATATTTTAAAATCTAATGCTTCATTATAAAATGATGGTTTTGAAAGTTACCAGTACTTTGAGCTTGACCAATGACAACCTCAAGCACATCTTGATCTCCTAAAGGTATACAACCATCTATAATTGAAATAATAATTAGTTATGTTTAGAACAATAAAATTAATTAATACTTGATTGTAAAAATATTAACATTACCAATGGTATCATTTTCATGACAAGAACTCCCTCTGACTTCATCATTTTCATGAGACAGTCAAATAACACCATTTGCAATTTAATAAAATTAATTTAGTTAGTTTTGATTTAAAACATAATAATCATTACAAAGAATTATTGAACTTAAATCACAAATTAAACTTACCACCAATTTGATCTTGCTGGTTTATTTTGTTTCTCTTTAGAAGATCTAAAATCTTCAACACATGTTTGTAGGTGTTTCCTCTTTTTTCCCACTAACAATCACAGACATATAAATCTGATCCAAATTTCTTAACGAGGTACCATTTTGTTGGGTTAGTTTGGCTTCTTATCTTAAAGGTATCAGTAAGATCAGGAGGATAACAGTCTGTATCAGTTATTGCTTTTGATCTCTCTAAAGAAGTTATGTAATATCTTTCCTTTTCGAAGTTAGTCAAGAATCCAGATAACTGCAAATATCTATTATTTTTATAGTATGGCACTACCCTATGAAGAAGCGTATGAATTAGCCAATCCATTCTCCTTGTGCATTTATTAGAATGGTCACTTAAATAGAGACTCTTAACGTGAAAATGGTATGACTCTATAGCTGCATTAGTTTCTTGGTTTGCATGAGAGACTTCAAAAAAAATTTGCCCACATCTCTATACAAAAAAATATGATATCTTAGTTTACACCAAAACCAAGTTAAAATATGTAAATTCATATAAACCATGATGGATATATTGATTAACTTACCAATGCGTCTCTAATTATTACACCAAGTTTTCTAAAAATATTCAATAAATGTCTTCTCTTCTTTAAAATCCTCTATGAATTTTTCTATCAAGTGAGTAATGATGTCCATGTTGTCACTTATTGCATACATTATCTCACCCAATCTATCAAACATTTTTGCTCCAACATCCCTATTACTCGCAAACCTGGATTATAAAAATTAAATCAAGTTGTGTTTAAGCATGTGACTTTTCCTATACTTCAATTAAATTTTGACTTACCTGTACACATTCTTCAACCATGCTCTATGTACATGCCAAATACATAGAAGTACTCGACAATTAAAGGTTGATCTGCAAGTTACATTATAAAAGTCAAAAAATTAAACTTGCATTTTAGAAAAATTGATTGTTAAATGAAAAATCAATTCTTGCTGGAAATTAGGGAACATTTATTTTTGTAAATGAAATATTAAACAATTACACTCTTATAAATATAAGAGTAAGGTTGATAAAACTTGATTGCTTCAATCTCAGCACTAGCATCATCCGTCATGAATGCATTGATATTCCAATCTTCTTTATATTTTTTCCCTCTTTTGTAAACCTCTATTAGCCATTCATTTATATCCTCAATTTTATTTCTTGAGGATATGGCCCATGCAACAGGTACACCAGCTTCTTGCTCATCAAATACAAGTAATGAATATAACTCATGCTGCACATGAATAAATCAATGATACATTATTTTTTGGATAAATTAGGCTAAAATTTGAATTAAGATCCATAAATAAATTTAGCATTGATCATCTACTTACACCATATTTGTTTGTTGAGAATGTAGAATCCATGGAATGATTGAGCCATGTGAATGTTTCACCATCATCTCTCACATCCACGGTGTTTGCATGCCTATGATAAATGGAATATTTTCCACATTGTTTTGTGTTTTATAGTAGAAGAAGTTATATTTCTCCTCCAAATGCAATAGACACACACTTTTTACATCATCTACATTTTTGTGAATGTAGGGAATGCACTCTTTGCCATGCATTTTGTACATCCTTTCTCAATAAAAAGGTATCTCTTTTATTCATCAACATTTTCATACCACAATCTTCTAGTAATATTGTTCACATATGGTGTCAACTCCTACACCCATCAGTAGTAACGATTCAATGTATGTTTTGCACTCATTTGATAACCTTGGTGCAACACTAGTTCTTGGATCACTAGAAAGGTCATCCTTTCCATGACAAAATTCACCATGAACATCATGATGGCTAAATTCATTATATGTAATTATTGCAAAATCAAGTCTACCATACATTACCCTAACATTAAAGTGGGTTTGACAACCCCTTTTTTGAGAAAACCTATGTATTATTTTCTTAGTTTCTGGTGCATTTCTTCTATCTAGTGGTCCAAAAGCACATTGATAACTATTTATACATGTACAAAAATATATATTAATCAATAAAAAAAATGAATAAATTGACATTCTTAAAAAAATTATTACATCTAGGCAAACCTTGAATACATCTTTGTGGCATGGTCATTAGGTCCTGTCAAATTATTCTCCACAAATTTTCTATAGTTAAATATTGTTTATGTACTAACTAATAAACCTTCTCCTTTCACAAAGTGAGGGAGTCTCTCAAGAGGGATAGTAGCACACCGGTCTATTTTTCTACTACTATCATCTCCAATAGGTGTTCATTCAAGTTCAAAACTTGAGAAATGACTTCCTTCATTCGGGATATCTTGCACTTCTAACTTGATAAGTGATTCCCATTTATTCTTTCTACCCATCCTGAATAATATTAATATTGTTAGTAGCCCTCCATATTATTTAAATATGTATAATTGTTTTATAGTGATACCATTATATCTATATCTTAACATCCTCAACAAAATATTTGGCTGGTATCAAAATCATATAAACACCATCATATCAAGAATAAAATAGAATGACATATTCCATGGTTGAAATGTTTGTTTGATGTTATTGCAAGAGGATCTATATGAGGATTTTATGGTGATATAAGCGATTCAATAATATAGGACAGAGATGTGTTTGAATGTGTTATGTGACTATGGATACCATTGTGGTGGTGTAGACCTTGGAGATAAATTTTTATAAAGGTGTTAACCAAATGCATCCCTGTGGTCAATGGAAGTTGACCCTGTTCTGAGAAGTTGAATTGAGTTACTTGTCAATTTCCCTTATATCATCAAAAACACTGTGGACAATGTTTTCCCAATGAATATATCTGTACATTTTGTTTTGATGTCCATTCAAGGTCATCCATTGAAAATAAATTTCTTTTTTTGGGAATGTCTTGCACATCTAATCAAATGAGTGATTCCCATTTCCATCCTCTACTCATTCTATATAATATAAATATGGTTAGTGACCTTCTATCTTGTCAAAACATGCATGAAAAACCACATTGATACCATTATATCTTTAATAATAGAGTTTGTTCTATGAAAAGGTGACAATTTTAGGGGATGATCCTATAGGAAAGTAACACCTATCTTGGAGATGAGAGACAACTACTAATTAATGGATAATGGATGTCTACGAAGATGTTATGTGACTATAGATCACATGATGGTTGTGTAAGCCTAGGATATTTGTAGAAGCAAAATATTGAAAAATAAACATTGCAAATAAATTCAATACCTGATTTCTGGTATCGAAAATGAGGAAACAACTCACTTCACTATGTATGACTATGGACTAGCTTTCAAATGCCTACAAATAGATATAAATTTGGTTTATAAGGAAGAATGTGAAGCATTTTTTAGAATGAACAAAAAGACTCTAGTAAAAAAAACCTTGACAATTTATTTAATCAATAATTAAATCTTATAGATTTTTTTTAATTTCTAAATTAGTAAGATATTGTATAAACTGCTTTTCTCTAGATTTCATCTAATTATTCCTTCATTATAGTATACTATAAAATTAATCATCTTAAATCAATATAAATATGGTAAAAATAAATTTTCTCACATTTACATACATTTGAGCCATGATCCTAATACTAAACCAAATTGAATCATAATCCTAAATTAAATTGATGCATAATCCTAAACCATAAGATTATATTAAATTAGATTTTGGATTTAATTAGAGCTATGGTTCAATTAGGGTTAGTTTTCATTAAGGGTTACAATTGAAAATCAATATAACAGTTTGAGTTAGGAACAAGTCTTTATGAAATTTTTTGGGTTAGGACAACGAGTGACATTTGATTAGGGTTATGGATTAACTAGGGTTATGGTTATTTTGTATGGTTTACTAAGGCTTAATGATAGAGTTTAATTAGGGTTATAAATAGGTATCAAATAGGGTTAGGGTGAAGATTCAATTAGAGCTAACATTCAATTATGATTATATGGGTAGTTAGGGTTAGGTTTCTATATTATAGTTAGGGATTAATTAGGATTATAATGTAGGATCAAATATGTTTAGATCATAAACTCAACTATGATTAGCATTCAAACATGTTCATGGGTAGTGTTTTTTTATAGTTAGGGTTTCAGTAGGGTTGGGGTGATAGGGTTCACTATTAAATGAACCCTAATTATAAGCCAAAAACAACCCTTATCATTAATCTAAATTATTCATAATTATAAATAAATATTAATTCCAATCAGAAACCAAATTGAGTCATAGCCCCACCCTTACATCTAATGCTCTCTGTGAGTGAGGCCTTTGAGCTCAGTGAAGGCATCATGCTAGACTTACTGTAATAGATTTTTTATTTTAAATAATGGGGGCTACCCCCTTGGTAGCACTTTTCAATTAAAAATAAATTATTTAATACTAAATGTATTGATACATAGCCCCAACCTTTAACCAAATGAAATCCTAACCTTGGTAGTTAACTAAATTAAATCTTAAAACAACACCTAACTGAACATTAAAATAAATTGAACCCTAAACCTTATAAAATCCTAATAGAAATTTAATACTAACCCTTATGAAACCCTAATTCTTAACCTGATTGGATACTAAACTATATTGAGCTTTGATTGCAATCGTAAATGAGATTAGACCCTAACCATAACACAAAATAGTACAATCCAAATACTATTGATTGGGTGAGATTACAATTCAAAATCACCCCTTTACCAGAACCTGCAACACTAGTATTTATTAAATTATGCTCAATGTTTTCATATTTACCCTAGCTCTAATTGTATAGCTAATACTAATTGTAACACTAAATAAAATTGACCAATAAACCATATTGAGTCATAACCCTAAACCTAATTGAACATTAAACCAAATTTAACCCTAAATCTAAATCAAATTATAGTTTAAAACTAACACTAATTAAAATTTAACCCTAACCCTATACAAAATAGAACTCTGAGACTAACATTAAACCAAATTCAACCCTAACCCTAATTAGAATTGACCCAAAACCCTAAACCTAATTATATATTTAACTAAAATGAGGCCTAAACCTAAACCAAATTACACCCTAAAACTAATAATAAATCAAATTAAATCCTAAGCCTAAATAAAATCAAACCCTAAACCTAACACTAAACAAAACTAAATTATAACCCTAAACCCAATTAAACATAAAACAAAATGCAACCCTAAATGTGACACTAAATCAAATTAAACCTAATAATTAATATAAATAAAAAAGAACCCTAACAATAAGCCAATTTTAATCCAATCCTTAAACCTGATTGAAGCCTTACTATAACAATGAACCAAATTCAATCAAAATCTTAAACCTAACACAACAATAAACCAAAATCAACCCTAATTATAAACTATAGTATACCCTAACACTAACACTAAACCAAATTAAACCTTTACCATAAACATATTTAAATCTACAATCTAAACCAAATTGAAGCATAAACCTACACATAATTGAATAAACCAAATTAAATCCTATCATTGAGAATAAAATAAAAAATTTATAAATAATTATAAATATATTATTAAATATTAAATTATTAAGAAATAAATTATATACAACTCAAAGAATTAAAAGATAGAGTAATAAAAGAAATAAATAAAACCCCCAAATACATAAATAAAAATGTTATGAAATGATGACTTTTCATTATTTTAATTAAATTCTTATATTTCTTCGTAAAAGCCTCGGTTGAAAAAATACTACATTTAGCGTAGCCATAATCCATCACCCTACTTTTAAACTTTTTGTTTAGGTCTTGTTTTGGAAAGTTTTGTTTATTCTCCTTTTTAGATATTGGATAGGTGATATTTAGAAGAACTTTTACTTTCATGCTTACAAATTCTTGGGATGAAAAACTCATAGAAAAGAAAGTATGCATGATCAAAATTCATAATTATATTCTTTGAGTGAATACATTTCCCTTGAGTTTTTGGAAAATATAAATAGTTTTTGTGTGTATTGTTTGACTTTAAAAATATAAATAGTTTTTATGTCTATTGTTTGATTTTATTTTTTTCATCCATTATAGTTGTAGTTTCAAATGCAAGTCAAAGTGGAAGCAAAATATAGTGGTTTAAGTCACACATATGTATTTTTTTTCTTTTATATATGAACCCTACGACTAGGTTCTCCAAAAAAATATACAAAATAGGGTATTAAACATGTTAAATGACAAATATTGTCAAAAAATGTTATTGATCTCTAGATCCCCATTTGCCCAAAGTTCAAGTTTGCAAGTGAAAAATTAATTGTGGTCATTCATGTGCTTGCAAATCTAAACCCTAGATTTATAACTCATTTTTCAAAATTATAGATCTTTCCCACATTTAGAATTCAATTACAAAGATATAAGGAAAATATTTTTTTAGCATACTACTTTTTTCTTATAATCATTCTATTCCCTTACAATTCTAACGAAAAAACATGACCCTTAATATTATTAAATATAAATTCTTAAAATTCTTATACAAAAAAATAAAGAACAAACAAATTTTTTATTTCACATATTTTTCATTTCAATTATCACCTTGTATGCACATAATAGTTTCACCAATACTTTTTATTATTGGTTTTTTTTTATAATTAGTCAAAACTCATTACAAAATAATAAAATAATATATATTCAAATAATTCAACTTCCAATATCTTTTATAATTTTTATAATAATTTTAATTGTATTGTCAAGCCAAATTTATCTAATATAATAGCATAGGCAAATAGAATATCACAAGAGATTTAAATATACATACAGTTCTAAAACAATTATGTCTTAATATAAATTTCAATCATCCATATTTATTAACTAATTGGAAATCAAAAATCAAAAAAATTATGAAACATCAATTTTATTTGATTGATTTTTATAAAAAAATTATACTTTGCTATTTATTAATAGAATATCAATTTTTTTAATATAAGAAAAAATAAATAATCAAAAAAGAAAATTTATTTTATCTTCCTTCTTTTCAATTGTATGTCTCTGAATGAGATGTGTGCTTCTCATTTAATGAGAGATTTGGAGATTGAAATCCATCTGATCTGCTTTGTTTCAGTTTTTCAAAGAATGGCTGTTGTGTATGTACAAAGTGGTTTTTTTGTCTTTTTTTTAAAGGATGAGAGAGAGTCATGGAAATGAAGCTTTTTCAATTAATTTTGATTTCTGTTGATACTTAAAATAAGGCACTGAATATTTATTTCAGGGAGCTTGAATACATTCGAGAGAGGTTGAGTGCATGTAGACTACCATAAAACTGAAAGGAAATTTGAGCACTTCGAAAGGGTAATTTTAAAATGAACATCTCTATTGTTAAGATGGGTTTGAGAGGATTTGTAGGTAGGGATTATAGATTTTTTATGAGTATGAATGATCTATTTCTTATTGAAATTTGTAAAATAAAAATATCAAAAAATGTAAATTTAAGGAAAAGCAAATTAATAAAAATGGCGAGAAACATTTACAGATGAGACTAAAACCTGGTGATTGTTGTTGTTTGCAGGCACCTAGTGATTGTTGTTGTTTGCAGGTGACAAATGAAGAAAATACCACAACAACACTGACGAATTTGCAAGAAGAACCAGAACCCTTTTTATTGAGAGAATATAAAGACAAAGAAAATGGTGATTTTTTAAAATAATAAAATTAAATTTAAAAACTCTCAAATCTACTAAAATAAAATTTATTTTACAAAATATAAATACCTGTTAGCTGCTTCTCAAATCTTTGTAAAATTTCTCGCCTCCCAAAGATGGAATAGTCTCTTCTTTTCAAATCTTTGTACAAATTTTCTACATACCTGCTTACAAAAATGCTCTATAATCTCACCCTCTCAAACAAAAAGAAAGGAAAAAAAAATACACAAATTATAAAATATAGGTGCTTACAAAAATAGTTTGTAACAAATTAATGACAGCAAATACATTCCATACGACTCGCAATTTGCACATTCCCTCCAATTTTAGCATTGAAGATGCAATTAATTTAATGTCAAATTGTTTGTTAGGTAATGTCGTCATATTTCCTCTAATTGTACCATTGACGATACAATGAGTTGGCAGAGTTTAACATCAAATTGGTGTTAGCTGACGGTCGATGTATAGACATAGACATAGGGAGCCATTACTTCTTAGTTTTTTGACACAGGGAACGAGGTGCAAATCCTCGCATTTTTAGCCATTTCCCTTGGGGCAAGGATGATGACAATCTTTGCCTATGTCCAAAGCATAATAGATTATTTATTTTAAGAAGTTCAAGTGTTTCTTAAGAGCAAAGTTCTGCTACAGCAAATAAAGATATTAAGTACAACACAATCCCACTCCATTACCACACGATCGGATGTTACAACATATGTACGGAGTCTGACAATCATTATGATCCCTGCATCAAAACATGCAAGGATTAATCAGATCAGGAGAAGAGTAGGGATGAGCCTCAAAGAAAGGACCACCCTGATCTACTACCATACCTATCAAAAACAAAATCAAAATAGTCACAATAAAAATTGTGAATGAAGTAATAATGAGGTTGAGGTACTGTTAATATACCTGCCAATGCCATTGTTATTATTACCACCATGAAAAACATGTTCATTTCCTTTGCCATTTTCTTTTCTTCTCTTTGAAAACCACTGCGAAGAAATTCTAATCGAATCCAAATTTAAAGAGTGGAATCTGCCTCTTTTTGGCTAACAGTTTCTAACATTGTTGTTTGGCCTGTAATTCCAAAGATTGTTGAGAGATTTAACCGATGAACTTGTCTGCCAGTACTCTAGAAGACATCAGCACATTGATAGGTAAATATAGAAGACATCACCACATTGTTCAAAAGATTTAATCGAGAAATTTGTGTCATCCTCTCCTCATGAATATACAAGTGTTATGTAGAGAGAGTGCAACATAAATACATTATAAAATTGTATGCAACATAAATACATTATAAAATTGTATTCAACATAAATAAATTTTCTAATTTTGCATTTAAAATTAGTTTTTTCTCTCACCGTCAATATCTCTCCTTTGCAATAAGTTTTTGATAGCTTGAAGTTTTCCATAGTTCAAGATTTTGTGAACAATTAGTAAATGGACATTTGAATAATTTTCATATTGTTGCTTGATTAAAAAGTTTCCAGAGAAGGATGTGATATTTTATTGATAAATAGTAATATCCTAGACACCTGAAGTGAATAACATCCTTGAGCATTCAATCATTTTTGTTGTTGGAAGAAATCATGAGAAATTATGAGGACAAATGAGGCTTCAAAATGGAAAAATATTTTTTATAGCCAAATTTGATTATGCCAAAGATAGAAATCATATTCTTTGTGGTCATTTTTTAGCTGGGATGATTTCTTTGTGCTGATGATAAAGTCTTGGCATGAGTATTTCAATCCCTCTTCTGATACTTTTAATAAGATGTCTATTTGGGTTAGGCTTCCAAACCTCCCTCTTCATCTTTGGGTGGATCCTCTTCTTGAGGAGGTGGGTAAGCCTGTGGGAGACTTACTGATGGTGGATGCAGAATCTACAGACATCTACCACTCCACCTATGCCCATTTTTTGTGGATATTGATGTTTTTAAGGGTTTTCCTTTGGAGATCAAGCTTGTTTCACCTAAGGCCAGCTGGATTCAGCCTTTAGATTATGAAGGGATTCTCTTCAGGTGCTTTAAAATAGGTCATGTTGCAGGAAGTGTGATCTTGGTAAAACTAGGTGTTATGTGTCTTGGTGGAAAGGTGCCTCTTCCCAGCACTACACGGTGGAGAAGAGTTCTTCCTAGCAGAGCTTCTCTCAGTGTGTGGCACATAATTATTCTGCTTCTTCCCCTTCAGTTGTTGTGCCTCCAGTGGTGGGTACAGTTTTAACCCTTGAGGGTGTTGTTAGTGTTATTCATGTTGTTGATATGACAATCATGAGTGTTCCCCATAATGATTAAAACCATGTGTCAGTTTCAGATTCTATTGGGTGTTCCCCACAATGATTCAAACCATGTGTCAGATTTAGATTCTGCTGGCCCCACTGTAGTGTTTCTGAAAGCTCTTTCTTGGATGGTTCCAAGCATTCTGCTGCTATTTTAGCTATTGTTGGTTCTGATGGCCCTGTTGTTATTTACTCTTCAGCGGTTACTAATTCTAGGTGTGTTATTGGTTTTGGTTCCCTAATGGTTGATCCTGTGCAGTATGTTGGGCCCTTATAGGTTGTTGGGAGTTTGGTTTTGGATTCTTTATGCTGGCAGGATGAGGATGCTAAAGTGGAAGAAGGATGGATCATGGTTAAAGGTAAATATTTCAAAAGATCCTTGCCTTCTTTTGATATGACTCTCTAATCCCATAAGAAGGGGACTAATAGATAATATTCATATTGGTTTTTTCTATAGGTTGCTGATATTCAAAGTTGAATCTATGACAATGTTCTTTTGTGTGTTTCTTGTGGGGACTGGCTTTTTATTCTAGCTATTCTATTGTGTTTTGGGATTTCTTAAATCTTTATCTTAAGTACTATCTTTGTTCAGGGTTTCGGGGCCTTCTTTTACATTAATCAAAAATAACATTGACTATACAATGTCATTCACATAAGATGCAATAATTATGTAATAAAATAAGAACATGAGATTTACATGGAAACACTCACAAGAGATAATCACGACAACACATTGCTTGTATAAACTTGGCTTACAAATTCTGTATGCACAACTCGTAGGAGACATCATTCCCCTCAATTTGTAGGCTCTAACCTATTGGAGACACCAATCCCCATACTTGAGCACCAAATCAATAAGAGACACTAATATCTTTGGTATGGGGCACCAATATCTTTTAGAAAGTACCAACTTCCAAAAGAATAAGTATTTTTCTCAAACTACATCCTCATTGATGGATGACAAACTCTTACAATTCCCTCATAAAATCTTATTATACATAGCCTTTATCTCACAAGTTTGATACAACATCTTTAATTTAATTTTCTCCTCAAATCTTGTATTGCCCAAATTTAGGAGTCTCTTGCATTACAATTGTCTTTTACTTTCTTGGTAGGTGTTTGTTTTGTTAGATGAGTTATTTGAAGTTGAAGTTAGCTCAGTTAGTTTGGAGGACAGTTATGCTACTTCTCAAGATGATTTTTGGCTTATAATTCTTCTTCAAGAATCTTGAAGCATTCATCTGTTTTAAGCATTCATCTATTTTTAGTAAGCCACCCGTTGTAAGTCCGATTATCATCATTCATCGTCAATATCTCTCCTTTGCAATAAGTTTTTTTTTTATGAATAAGGGGCTAAACCGATATAAAATTTATTGATTCTAATGCATTTCGATGATTGTTGCTGCTTGGGTGTAAGTGTGAGTTATATTTAATTAATTTTACTAAACTCAGCTTCTCAACTAAATTAATTGATTCTAATACATTTCGACTAATTTTGTTTTTGATAGATAAAGCAGCAAGAGGGTGTTGGCCTGTGGAATAGAGGACTAGTAGCACATTAACAGCATATTAATGGAACTAGTCAAAGCAGGTATAACATTTTAGTAGCATAATCACCAAATCTAACTCTGCCCCTATTAAAAACATAAATTACAGTACTAATCCACAAGATTAAACAAGAGTACTTAAGATGAACAGTACCATAAAAAGTATCAGTTATAAGCCACGAAGGGCTACACAAAAATATATAAAAACTAACATTATCCTAAACTGCAAAACAGGGGATCCAAGGGCCAAGCCCAGCCAAAATTAACCAACACATGGACACCAGAGATTAGTTCTTCCCACCCAGTTGTTTAGACAGCAGGGTCCTAGCCCACTCCTCTTGCAAAAATAGGAACAGATCTTTGTTGTCCTCATCCGCTTCTAGCCTGTCACCCACTAGCTTTACCTGCACATTACAGAGGGTCGTAGCCAAAGCATGCATGACCTTCAAGGCAAATTTGTTGTTCCTCATGCAATAGTTCATCAGGTCCTACATATTCTTCTTAATCTCCATAATATCCTTGTCCAAATTTGAGAACCTCCTTTTGAGGGTGCCTGTAAATTTGTTTTTGTCCTCCATGGCCACAGTATAGGGCTCCTGAGGAGGACTCGGGGGTGGGTTAGGGTTATTGGGGGTTTCCATGGTTTGCTAGAGTTTGGGCAGAGGAGTGTTACCAGTCCTAGGGGGACTCATATAGCCATCCGAGGGACCATTCTTAGACTCAATGGAGTGGGAGTCATTTTCAGATAGGGAAAGCTCTTTAGAGGTCATTTCCATCATCCTAATTTTACACTATTCCTTGGCAATTCTATTTGACCTCCGGCGACCTGAGCCACTTAAGTCCACCTCCAGATTAACTTGGCTCTCCATCATTTTTCATTTTTTGGGCCTATAATCAGTCTCAGGAGTGATGTCAACCTCTTTCCCCTCTTTGTACTCCACAAACTCAGAGACATACGACTCCTCCTAACCTTCCTTCCTACTGAGAGGGTTTTTAACACTTTTTTTATGGGTTGTACCCTTTTTATCAGCCAGCACAGGCTCCTGGGTGATACAGATAGACTAGGAGGAGGAATGGGTGGTCTTTTCAGTTTTGGCCAGGGGTTCCTCTTGGGGCATCATCTGGATAATCAGAGGGGGTTGGGGTGCCGGGTAGATATATTTGTGAAACTAGTAGAGGTAGAGGAGGAGGCCCTAATGGAGGATAGCTCTATTAGGATTGCCTTTAATATCAAGGACATTACTCTCTATGGAGTGCAGAAGATAGAAAGGAATGGAAATTAAATCCTTGTTCCTAATATGATTCAGGAACGGTAAGTGGTAGTTGTAAAAGATAGTGAACTTACCTTCCAGTGTGAATTACTTCATCACAATGAGACAAATTTTCTGCCAGAAGTCTGGCAGCCCCTCTCTGTTGAATCCCCCATGATTTCTCATCGGCAGCTCACCGTCCTTGAAAAATTGTTTGAGGCTGGTAGGGTCGGCAGTCCAATTGGTCTTTTTGTATTTCCTCCACACCATAGGGAGCCCCATCACCTTGGCTATGACCTCTTCATTTAGCTAGAAGTGGATGCCCCCAACCGAGACACTCCTGTTGTTCCAAGAAGAGACAAATTGTTTGGAGATTCACTCGTCATGCCCACCTTTCATTCTTTCCATGAAACCCCATATGCCATTTTCTTTGCAGTAATGAGTCACCGATGCATCAAAAGTGAAAGCCTAATCGATGTCATCAGGCTCAATGCGGAGAATGTTGCCTCCCATTTCAAGGGTCTACTCCTCCTACATCAAAATATCTTTGAAATCTAAGAGTCGAGCATTTTTGTAGGCCATAAAAAACCACTTGTTTTTGTAAAGCCTTTATGAGGAAAGCTTAAACATAAAATGTTGGTCTTGAAAATTTTGGAAAATAGGCTCCGTACCACCAGATCTAACAGATCTCCAGGTGCCATTAATAGAAATAATAGCAATAATACCAAGGATAGCCAAAAAAACCCTTTGATTCGGACAGCTCTTGCTCCACACATTCAAAATGTAATGATAATTCTTTATGGGAATTTGAGTTCTTTTCATAATCGTGAAAATCACCCGAACACGCCAGCACGTGATCGAGTAAGGATTCATAATGAATATGACAGCCTGGCACATTTAAATAGTAATATTTATTTCTCCCATGATGAGTTGCTAAGTCACCGGAGGTAAGTCACTAATCACCCTCCAACTATTGAGTTTTATTTTTTTTAGGCCAATTGTTGTCATTGAGTCAACAACCAAAATCCCCTCTCTGTATGTGTGACCTATAGTCGTGCGCAGGAAGCTGTTGAGAAGCTCACAGATCTCCATAATGATAGGTCTAGCACACCATCCTGCACTAGCACCAGTATTGATGGCCTCAACAACCACTTTGGAATCCCCCTCGATTTCCATCTGCTTGAGGTTCATTTGTTTCACGAATTTAATCCCCCAGAGAAGGGTCATTCCTTCTACCTGGTGATAGTGCAGTTATTGATAGGCCCAGCATAAGCCAGTAGGCAAGTGCCATTGTGATCTCTCAGCACACTGCCCCCTCCATGACCAAGATTATTTACCGCCCCATCAAATTTTAATTTTTTCCATCCTCTGGGAGGGGTGGTCCATCTGGTATCATTTCTAGCTATCCTTTTCACATCGTCGAACCTGGAGAACCCATCTAGGAGGTTCCAGCTGTTAGCAATTATAACTTCCCAGGAAGTAGGAGGATAGGAGGGGAGCTTCCATTTAGCCATCCTGGCATTCTCACACAGGAGCTTAGTTCCAATATGGAGACAGGTCTTAGGCTAGTTACTATTCTCTCTGAAAATCCTGTTGTTCCTTTCCTTCCAAATGGTCCAGCATATGTGAGGGGGAAGCATATGCCAGAGGAGTTGGAGCATGGGGTGATGGAAGGGGATCTCTAGTTGTTAAATTGATGTACTTCTTTGCCCAGGGCCCACAAAATACCCAATTTGCTAATAATCCCTTGCCAAATGCTGGTGGCATAGTCACAGTGGATGAAAAGGTGGTTTACCATTTCTTCCTCCTTCTTACATAGGACACATCTATTTTCCATGGAGAAGCCTCTCTTTATGAGATTAGCTTGGGTTAGGACCTTACCGTGCATTAGAGTTCACCAAAAAAAAATTATTTTTGGTGTGAGCTGAGGGATCCACACCTTCTCCCAGTCCCCTGGGTTACTCTCCTCCTTCAGAAGCAGATTGTAAGCAGATTTAATAGAGAAAGTACCACCCTGGGTGGGGGCCCAGATAATAGAGTCATCATGCCCTAAAATTCTAATATTAGTCAGGTTTTCCATGAGATCCTTGGCCAAGTGTTGCAGGTCTGGTCTGTCCCTTAACCAATTAGGTATATCCATCCAGTCTCTACCATTGATGTATCTAGAGACTCTATTACCTAGGCTAGGTCGGAGATAGTCCATAAGGGGTTTGAATCTGTGGCCCAAGTTAGGTTGATTCATGATCCAGTGGTCATTCCAAAATATGATGGATCTCCCATTTCTAATTTTCCAAAAAGCTCCTTTAGACAGAAGGGTCTTACATTTACATATGTTCATCCAGAGTTTGGATCCACTGGGGAGGTCACTGTTGTGGAACATCCCCTTGTAGGGATGTCCTTGGAGGTACTTAGCTTCCATTAATCTACACCAGTCTTCTTTTCCCTCTATGAGCTTCCATGCCACCTTCGTAGTAAGGGCCTTATTCATCAGACCTATTTTTCTTAGACCCAGGCCACCCATTCTTTTCGGGAGGCAGACAGTGTCCCAATTGACAAGCAAAATCCTCCTCTTTTCTTCAAACCCCACCCATAGAAAGGTTCTCTGAATCCTTTCAAGTTTATCGGCCATGTTGCTTCTGATTTTAAAGAGGGATAGGAAGTAAACAGGGATCCCTTAGAGAGTGGAGGCCACCAGCTGAAGTTTGCCAGCATTGCTTAAAACCTTCCTCTTCCAACCAGCAAGTTTCCTCTGGGTTCTTTCAAGGATGGAATTCCAAAAATCTTGGGACACCTCTTTGACCATAAGGGGGAGGCCAAGGTAGGTAGAAGGGAGCGAAGCTGCCAGATAACCCAGAATTTGAAGCACCTTATTTTGTAACTCCATGGGGGTATTGAAGAAGAACAAACGGCTCTTTTGATAGTTAATACGCTATCTAGAAGCCCATGCTAATTTTGTTGATTGGGAGTAATTGTGAGTTATATTTAATTAATTTTATTAAAATTGCCTTATGAACTAAATTAATTTATTAGAAACCAAATTAGTATAACTCATTGAAGAGAGAAAGAAAAATTTTAAATATTGTAATGCACAGCCATACAAACCCTCTCCAAGAAGATCTATAGAAACCTTATATTGCCTGAAGCTGGATGTGTCTTTAAGGGGATTATATCAGCTTATAAAGAGTTATTTGGAGGCAATTAAGTGATGGTTTCTAGTGAGAAGTTCATAGAGAAAGTTTAGAGTGATCTACTTATTTTAGATAGCTTAAATTTTTCCATAGTTTAAGATTTTGTGAACTGTTAATATATGGGTATTTGAATAATTTTCATGTATTGATGCTTGATTGAAAAGTTTCCAGAGAAGGATGTCATATTTTATTAATAAATAGTAATATCCTAGACACCTGAAGTGAATAACATCCTTGATAAATAGTAATATCCTAGACACCTAAAGTGAATAGCATCCTTGAGCATTCAATTGTGTTTGTTGTTGGAATAAATCATGAGGAAAAATGAGACTTCGAACTGAGAGACATGGGATCATTCCTAGTAGAGTTGAAGCTTTAATATGATATTCAAATTTCCAGGTCAGTCTGTTGACGCTTCTCATTTGGGGTGATTTAAAGGGTATGTAAAGGTCAGAATTTACATGTCAAGGATAATAGTTTGTAATAGTTCATTCCTTGGAAATTAATGCACTAAAACATATTTATTAATTTATTATGTTATTTACAATGATTTATAATCAACAAAGATATGTTGTAATTTCCTAATTATTGTAAATATCATTTATATGCTAAACCTGCAAAATATCACTATTTCAAATATACCAAAACAACATGTGAGATGAAATATATACCCCTGCAATAATGGATCCCTTTCATGTTCATCATATACAAAAATTTTGACAAATATAATCAGATGAAATTTTTAAAAGCTCGAGCTAAATTCTTACAGAAGGATCTTACAAGTCTGCATATTATTTCTTGATAATGCACCATGTATGCCCTCTTCACAAAATGTGCATGTATTCTTACTTCATAATTCTGCTCTAACTTTCTTCGAAGAGTATGTTACATATCAACAGAGAAAGTGTTTACCATAGGTATACTATAACCCCTAATGATCCCTAGTCAAAAATGGTAGAGCATCTCTATAGATTTCATCATCAACATCTCAATTGTTTAAGGTAAGGATTGTATATTTGTAGTTGAAGACAAACTAAATAAATATTCTTATTATTCCAAGTAACAAAAAATGGATGAATTATCTTTTAGAAAAGTATATAGGTTATATTGCTTGCTTAACATAGTGAGTTATAAAGATAGCATATTCCCTAGTTTATTTTGGCAAGATATTTTTCATTTAATGAGGACTAAGTTGACACTCAACATGTATTATCAATTTCAAATGGATGGGAAAATAGAGATTTAACATAAGTGGCTTAGGGGTATTTGAGAATCTATATAACAAGGCAAAAAACAACATAGATTAAATGCCTCTACCTAGAGAATTGTTCCTACAACATTTCCCACCACATGCCCATTTTAAGACTCCATTTTTAGTTTTATATGGGTATAGAATTACACCTTTTTGTTGATTTGGTCATCATAGATAGTAGGGTTCCAAGAGCCGAGGACTTGGTCAAATGGGGCAAATAAATTTTGGAGTCACTCAAGGAAAATGTTTAGTAAGCATAAAACAATAAATAATTGTATTCAAATTAATATATCACTAAGTGTACTTTGAAAACATGGTTTTCCTCATCCTTCAACACTATACATAATCTTCATATTGTATAAATGGAAGTGAGAAGCTCAAGTATTTCTTTTCTAGGCATTACAAGGTCAAGAAAAGGATTAGAAAAGTTACATATGAACATGAATTATCATACCATATTAGGATTTATAATGTTTATCATGTTTCAAGCCTCAAAGGGGTATTATAATAATATATCATACATTTGGTTGAGTTTTATCATCTAGACGATGAAGGGAAAACAATTTTATTCTAGAAGACATATTGATACCAGAGAGAAGAAATTCAGGAACATGAGCATACCGAAATAATTGGTACGTTGAAAAAATCTTCCAATTAAGATGTTATATATGGGAAGGTAACATGATCTTTCAATTAAGATGTTATATATGGGAAGGTAACATGAGATACTTGAAAATCCAAGTTTGTATTTGTTTGAGGGAAAGAAATTCTAGGAAAGGTTGACTGTCATATCTTCTTTTTAGAAGTAAAATAATTGAGTGATTTGTAACTTATTTCTTTATTTCCCATAGAATAAAGGATCAAAGGAAAATATTTCAATAATAACACTTGTAGTCTTACTAAAAGAAGAATCCAGCAAGAAATTACTAAAAGAAGAAAAAGATATCCAACAAGAAGCGGTAAATTTCCTTTTAAAGTTGTTGAAAGATAAGGATCCAAACACCACCAGAGATAATATAAATGTGTTGAGCAGTATTCCTAGACTTGTATTGGAGAAAGATAATGAGAAATTAATGTTCCCTTTTTTCACTTGAGGAAGTGAAGACAACGATTTTTGATATGGCTCTAAACAAGGCCCTAGGCCCGGATAGTTTTACACCAGTATTCTTTCAGAAATATTGGGAATTCATTGGAATTGATATCCATCATGCAGTGGAAGAATCTTGCAAAAACAAAAAAATATGCTAAAGAAATTCAACACTACTCTTATAACTCTCATCCTGAAATGCTCACAGCCAAGCTCTTTCGCAGATTTTAGGCCAATTTCCCTATGTAACACTATTTATAAGATTATCACAAAAGCAATATCTTTAAGGATAGAAAAAATTATCCCATCCATCATATCAGTTCACCAACGGGGTTTTGTGTTAGGAAGGGAAATGATGGATGGTGCATTAGTGGCACATGAAGTATTACATTCAATCAAAACCAATGGAATTTCAGCCATGGTACTTAAATCAGACATGATGAAGGCATATGATAGAGTAAATTGGAAGTTCTTGATGCAAATTATGAGTGAGATGGGTGTTGATAAGAAATAGATTAAGTGGATACACTCATGTATTTTGGGTGCCAAATTTCATTAATTATTAATGGGGCTCCATGTGGGTTCTTCCAATCCTCACAAGGTGTTCGCCAAGGAGAATTTGTTTCTCCTTTTCTATTCATTATATTAGCAGAGGGGCTCAGTAAACTCATCCAAGTAAAGCAAGTGGAAGGATAGTGGAAAGGGAGTCAAATCCAACAGTCTAATTTGGGCATTACTCATAATCATTTTGCAAATGATACCCTTCTGTTTGGTCACCTATGGAATATCAAAGAAGCCAAAGTAATCAAGGAAAATTTAGAGTATTGTGTGGCTTCGGGAAAAAAGATAAATGCTTCTAAATTGAAGGTTTTTTTCTTTAACATAAACAAAGGTCATAAAAAGGTTTTGTATAAATTTTTGGGATTTTCTAAAGCAGAAATGTCATGCAAGTATTTAGGAATCCTATTCTTCCAAGGTTCAAACAAGGTAGCATATTGGAGAAAGACTCTACAAGAAATCAAGGACAGAATGGCATCTTGGAAAGCTCGTTGATTATCTCTGGCAGGTAGGATCCTATTGATAAAATAAGCCATTAGCACTATCATGAATTATGTAATGTCAGTACTTCTTGCACCTACGGTATTATTCAGACATTAAAAAAGTATATGAGAGATTTCCTTTGGAAGGGGAATGTAGATGATAAAAAGAAGATACCACTTATTTCATGGGAAATAATATGTAGAACAAAAGTGGAGGGTGGTGCAAGCATTCATAGCTTACAAGAAAGGAATCTTATCCTGGGAGCTAAATTTGTCTAGAAAAATTATGAAAATCCTTCATCCTTAGGGATACAAATCATTAAGGAAAAATACATGGATTCAAATTTGCTAGAAATGCTTGTGTAGACACCCTAAAATGGACATACTTGTGACCTTACATTACAAACACTAAATTTTATCTATGAATTAATAGTTTTTTAATCATTAATTAATCATCTATTTTCTTCTAATTTCATTACCCAAATCATCTAATCAAATCCCCAAAATTAATTAAATAATTAATTTTATTTAATTAATTAACCTTAATTGATTAATCTCCATTAATTAATTAAATTCAATCTCCTAAAGTTTAAATTTAAATATTTAAACTTATTAATTAATTCTTCTAATTAAATTAATTTCATTTCATTCAATAATTCAATTCTAAACCCAAAAAAAATTCAATTATCTCACATGTTGAATACTTTAATTACAAAAATGAATTAAATATTCAATTAAATCATTTCTTTAGTTCAAAAAAAGAGAACTCTTGATCAGATCTCTGATTGCATGAATTACTCCACCTGCCTCTTTAGTTCAATAAGGTAACTCCAAATTACCTCTTTGGTTCAAAAGGTAACTCATAATCAGCTATTCAGTTAACCAAACTTTATCTCCTCTCTCCAAGTTGAGGAGGTGGATTTTACTGAGGGCTTCTCCAGTTCCCTTTGATCTCAACCATTCATCCTCCTATCTCTGGGATAGATCTCAACTGTTCATATAATTTTCATATTCTATATAATCAACCCTTCATAACCATTTGAAGGAACCAGGATTTCAAGATTCCGTGCATCCTTACTCTGTCAGATTGGTTAGAGCATGAAGCCTTCTTGCGATCAAACATCCAAGATTTTAATCTTTCGTGTGCCATTACTCTGTCAGATTGTTTCAAGCATCAAGCCTTCTTGCAATCAAAGCATTCACTATCATATTCTTGATGCTCCCAAGTGATAGACATTGTCCATACCAATATTGAGTACCACACAAACAACATTTCAGAAGGAGTAGAGAGAGACAATAGAAGATTCCATCTTTGTTGGTTTGTATTCATTTGTATTCCTTGATTTCTTGTCATTTTATTGTTCGTAGGTTCATTCTTAGTAGTTTGATTAATTTATTTCCATTGCAAATCAGTGCTACTAACCCCCGTTGTTAACTCAAGATTGTGGAGACAAGATCCGAAGCCATGACATTTTGGTGAACCCGATGTGAATCAAACAACCCAAATATCACTTGTAGATGAAAGACATGACTTTTTGACCTCAATCATACGGCTGCAAAATTTCTTTTTTATGTTTTTTCAATATCCTTGTAATTTTGCAATCGTTGGTATTTTACCGCAATTGACGAAAATCTGCCGCAATAGATTTGAGGGTTTCACAATTCATTTTTGTCATTATTCAAATCTTTGTTTTCTTACTCTGTATGGAAATTGATACCAGTTTTTCACAATTGACCGATCTATGCCGCAATCAGCAGCATCTTGTTGTAACAGAAAGTGATTTACCGTAATCGAAAGAAGTTAGCCACATCTAACAAAAGTTTTCCGCAGTTGACAGAATATTACCGCAATCGACAGAATTATTACTTATCAGATTCAAATTCACTATTTTCCTGTTAAAATCTAATTGTTTTCTCAATTTTTGTGCAGCATTGACTAATGACCAATGGCCAAGAGGGTAATCAAATGCATCTTGGGTGCTAGATCACTAAGAGCTTCCATAAAAAGGACCACTAACTACTGCACACAACAAAGAGCCATCTTGGCCATCACAGCAAAAGATCAAAGCAAACCCTACATTAGATATCTTGATTCTATCAAACATTTCATAACTAATTACAAGGTCATAATTAGTCTTAACGGTCTTAATAATTCTAGAGTTGTTGGATATTCTTCAATTCTTAATTAGATGATTTTGGTACTAATCACTTTTTTGACAGCTTGTGGCGAGGAAACAGTTAACAAAGCAACATAAAATTCATTCATTTGTGTTTTAGTGCATAAAACAAACATTGCATACAAACATATTGAACCTCACATTTCCAAATTGCTGCTTAAAATTGATGTGGTGGTTAAGAATTGAACAAAGGCAAACAATCTTTCAATTTGGTGCATTAAAATTGAACAAGAAAATCATCATCTACTTCGGGCTTAAAATTAAACATTTGTGCTTGTATGGGTGATTAGCTTATTTCACACTTCAAATTTTGGGGTTTAATTGATTAACTTTATACATTGAGTCCTTGGTGTGCTTGCATGATCTGTTATATTATAAACCTTTATACTTTTTTAGAAAGGCATGTCTGGGAATGCACTTCTTCCTTGGAGAATGACCTTAAACCGGTAATCCTTTCGATCAGTATATAAACAAGAAGAAAAACAAATTTCCATTTTATATCTAACCAAGCTTAGATGAGGTGTATTGATGATATCCTGGATCAAGTGAACATCCCTAAGTCACCAGCATGGTCAACTAGGCTCTTAAGTGAGTCACACACATACAAATTGATTGGATAATGCCACAGACCCTACTACAACCTTGTTAAAATAGAGGCCAACCTGATTCACCTCCAAACAAATACCTTATTATAATGCAAGGGGTTGAATAATTCCCCCCAAGATCCCCAACATATGTGTTCCAGGTTAATGTGTTAGTGAAAGAGATCTTCACTAGCACAACAACAATATCTGGCAACGGAAAAAACATGGGTGCATATGTCATGGACCTTCGTGTCCTAGTAGTGTGACACTTCTTGTGTGAGATAATGAACATTCAAGCATTGTGCCTATAACTGGTGCAGAGTGCAGACAAAAAGAAGAGTAGGTTGGCCTACCCCTTCTTCTAATCAGATGATGTCCTCCAATCTACTACTATCCTTCTCTAGGATACTTGAACTTTATTGAGTATCTTCAACTTGCTGCAGTCTTCTATTAGGATGTCTAAACTCCCAAAAATGGCTATTGTCTTATATCACTCATAGGTCTCCACTAAGGATTAAAATCTTCCTATACACCCCTATAAATTCACTTTCCTCAGTTCACTAGACTCTACAAGTCTGCAATCATGAAAATCTCATAATTCACTCTTGTCTCTATCAGGCCTGCAATTATGCTCTTTTCTTTAGTCTAACTACACAATGGCTATTGAATCACCACTCACAAACTTCCATTAGGTGTTATCACCTTCCTTTACTCCTAGATAAGGCCTTTCACAATTACCTAATCTCGGCAATTTCATAATACAAATTCTCAATTTAATTCCTAGTTCTACTAGGCCTGCACACAATGCTTTCCTCTACTAACTTTACAATGAAAAAGGGGTCAATTCTATTGAATATGTGTTTTGGGATCCTCCAACACTTCCCAAAAAAACTCCAAAGTACCAGCTAATTGATCAGTTTAACCTAGGGTCTGATGGAATGGCTCAAGGATGGGCATATATGTTTAATGCAGTCACTTGGTAGTCTTCAACAATCTCTAAATACTTCAAAACATCCAACAAATTGAACCCCTAACGCTACTGTCTTGCTCCAGCACATTAACTCCTCATGCACATGTTAAATACATAACAGATATTCAGCCTAGGGAATCACCCTAGAAGAAACAATCACACTCCCCCGACTCCAAGATTTAGAAGATTTCAAATACATTGCCTTAACTTTCTTTTCACCAAGTTTCATTGATTTCCAATGGTGAAAATATAATTTAGGGCCAATTTTCCATGACAGTGCTAAATAGGGAGGATTTCAGACCCATTATTCTAGGGAAATTAATATCTCACTTAAATGAAGACCAAATTAATTCAAATCAACTGAAAATGATGGTATACTCATTCCCTAACCTTGTGACATCAATTGATCTATCTATCCTATCCGTACACACCTGTGCAGTGTAAAGAAATGCTCAAAAATGGTGATTGTATCATTCAAAACTGCTTCAAAGGGTAACCTAACTCAATCCCTTGATTTTAAAGGTTTATTACAACATTAAAGAAAACTCCCTAACTGATCCAACTTATTCAAATTTAGTTTTGGTCATTGGGATCATAGTGGCAACAGTCGAGCAACTTTTTTGAAAATGTTGAATTGACAACATTTTGCAAAAATGACAACTTTTTGCAATGTCTAACAACATTAACATATATGCATCCCACCAAGTGGAAAATGACTCCAAACACCTATAAATGAAAAAATGTGGCCATACATGATCCTTGAAACACTTTGGAAACCTAAAACACAGAATTGCATAGAAACACTAAAAAGAGACAGTCCAGTGAACTAAGGACTTATTGGTTTATAAATGCACCAATAAGATCCTTGTCCACACAAGATGGACCAAGAAAAACCATTAGGATGGCTCCAAGACATGTCACTTATTACAATTGACAAAAAAAAAAGAAAATGAGATTGAAGGCATAGGTCCCCTGCACCATGCCGCCCATGAAAGAAAACTTAAGTCCCATTGAGTTGGAGAGAAGAAAAATTGAAACCAGCCTTCTCAATAGCTTCTATGGTCATCCAAGTGGCATCATCCAAATTTTTACCTTTCCACTAAACTAGGTACTCATAATAGGTCTTCCTCCTAGTTTTCTTAGAGACCCTTGAATCCAAAAGATAGTCAATCTCCAATGGATGAGACTTTGGAAGATCTTTCAATAACTCCTCATGCTGAGAGATTGATTCACCTGCAACAAACATATCATCTATAACACCTTTATAAGCATAGAGGTCAGCAACATTAAAAATTGGTGATAAATGTATATGAGTAGGCAAATCAATGTGATAAGCATTGGATCCACATTTCTTAAGGATCTTGAATGGGCCAATCTTCTTCACCATCAGTTTAGTGAACATCTCTCTTTAGGCATTTGTTCCTTCCTCAAATGGACCATGACTAAATCACCAACCTTGAAATGTAACTCCCTTCTCTTCTTATCAGCATGTTTTTTATATTTAAGGGAAGAATGTTTGAGTTTAGACTGAACTTGCTCATGAATGTCCTTCATGACTATCACAAAATCTTCAGGAAGAGCACTAGGCTTATCCATGTCATTAACATCCCTTAGTTCCAAGATACCTCTTGGGTGCACACCAAAAATGATTTGGAAAGGATTCTTCCATGTAATTCTATTAACAAATTCATTATAGGATAATTCATCTTGTGTAATGATGGAGTCCCAACATGTGCCATGTTCTTGGGTTAGACACCTCAACAAGTTCCCAAGTTATCTATCAATCACTTCACTCTATCCATCAAATTGAGGGTGATATTTTGATGACAAACAAACATTAGTTCCTAACTTCTTCCATAGGGTCCTCCAGAAGTGACCAAGAAACTTAGGATCTCTATCAGAGATAATGGACATTGGAAAACCATGCAACCTCACAACTTCCTTGAAGAACAACCCTACAACATGAGAGGCATCATGTGTATTCCTACATGGGATGAAGTGGGCCATTTTGGAGAATCTATCTACAATAACAAAAACAATGTCATTACCAGCCTTTTTCTTAGGAATTCCAAGTACAAAGTCCATGCTAATGGAATCCCAAGGCTTTGATTGGATAGGAAGTGGAGTATAGATCCTTGCATTGGAAGTATGACCCTTAGATCTTTGAAACATCAAACATGTTTCCACAAACCTCCTAACATCAGTCTGCGACCTTGGCCAAAAGTAGAATCTCCTAACCAACTCCAATGTCTTATCCACCCCAAAATGCCCTGCAAGACTACCACAATATTTCTCCTTGACAATTTTCTCCCTCGTAGAACTTTTAGGGACATAAGGTAACCCCCTTTAAACAATAAACCATATTGAATCATAAATTCAGAAAATTTGGTTTGATACCTTTCAGACATGTCCATACAAACCTTGTAAATCTCCTTGAAGTCACCATCATCTAAATATAAATCCTTCATGGCTGAGATCCTTGCACTTTCCAATTGTATATTCTGAATTGTTAAAGCCCTCCTACTTAAGGCATCAACAACCTTATTAGCAACACCCTTTTTATGATTAGTAGTGAAAGTATAGGATTGTAAAAACTTCATCCACTTAACATGCCTATGGTTTAGTTTCTCTTTCTTATTTAAAAAGATAAGAGTCTGATTATCAGTGTACACAATGAATTCTTGAGACAACAAATAGTGATCCCATTTTCTCAAAGATTGGACCATAGCATATAATTCAAGGTCATATGTGGAGTAATTTTGTTTAGCTTCTTTAACTTTTTCACTGAAGAAAGCAACCGGTCTCTCATCTTGACTAAGGACACCCCCTATAGCCTTATTACTTGCATCAAATTCCACCACAAAAACCTTATGAAATTTAGGGAGTACTAGGACTCATTGCTTTGTAATCTTATTCTTTAGAAGTTCAAAGGAATCATTGGCTTCTCTAGTCCACACAAGGACACACTTTTTAGCACCCTTGATTATATTAAGTATAGGGGCACAAACACCACTAAAATCTTTGATAAAATTTCTATAAAAACTGCATAAACCATGGAAAATTTTTACCTCTGATGCTGAAGTAGGTAGTGGCCAATTTAGGATAGCTTCTACCTTTGTTGGATCCATTTTCAAACTGCCCTTGGATATCACAAATCCCAAAAATAGTAACTCTTCCTACAAGAATGAACACTTTTCAATGTTAATCTTCAAACCTTCTTCATGAAGTCTCTTAAGGACCAAATTAATATGAAGTAGATGCTCTGCCCTATTGTTAATAAAAATCAGTATGTCATCCAAATAGCCAAGAACAAAATTATGGATAAATGGTTGCAAAAATTCATTCATCAAATGCATAAAAGTGATTGGGCATTGGATAAGCTAAATGGCATGAATACCCACTCAAATAAGCCTTCATTAGTCTTGAATGTTTACTTCCATCCATCCCCCTCTCTAATCCTTATATGGTGATAACCACTCTTTAGATCAATTTTGGAATAGTGTGTAGCCCCTCCTAAACAATCCATAAGGTCCTCCATTCTTGGCATTGGGAACCTATATCTAATAGTGATCATGTTGATATCCCTAGCATCAATACACAATCTCCAATTACCCTCCTTTTTAGGTGCAAGTACTGCTAGTACAAAACAAGGACTTATACTCTTTCTTACGAATCCCTTCTCTAAGATTTCTTGGATTTGTCTAGCTACCTCTGCATTTTGTTCTAGTGTAAGTTTATAAGAAGCCCTATTAGGTAGTGTGGCCCCTGGTATTGAGTAAATGCGATGTCATATTTCTCTCTTGGGTGGTAAGGATTCATTTCTATTGTCTTCTATAATACCCTTATACTTATCTAACAAATCTGCAACTTCTCTAGGACCAACACTCCTTAGAGTCTCATGACATGGTTTCTCTTTTCTTGGAACACCCTCCTTAGGCTTGACTACAGTAGAAAAACATGGTACTTTATCCTCCTTAAGACCTTTTAGGAATTCTTTCTCTCCCACCTTCATGACACTACTAGCCAAAGTCTTATCCTTAGACTCTTCTAACAAAGGTGTCATTATGTAAGTTTCTCCACCCTTGGTCAAAGTAAACACATTAGACTTACCATTATGTTGAGAATTTGTGTCATATTTCCAAGCTCTCCCTAAAATAAGATGAAAAGCATCCATGGCAACTATGTCACACATTACTCTATCCTTGTACTATCTTATTTGAAAATCAATCCAACATTGCCCATTGATTAAAATTTGTTGTTCTTTACTTAACCAAATAACCTTATAGGGTGTGGGGTGTGGCATTCTTTTCAAACCAAGCTTATTCACCATTTCAATTGAAGCTAAGTTCTAAGTGGAACTAGAATCTACAATTACTTTGCATACCTTTCCCTTGGCTTTGCATGTAGTCTTGAAAATAGACTTTCTTTGAGGAGGATTCTTGCTTATTGGCATCAATAGTGACCTATTGAACATTAGGAATTCTCCACTCTTAGGGTCTGCATGCTTAGAAGAAGTGGTAGTGTGGTAGGAAGTGGTACTTCTACAGTCCCCTTCATGAGTTAGTTGTACTCTCCTATCTCCATGATTACTTGTACCTTCCTTCTCTGGACACCTAAATGACTAATGACCAATATGATTGCAAGAAAAGCATCTTCTAGTGAAGATAGTAGATCCCCTTCCCCCAAATTTTCCTATGTTATTTGAACTTCTTCCTCTAAAGGTACCTATGCTACTAGATTCATTCTCCAAATTCTGAATGCTACTTTCTCTTTTGTTTCTAGGGAAGGATCCTCTTTGATTGAATTTACCCCTTCCTCTAAAAACATTGGCTCTTCCACTATTATTTTGTTCACCCTTTCTCCTTTTCTCCTCTTCAATCTTGAGGTAAATTTTCAAACATTTGTAGACAGACTCCATTGTAATCAATGGAAATTCATCTTGAATACTATATTTAAGACCATTAATGTACCTTGCAATTTTTTGCTTCTCACTTCGATATATCTTTGCCTTGAGAGTTAAGTTATGGAATTCTTGTGTATAGGTACTTACATCTAGGTATTTTTGTTTAAGATTTTTCAATTTCTTATGAAGCATTACCTCATAGTCCTCCAGGAAAAATTGCTTCTTGATTTTAGCCACCATCCTCTTCCATGTGGTGATGGGGTTCTTGTCTTCCTCAACTCTCTCATTTTGGAGAAAGTTCCACCAACTCAAAGTCGGTCCCTTCAATCTTGATTTTTCTATCTTCACATTCTGATTGGCAGGTATGTCTTCACACTCAAAATGACTCTCAAGAGCCTCTATCCAATCCATGAATTCATCACGGTCTAACTTACCATGGAACATAGGTAGATCCCCCATTTTCTTTCTTTCCCACTCTTTCTAGGGCTGCAAGTATGGCCCTCTAAACTTTAGGTACATGGCTTTGTTTAGGATGTCTCTCATCCTCTTCTTCTTCTCTCTCAGATTCTTCATTCTCTCGTCTTCTTACTTTTCCTTTCAAATTTTCCAATTCCTTCTTCA
This sequence comes from Thuja plicata, assembly GCA_018584345.1. Classification (NCBI taxonomy): domain Eukaryota; kingdom Viridiplantae; phylum Streptophyta; class Pinopsida; order Cupressales; family Cupressaceae; genus Thuja; species Thuja plicata. Next base: position 13,498,338 of record MU225256.1, on the reverse strand, counting down.
TGGTATTGGTGTCCTTTCTAAATACTCTGCTTTCAACCATCTACTCTTTCACAATCTTTGCTAACTCAACATTGGTGATCCTCAAAGGGATCTCCCTATCTCCTTCATCCCCTTTAGACATGGTATCTATTTATTTTATTCCCAAATAGAGTCTTACTTCTCTGATACTACTTGGTGCAGCATGCATAGAACAAGAAGTGTAGGTTGGCCTACCCCTTCTTTTAATTGGATGATGTCCTCCAATATACTACTATCCTTCTATAGGATACTTGAACTTTATTGAGTATCTTCAACTTACTACAGTCTTCTATTAGGATGTCTGAACTCCCAACAATGGCTATTATATTATACCAATCATAGGCCTCTACTAAGGATTAAAATCTTCCTATACACCCCTAAGGATTAACTTTCCTCAATTCACTAGACTCTACAAGTCTGCAATCATGAAAATCTTAGAATTCACTCTTGTCTCTGTCAAGCCTACAACCGTGTTCTTTTCTTCGGTCTAACTACACAATGGCTATTGACTCACCACTCACAAACTTATATTAGGTGTTATCACCTTCCTTTACTCCTTCTAGATAAGGCCTTTCATAGTTCCCTAATCTCTATAATTTCACAATACAAATTCTTAGTTTGAGTCCTAGTTCTACTAGGCCTGCACACAATGCTTTCCTCTACTAACTTTAAAATGAACAAGGGGTCAATGCTATTGAATATGTGTTTTCGGATCCTCCAACACTTCCCAAAAAAATTCCAAAGTAACAGCTAGTAACCCTACTCCTCCACCATCAAACTGTCACAGGGACTCTCTAGGCTAATTGAACAATTTAACCTAGGGTCTAATGGAATGGCTTAAGGATGGGCATATAGGTTTAATGTAGTCACTTGGTAGTCTTAAAAAATATCTAAATACTTCAAAACATCCAACAAATTGAACCCCTAACATTTTTGTCTTTCTCCACCACATTAACTCCTCCTGCACAGGCTAAATACATAACGAATATTCAGCCTAGGGAATCACCCTAGAAGAAACAACCACACTCCCCTCAATCCAAGCTTTAGAATATTTAAAATACATTTCCTTAACTTTATTTTCACCAAGTGACATTGATTTCCAATGGTGAAAATGCAAGTTAGGGCCAACTTTCCATGATAGTGCCAAATAGGGAGGGTTTCGGACCTGTTATGCCAGGGAAATTGGTATCTCGCTCAAATAAAGACAAAATTAATTCAAATAAAATTAAAATGAAGTTATAATCATGCACCAAACTTGTGACATCAACTATTCTTTCTATTTTATCCGTACACACCTGTGTAGTGTAAAGAAATGCTCAGAAATGGTGGTTTTTTCATTCAAAATTGCTTCAAAGGGTAACCTAAGTCAATCCCTCGATTGGAATGATTTCTTACAACATAAAAACAACTCCCTTATTGATAAAACTAATTCAAATTCAGTTTTGGCCATTGGGATCATAGTGGCAATAGTCGAGCAACTTTTTTGAAAATGTTTCATTAACAACATTTTGCAAAAATGATAACTTTTTCCAATGTCTAACAACATTAACATATATGCATCTCACCAAGTGGGAAATGACTCCAAGAACATATAAATGACAAAATGTGGTCATACATGACCCTTGAAACACTTCTGCAACCTAAAACATAGAATTGCATAAAAACACTAAAAAGAGATAGTCCAGTGAACTAAGGACTTATTGGTTTATAAATGCACCAATAAGATCCTTGTCCACATAAGATGGACCAAGAAAAACCATTAGGATGGATCCAAGACATATTCCTTATTACAATTGATAACAAAGAAATAAAATGAGATTGAAGGCCTAGGTGCCCTGCACCAATAACATTGTATCTTGAAGCCAAATTTTGACCTAGATTAATCTATTTATCCTTGTCTAAAGATCCGTGCTAGATTAAAAATCACATTGTCTATTGTGCTTGTTCTATTATCAGTTTCTAAAAATACAAAACCAACATCAAAAACTATCAAAAGGATTACAACGTGTTTAATTCTAGGCTATCAACATCAAAAACATGTTATGCAATCAAAATCCTTGTTCTAGAAAGCAATTTTATCTGACAAATAAGCCAATTTGAGATCTTTTTTTAGACTATCTCCCTTTTTCCATAATTTCCTGAATCCTATCGTAATTGATGGGAATATACCACAATCGACCAGTTTATTGCCGTACTAAAACCTTTTATTACCACAATCGGTGATTGATTACCACAGTTTACCTACCACTTTACCGCAATCGATGAAAGTTTGTTGCACTTTGGCAAGAACTTTGAGCATCTTTTTTTACCTGAAAACTTGTAAAAGATTACTATCCACATCCCATAAAAATGCGAAGAACATTATGTGAATCTCTAAACATTAAAAGGTCATCCATTCTTTGAAAGCACAATTTTTTTCTAAACATTGTAGTTCAAAAGTTTAGACTCGATTATCAGGATCTCATTATCTCAAAATCATCAATCTCTATCAATAACTTTGTCCCAGGGAATAGTCAAAGAATCCTATTCTTACATCACCAAGTATTTGAGATAAAGATAAATCAACATCTATCCATTGAATTACCCTTGTCCAAACATAACTCAGACTCTCCTAGAAAGGTTATCCTTTTCTATTTGCTTTATATCACTTTTTTCAGTCAAAAAATCTAGACAACATTATGTCTCACACACCTTATGGAGGGCCTTACACTAGGTCAAAGGCTAAGACTCAACCTGATGAGTCCTATATCAACCGATTCCCCCCATTGGAGCAAGAACAAGAGGATGACCCTTTCAGAGACACTAGTCCTACTCTTTTCATTGAGAATCCCCATAGACCAACACTGTTCCATGATGTCACAGAGGAGGAGCTCGAAGACATAGAGAAAGATGCCTATTCTGCACAGTTTGTTGATGTTGTTGTAGAGAGAAATCTACAATAATTCTTAGCCATGTTGATTAAGAAGGGAGTCAAGCCCCCTTTCTGAATTTAATGTGTTAACAATATGGCCCAAGAACCCTCTTGCAAGTCAAAACACCACTCGACCCTCTCAAACAGAACCTATGATATCCCAAGTCTTTCCATCTTTGGTGACAACGACATCAGTGAAGACTGTGTCAAAATAGACTATCTCTACAAATCAGGCTAGTACATCATCCACACAAAGCATGACATGCTCCTAACTAAGTGCACCCATGGTCACTAGTGTACCTCAAAATTTGGCCTCATGGCCTTTTTCATCAAGTTCTCATGCTATGTCCTCAATTTTGCAAACAAGCATCAACCCTTTTGCGACTTTTCTGATACTACAGTCAATCCCTGATAGCCTTGGGCTCAATACCTTGCTCCCATAGGGATCCATCTATGTGGGTCCGACAATCACTCAATGTCCACCCAAGGTTACACCTTTGCTTCTACATGGATCACAACAACCCCAACAACAACAACAATCCCAACCACAACAACAACAACAAACACAATAGAATCAATCTTGGACGAATCAAATGCCCTAGTATCAAAATCACACATTGGGGAACCAATATCAAGTCCCAAGGGATAGAACATATGTCCCAACCCAAGGGACACAAAGGTGTAGCCTCATACCCACTACAAAATAGAGCTAAAATGTCACCAATATTCCTCAATCTCAGACAGACATGTTAATCTAGAAAGTGCAAAGTCTTTAAACCCAAATGATGGACATGCAGAATCAAGGGAAAACCAAGTCCTAAACCACAGAGGATTTGTACCCATACCCCTTTGATCATTCATTTCACATGTCTTCATTTCCTACTCATTTCTTGGTACCCAAGTTCGACAAATACAGAGCCAGAACTAACCCTGTTGAACATATCAGAGAGTTCTTTGCTAGTTGCACCGAGGTTGTACATGACAAAACATACCTAATGTGAATGTTCCCACAAAGTCTAGCCAGACCAGCAATGGAATGGTTCTCACACTTACCTCATGGCATCTTGACTTGGGGAGAGTTGGCTGAAAAACTCATTGCTCACTTCCATCACAATATTGAACACAAGGTCAATATCAAAGACCTCTGGGCCATTAAACATAAAGATGGGGAATCCTTTGTTAAATTCCAACAAATGTGGAGGAACATTGTAAATAGAATAACATATGAGGTGCCCAAGAAATACCTCATAGTAATGTTCATCAGCAATCTAATCCCAGATATGTCATTTACCATAGAATTGCAGTTGGCTCCTTATTTCAAGTAACGCATCAAACGAGGAGTTCATTGTGAGAAAAATATGGTCAAAAGGGGTATCCTTGCAGATCCTACCCAAACAAACATGAAAAAAATGACAATGGATAAATCCAAGTGGTGGAACAAAAACAAAAATGTCACCAGTGATGGTATCATTGATGTACAGATGGTCAACTATGCCCAACCAAAGGTGTCACTGCAAGGCACACCTATGGAAAAATAGAAACCCATGATGCCCACTTAGTTGATAACATGTAACTGATTAAATTTTTGATAATGTTAATTTAAAGATAATGCAAGGCATTAAATCAGTTAATGGTTTGTATTGTCATTGATGTCAACTTGATATCATCTGTATGGTCATGTACATAATGCCAAAAGACTTCAGAGAATCAATGGAACAAAGGTTATGCT
>MU225256.1:13476624-13492815 GCA_018584345.1 Thuja plicata | reverse complement strand
CAAAAAGGTTGATTCATGAAAGTAGCATTGGATATGCCCGATGCCTATTGACGGTCTAAGAGAGAGGCTAATTCAAGGATGGCAGCATTAGATGCCCGATACTAAGTGACAACCTATATGTGTAAAACCCTCTAACAAGGTCACACCTAACACTGTATTTATAACCTTTAACAGGGTTGGCTCTTAATAGGGCTCACTTCAGAAGAGTGAAAATTTTGGGTACCGGTCCCAGTGGTTTTTCCCTTAACAGGGTTTCCATGTTAAAATCTATGTGTTATGTGTGTATGGTTTATTACTATACTATTTTACATTTCACATATGCATTTCTAGATTTATTAGTATACTCTACATATTTATTGTGTTTTGGTAAATAGTTTTACTTCCTATCGGTAATCGGGGAGAATAAAGATAGACAAGGAAAACTGATAGACAGATAATTATTATAAGTATTTCATGGCATGCATCTTCTAGGGACATAATAATCTAAGGTTTATTTGATTGGTGGTAAGATTAAGGATAAGTTTTTAGGCCACTGATTTACCCCCCCCCCCCTCTCAGTTATTACTAATAATTGGTCTCAGAGCTTGTGTTCTTAGAAGGAAGGTTTAAAGACCTAAGTCAAAGATCACAAGATGAACAGATGAGATGTGCCCAAGTTGAACGAAGATAATTTTGCTTCATGGAAAAGCAGGATAAGACTCCACTTACCAGGTATTGGTAATGATGTTACTCAATTCCTTGAAATTGAATATGTGTTTCCCACAGGAGCACCAATAGTCAAACAAATGAGAGACAAGAATGAACATAATGGCATGATGATAGAGCTTGCTTCCTCACTCTCCGATGTTGAATTTGAAGATGTCAAAGAATGCAAACTAAAAAGAAGATGTGGGACAAATTAAAGTTTGTACATGGTGGTGACAAAAATGTTTTGAGAGCCAAGGCAGAAAGCCTTAGAGGAAATTTTGATGATCTCAAAATGAAAGAAGGAGAAAACATCACTTAGTATAGCACAAGAATTAAAGAGGTATTCAATGCTATTCAAGGAGTTGGAGGTTACTGGAAGAAGATATAGTGGTAAGTAAAATCTTAAGAACCTTATTGTCTGCATATGCTATTATAGTTTCTACCATTCAAGAAATGAGAACAGTAGAAAACAATACAGTTACTCTTGATAGTTTAATTGGTAGACTAATTTCATTTGAGATAAATAAATTTGACAATAGTTTCTTACCAAACTTAGAGTCTGCATTTAAGTCTTCTATGAAGATAAGAAAATCAAGTCATAGACACTCATCTAAAAGAGATAGTGAAAGTGAAAGTGAAGAAGAAGATCTAGATGAAATAGAAGCACTTATGAATAGAAGAATGCAGAGAGGCAAAGGTAAATACAAAGGCAAGTTACCACTTGTTTTTTTTAATTGCAAAGAGATTGGACACTTTGTTGCAAGGTGTACTAATAGAAGAAAAGATGATAGAAGTAATGACAGATCTTTTGAGAAGAAGTCTGACAGAGGTGATTACAGAAGCTACCAACAATCAAAAAGAAGAGATACCCGAGACTGTAAGGACAAAGGAAAGAAGGTCAGCTACCTAGCAAAATGAAAGGATAATGATACTGACACCAAATCTGATGAAGACATCGAGATGGTGTTTGTGGCTGTAAAGGATGATTCAGATGATGATGAAGAAAGGTATGTAGAAATAGCTCTCGTATCTAAAATTATCAAAAATTATGTTTGGATCATAGATAGTGGTTGAACTCATCATATGACCGGTGATAAGCAAAAGTTTGAGACTTTTGAATTCTACAAGGGTGGATCAATAAGAATGGGAAATGACACACCTTGTTCAGTTGAAGGTAGAGGAACAATAATGTTGAATAACCAGATAAAATGTGAAAATGCTTATTGGGTAAATGGATTGAATTATAATCTATTGAGTGTTTCTTAGTTCAATAATTCAGGTCACAAAGTAGCATTTGAAAATAAGAAGGCAAAGATCTTCAACAAATCTGGAAATCTGATTGGTACCAGTGAGTAGACAAAAGGTAACTTATTCTATCTGAATGATACTGACTCCACTTGTTTGATTGCTACAAACGAAGACATATGGTTGTGGCACAAAATATTGTGTCATGTGAAATTTGACAACATGATAAAAATTAGTAAAAAGAGAAATGTCAGAGGCTTACCAACAATGACCAAGCCCAACAACATCATGTGTAAAAACTGTCAAAAAGGTAAAATGGCAAAGTCTAGTTTCAAAAGCAAGACCCATACATCTGATGCAATTCTAGAATTAGTCCATACTGATTTATGTGGACCCATGAGGATAAAGAGTTATTATGGAGATAGATATTTTATTCTCTTTGTTGATGATTACTCTACAACGATGACAATTATGTTTCTAAAAGATAAATCAAAAGCATTTAAGATGTTTAAACGGTATAAGGCTTTGGTAGAGAAATAAAGTGGTAAGGATATAAAAATTTTGAGATCAGATATAGGAGGTGAGTTTATATCAGATGAATTCACTAACTTTTGTAATGAGCATGGTATAAAAAGATAGGTTTCTACACCAAGAACACCACAGCAAAATGGGATTGCTCAGAGAAGGAACAGATCAATAGTTGATTGTGCAAGAAAACTGATGATAGAGAAAGGCATCACCCAAATCTTCTGGAGGGAAGTTTTCAGTACTATTGTTTACACACTGAACATAGTACAACTAAAGAAAGACACCAAGAAGACACCTTATGAGCTATGGTATGGATACACACCCAATGTGAGTTATTTCAAAAAATTTGGTAGTCAATGTTATATCTTAAAAGATGATAGAAATGGAAAACTTGACTCCAAGAGTGATGAAGGAAATTTTCTAGGGTATTCTACCAAGATAAAGGCTTACAAATGTCTAAACAAAGCCTCTAACAAAATTATTGAAAGTGTAAATATAAATATAGTTGAATTTGCAAAGAAGAATGAACAGGAAAGCACTAAAGAACTAGAGGACTACAATAAGTTCACTTACAATGAGGACCCTGACACTCTACCCTACCAACAATGTAGATCCCCTAAGCTAAAAATCATTGCTCTCGAGCATCAGGCTACAAATACCGACGGTCAGGATAATGATCAAGATAATGTGCAAGGTGATGAAGAACAAAATGAAGATCAAAATAATGATCAAGCTGATAGACAAAGAACTGTACATTTACTTGCAAGATATGTAAGAAGGAACCATCCAGAGGTCCAGATCATAGGAGATAAGAAAGTTGGTACAAGAACAAGAAGTAAGTCTTTAAACTCAAATTAATTAATTTGTGAGTTTGAGCCAAAATATGTCAATACTACACTAGATAATGAGGAATGGATAAGTGTTATGAATGATGAGATTGAGAATATTGAGAAGAACAAAAAATGGTCACTTGTGCCAAGACTAGATGACAAGAATGTCATCGGTACAAAATGGATATTTAGGAATAAGCTAAATGAGAATGGAGAAGTCACAATGAATAAAGCAAGACTAGTATGCAAAGGGTATGCACAAGAGGAAGGTATAGACTATGGAGAGACCTTTGCACCCGTTTCTAGGCTAGAAGGAGTAATAATACTACTTGCTTATGCTACATATAAAGGATTCAAAGTATATCAAATGGATGTCAAGTAAGCATTCCTAAATGGAATACTTGAAGAAGAGGTATACATTGAACAACCAGAAGGGTTTGTTGATCCAGACAAGAAGGACATGGTATGTAGACTTCACAAATCCTTGTATGGATTGAAACAAGCTCCAAGAGCCTGGTATGAATGACTTCATTCCTATCTAATAAGTATTGGATTTGTAAGGACTAGTGAAAATAGTAATCTTTATTTAAAGGAAGATACTGATGCTAACACCCTGACTGTTGAAATATTTTTTGATGACATCATATTTGGAGGCAATGATATGCTATGCAAATCATTTTCTAGTGAGATGAGCAAAGAATTTGAGATGTCTATGTTTGGTGAGATCAATTTATTTCTTGGTCTTTAGATGATGCAACAAGGAGAAGGTATTTTCATTACACATTCCAAGTACATCAAAGAGGTCCTAAAAATATTCAAGATGGAAGAATCCAAACTAGTTGGAACACTGATGGCTACTAGATGTAAGTTGACAAAATAGGACAAGACAACAGAGGTAAATCAGACTTTGTACAGATCAATGATTGGAAAACTCATGTATGTTGTACACACTAGACCAGATATTGCACATGCAGTGAGAATTGTTGCTAGACTTTTTGCTAACCCCAGGGAATCACATATGACTACTGTAAAAAGAATTCAAAGATATCTAAAGAATACTAAGGAATTTGGCTTATGGTATAGAAGAGAAGGAAAATTTGAACTAAAGGTGTTTACCGATGCTGATTGGACTAGAAATCTTGATGACAGGAAGAGCACAACTGGAGGAGCATTCTTTATGGGTGACAGACTTATCACATGGATTAGCAAGAAGTAGGGATGCATCTCACAGTATACTACAGAAGGAGAATATGTTGTTGATGCTTCAAATTGCTCAAATATTGCATGGATCAAACAGTTGTTGGAAGGTATGTGTATGAAGATCTTAGAGCTAGTGACTATCTATTGTGATAACACCAGTGCAATAAACATTTCTAAGAATCCAGTCATGCATGCAAAGACTAAACACATTGCCATCAAGTATCATCACTTGAGAGAATATGTTCAAGAAAAAGAGGTGATACTTGAGTATGTACAATCAAAATAACAATTGGCCGATATCTTCACCAAGCCACTGCCCAAGGATATGTTTGATTACTTGAGAAAGAGACTAGGGGTCAAACCCTTGTCTACCAGTTAGTAAAATGACTGAAGGTTGCATCAGCCTACATATTCTCAGAATATCATTCATGTTGATGCAAGCAAAGAGAATAACTTCAAAGCTACATCTATATACAACAGGTATATATCAGAACCGAGCACCAAAACATATTGATGTATTGCAGATGGATAAGAGAAATTCAAGGAATATATTATGGATGGAGAGAAAATATCACTTGACATTAATGTCAAATATTTGTAAGATATTTGTTTGGCATTATTGTCAAAGGGAGAGAAAGTATCCATATTATCACAGTCTTCAAAAAAAGAAGAAAGATTATCCATTATCAGATTACTCCAACAGGGAGAGATCATATCAATAGGGAGAGAGTTTGTATGAAGAAATTAATACAAAGGAAGAGTTGCTGACAAGACAAAAAGACATCACAAAAGAGAGAATAGTCAAATGAGAAATTGACACAAGAAGAATATTCAACACATCAGTAAACAGAAAGTTGCAAGAATCAAATCTAAGCTAAAATAGAGTTTACCGGTGGTCAGACATTTTTATCGGTTATCAAAACAAACTGTTTGGCAGTTTGATGAATCTCAACAATTGTATTTCATATTGTATTAGAAATAGTATAGTGTGATAATATAAGTTTTTTTCCATCAATGCCAATGGGAGAGATTGATGACATGTAACTGATTAAATGTTTGATAATGTTAAGTTGAAGATAATGCAAGGCATTAAATCAGTTAATGGTTTGTATTGTCATTGATGTCAACTTGATATCATTTGTACGGTCATGTACATAATGCCAAAAGACTTCAGAGAATCAATGGAACAAAGGTTATGGTTTCAGCAATGCATAAAATTCAAGTATTCACTAAGTGACAGATAACACCGATAGAGTGCACACCATCGGTAAAGGCAAAAAAGAAAAGTCACAGTGATACCCGACAAGCAGAAAATAGTGTTGCCTAATGAAGCAAACAACGTGATACCTGATGAGCTGAAAATAGAGTTTCCCAATGGACGGAGATCCCGAAGCTAACTGGAAGTCACACCGATGGAACTAGTAGTTTTAACCGATGACTAACTAAAGATTTGACCGATGGAATAGAGAGTTTAGAAAATGACAAAATATCTAGCTGGAAAGAGCTAAAGATTGACTTAACTAGTTGTTTTCTTTGTTTTATTCGACCAGAGTTAAGTGATTAATTTAAAGAAGATTTGTACAGTTGGCATAAAGATAACTACAAGATAAATCAGGAGTTATGATTTAAATCAGATTGGCTGGATTGTTTTTCATGCCAAGAATCAAGAATCAATGAATATTATGTCTATATAAGAGACAACTTTAATTCATTTCCATATCACATGAAAAGGGGATTAAGGGGAGTGAATAGAAAAAGGATGCTAGGAAGAAATTGATGAAGAATAACTTCATATAGTACTGATCAATCAAGCTGAAGGAGAGCTAAGGAATTCTGCAGACACTGACAAACAATGAGCACAACATCATAGAGTAGAAAGTATGGAGCAAAAAAGAATTGACTTGATACATTGATCAGAGAGGTAATGTACTTAAATTGATCTAAAAATTTGCAATTCAAGTTGCATTAGAAATAGGTCATTTTTTTCAGTTTAACCATTGAATCATCAAATCTCCTAATAGAGCAGGACTTAATAGTCTTCTATATATTGAGGTACATCCCAAGGAGTTCCAAAAAGGTTGATTCATGAAAGTAGCATTGGATATGCCCGATGCCTATTGATGATCTAAGAGAGAGGCTGATTTAAGGATGGCAGCATTAGATGCTTGATACTAAGTGACAACCTATATGTGTAAAATCCTCTAACAAGGTCACACCTAATAGTGTGTTTGTAACCTTTAACAGGGTTGGCTCTTAACAGGGCTCACTTTAGAAGAGTGAAAATTTTGGGTACCGGTCCCAGTGGTTTTACCCTTAACAGGGTTTCCCCATTAAAATCCATGTGTTATGTGTGTATGGTTTATTACTTTACAATTTTACATTTCACATATGCATTTTTGAATTTATTGGTATACTCTGCATATTTACTATATATTGGTAAATAGTTTTATTGCCTATCGATAATCAAGGAGAATAAGGACAGACAAGGAAAACCGACAAATAGATAATTATTATAAGTATTTTATGGCATGCATATTTTAGGGACATAATAATCTGAGGTTTATTTGATTGGTGGTTAGATTAAGGATAAGTTTATAGGCCACTGATTCACCCCCCCCCTCTTAGTTATTACTAGCATTAGTAAGTGCACAATCAGAACCAACCACCCTCTATTCAAGAAGCAACAGTGTTGAACAATCAACCACCCGTACAATGCCCATAATGGTTTTTGTTTCCTAAAAAATACTACACACCATTGGGGGAGTTGACAGAATCAGCCTTAAGAAAGCTGATACAATCCAATACTATCACTCTGCCTGAAATCAGAGAATATGAACATGGTTTTGTAAAACCAAAGTGGTACAATGAAAATGAATTTTGCAAATTTCATTGGGTAAAGGGACACAATACACCCAACTACTATCGATTGAAAAATGTCATTCAAGATCTGATTTACACTCGGGTTATCGATGTCACCAATGCCCAATCAAAAAGAACCACTAATCATACAATCTTCAATGACATATTCCATGATCACAACAAAGGGAAATCCTACGGGTCTGGTGGAGAGTTAAAACAAGTAAACTACACCTATGCTAATGTTGATAACACCATCAACTGCATCAACCCTTCAGATAGTCATTTTGCTAATATTACTATCAAAGACCCAGGTGCTAAATGTGTTGTCACCACATGCCGCACCAAAGTTTTCTTGCAAGGAGTGCCTTCTATATCTCCTATACCAACTAACTCTCCAACAACCTCCTATCCACAGACCATCCTTTTGGATCAACTAAAGTGCATGTCTTCCTAGATATCTATGTTCAACCTTTTGTTCATATCCCTACAGCACAAGCAAGATCTCGACCAAGCACTCCAAAATGCAACTGTCCCAAGGGACATAACTCTGAAAAGATTCCAAACCATGGTGAAACACATAGCTACAAATAAGCATGAAACCTTTATGGACCATGATGTGCCATCGTACAAGCCTATTCCTAATGGTCCCGTGCACTTTCTCATCCAAGTTTACAAACACACGATCTTTAGAGTCCTTATTGATGGTGGAGCATGATTAAACATATGTACTTGAAAGTAATTAAATACTTGGGCTATTCTAAATCTAGCATTGATTTCATGAGGAGAATCAATATCAGGGCCTATGATGAAGAAGAAAGGTCTTCCAAAGGCATCATCATACTACCAGTCCAAATAGGCCCAATCATTAAGAACACCTCGTTCCAAATCCTAGACCTAGAGTTGGGATATAAAATGTTAATGGGAAGACCATGGATACAAGATGCAATTTCTACCCTCCACATATCATCAGTGCATCAAGTTCCCATACCAGTGGTAGAAATTTTCATTGAAGGAGATCCAAACCTATTCCAATACTCTAATGCTATCAAAATTAGTACTGACAATCAAGTGCCTTCAAACCAGGAGGCAAGCATTCCTTCCACCTCAAATTCTACTCCCAAGGATGTAACAAGAAGAGAAGGGAAAATACCCATTATAGACAAAGGATGTGGTGAGTATAGCTATGAGGAAGATTTTACTATCACCAATATGCCTCAGAGCCCAAGGTCATATGACATGCCACAACCAGTGACATCACCTGAAACCCTGGAACTTGTTCTATTTAGATGTCCACCCACCACCTTTGTCAAGTGGGGATACATTGTAGAAGAGAACAATTTTGATCTGGATATAAAGACATGGTTGTATCAAGACCCACAAGACACACTTCAAGCACACATACCCGTGGCAACATATGGAGCCAACTTCACAATGTTACAAAAGTTTGGATATGATGGAATGACTGGTCTAGGAGAAAGACAACAAGGTCTAATGGAACTATCATTACTGCTAACCTAGAGAAATAAGAGAGGGTTAGGATATGGGAAAAATAGAACCAATTCTACCACTTGAGACATACCCATTAATCAGGAACAAGTGGTAGAGTTACACCGACGGAAAAACCCAGAATCAACAATATACTCCAAAATTTATTTCCATCTAAAGTGGGAACCTATTACTCTCAATTAAACCTTAACAAAGCTATCCAAGATAATGAGGAAAGTGAGACATCTGATGAGAATTCTAGTGCAACTGATTCCCATGAGTATGAGTGTAGATCCCTCTACAATTCTAAACCAGCCATCCCAGATTATTCCCCTTGGTCATTCAGGACTATACACCTTAAGGATATGTTCAACCAATTAACTATAGAGGACCAACCATGTATTGATAACAATTCTTGAGGTGGTGCATCCATATCACATTCCCAGTTCATCAAAACCATCACCCTTGTCCTATTTAACCAATCAGAGTCATCCCCTGTGAGGACCTTTGTCTAGGACACCCTGAACTGATAGAATGGGATCAACAAGGATAGCCTGATATAGATCTCTTTGAAAATGATGAGGATATTGAAGAATTCATGGAACTCAAAGAATGCATGCCATCAGGGGACCACAAAGTAGGATTCTCTATTGACCTTGATAGATCAGCCTATTTTGGGGAGGAAACTCCTCTTTCTAGTAAAAAAAAAGATGTATCTTCTAGTGAAAACCTCACTGAGGTGCTAGAGGATGGAAAGCAAGACCTCCTCCCCTTAACAGAGGAAAAGTCAACATTACTAGTGAAGGAGATAGAAGAAGTAAACCTAGGAGATGAAAAGAACCCAAAGAATATCTACATGGAAAAATCACTTACTTCAAAGGAATGAGAGTAGTTCATTAGTTTCTTCAAAGAAAGGAAATTCAACTTTTCATGGTCCTACTTAGACATGACAGACCTAGATCTAGTGCTTTTTTTGAATCACTTACCATTGTTACAAAATACTAAACCTGTCAACAAAAAGTTATGAAAGATGCATCCACATATAGCATTACTTGTCAAAGAAAAGTTGAAGAAACTCCTAAATGTTGGATTCATATGACCAATCCCATACATAGACTAGATATCTAATCTAGTACCAGTAGCCAAGCATAGTGGTCAAATCCACATTTGCACAGATTGTAGGGATCTAAACAAAGCTTTTCCCAAGGATGACCTTCCTTTATCAAACATCGACATGATAGTAGATCTCACAGTAGGACACCAGATGCTATCACTTATGGATAGCTTCTCAAGATATAACCAAATAAGGATTGCACCAAAAGACTAACACAAAATTGCATTTACATGTGACTGGAGCACTTACTGTTGGAATGTCATGTCATTTGGCCTTAAAAATGTAGGAGCAACATATCAAAGGGCTATGACCATGATCTCATTCACAAAATAATGGAATACTATGCCGATGACATACTTCCCAAGTCAATGCTCAGAAAAGATCACCTACAAGTGTTGGGACCCATATTTGATAGAATGCAAGAATACAAAGTCTAACTAAATCCAAAAAAAGTGTGCATTCAGGGTCACAGCAGGAAATCTTTTGGGATTCATTGTGTTACATCGAGGCATAGAGGTAGACCAAGAAAAAGTCAAGGCCATACTGGACATGCCACCACTGACCAATCTAAGGAAACTAAGGGTCTTACAAGGCATGCTTCAATCCATAAGGCATTTCATTTCCCAATTAGTAGACAAGTGCCATCCATTCTAGCATCTACTACACAATGATGTGACATTCATATGGACAGAACAATAGGAGCAATCATTCCAAATATTCAAGGATTGTGTATTAAAGTCTCCCATATTGGTGCCACCCATTCAAGGTAAGCCATTACTTTTGTACATCTCAATAACTGAGTCAGAATTAGGAGTGCTCTTGGCACAACATGATGACCAAGGCAAAGAAAGAGTTGTCTGCTACCTCAGCAAAACTTTGGTAGGCTATGAGCTCAACCACTCACCAATTGAAAAATCATGCCTTGCAGTAGTATTTTCTTCCCACAAGCTATGACATTACATTTTGAACCATCAAACCAAGCTGATAGCACACATTGATCCCCTGAAGTATTTTCTCAGCAAAGCAGCACTCATCGGACGGCTAGCTAAATGGGTGATGATCTTAAGCGAAATTGATCTAGAGTACGTGGACACAAAATCTATCAAAGGGAAAGTAATTACAAACCAACTAGCAGAGGTTACCATACAAGATCATCATCCTATAGTGTCTGAATTTCTAGATGAGTCTATTCTTATAGTACAACCGGTAGTAGAGATTTGGAAACTATACTTTGATGGATCATGCATAGTACTCATTACCCCAAATAATTATGCGGTCCCAAAATATTTTTGACTCAACTTTCCATGCACAAATAATATAGTCGAGTACAAATATCTGGTCATCAGAGTAAAGAAAACTATACAATGGAGAATCAAGAACCTCAAAGTCTATGGTGATTCACAATTCGTCATCAGCCAAGTGAACAATGACTACATGACAAAATATGAGAAGTTGATCCCATATAGAGAGCAGATGGACAGGTTGTGCACTTCATTCCATTTCATTGTATTTGAACAAGTACCAAGAGTTAAAAACAAAGAAGCAGATGTGGTGGCTACCATAGCATCATTGATTGACATGCTAGGCAACGAGACCAGATTCTAGTTTTTGGTATAGAAACTCATGATACCGGCACATCAAGAACCAATAACAGAATTAGCATGCATCTTTTTTGGTCCTGAAACCCATGGTACCATGACATGTACAACTACCTCCAAAGTAGTTTCCTCCCTCCCAATTTGTCTAGGAACCAGAAGAAGTCCCTAATTCGCCAAGCCTCTAGGTACACCCTTCTTTCTAGTACTCTATATAGAAGTCTAGATGGAATGATTTTATGATTTCTCACTTCCACAGAATCCCAGAGAGCCTTGCACAAGGTACATGAAGGAATTTGTGGAAGCCATACAGGTGGAAATAGCTTAGCAAATAAGATCATCTGAATGGGAAACTAGTGGCCCACAGTAGATATAAATGCCAATAAGTATGTACAATGGTGTAGATAATGTCAGATTCATGGAGACCTCATCCATGCACCAACCCAAGAACTCAATCCCATCACTTCACCATGGTCATTTTCTAAATGGGGATTTAACCTAGTGGGTAAGATTACACCAACCTCATCTAATGGACATAAGTACATAATTACATCAATATAGTACTTTACCAAATGGATGGAATCCATTCCTCTAACCTACATCACTGGTAAGAAAATCTCCATCTTCATACTCAACAACATCATCTGTCGGTATGGAATTCCTCAAACCATACTAACAGATCACGGTACACCTTTCCAAAATTAGGATGTTGAAGATCTTTGTGAACATTTCCACATCAAACAAGGTTTCTCTTCATTCTACTATATCAAAGGGAATGGTCAAGTGGAACCAATGAACAAAACCATTCTAAAGATCTTAAAGAAAATAGTCAATGAATCAGGGTGAGACTGGAATTTATAGCTTAGTCTCGCACTATGGGTATATAGAACTAGTGTAAGAACACCTACAGGAGCCACTCCCTTCTCACTAGTATATGGATTAGAGGCATTCCTACCCCTTGAAGTAGAAATCCCATCCCTAAAAATCTCATTGAAAAACATAATTTCAGATGAAGACTTCATAGTAGCAAGGCTTGGTGAACTAGAATTGTTGGATGAGAGAAGACTGAATGCACTCAACCACTTAGAAGGAAATCATAATAACCTTAGAAGGAACTATCACAAGAAGGTAAGACCACAAACTTTTGAGGTAGGATACCTCATACTTATGGAAAATCAAAAGAACCAAGTAAAAAGGGTAAAATGAGGAAAGTTTGACCCTAACTAGCTAGGACCTTATGTCATTGTCAGATCTTGCAATTGTGGGGCATACCAGCTAGAAACACCAAAAGGAGATCAACTCCCAGGTTACATCAACAAGATGCACCTCAAGAGGTTCTATGCTTGAGGTCTCAAGGTTAAGGAATTTATCTACATTTCCAAAAATACAAAAAAAATCAAAAAATACATAAGGTTACCTTGGTAAAAACCTGGAAAACAGGCACCTTGGGGACAACAAAAAAATAAAAATAAAAAAGAGAAAAGTAAAGAGAAATAGAATCGCTCTCTCAGTGAAAACCTCACAAACATGCACTATTGAGAAGGTACCTTGGTGAAAACTTGGAAAATAGGCACTAAGTGTTCAAATCCAGCTTCACCATCAATGACAAAGATCAAAGCTTGAGCACCCCACATGCAAGATTGGATACCCAAGATATTTTTAGAAGCACAATCCCCTTTGAGTATCAACACTTATACATGGTTTGTAGTGGTCCACCAAACTAGGGGGAAATTCTAAAGTCCTAAAAAAATCCCTAAAAATCTAAAAGCTCATCAAAAATCCTAAAAAGGAGAAAAAGTCCTAAAAAAAAATCAATCTTCATCAAAAAAACCAAAAATTGCAAAATATCAAGCAATAAAATCAGCTTGGTTATCAAAAAAGTGCATGGTAATCAATCTCAATCCAATCAATCAATGTCAAAATCATGAGCTTCGCAAGTCAGCAATGATCTCATATGCCTTAGCTATATCAGCTATCTAAACTATCAACAAGCGAATGACAATCAAATTCAAGCCAATCAATCAAAGGTCAAAATCATGAGCTTTGCAAATCAATAGGGGACTCATATGACTCAACTTTATCAACAATCCAATCTGTGTAAATCAATCAAACAAATAAAATAAATCAGTTGTCTTACACAGTGATGGATACGCTCAAAACCAGACAGATCAGTCTTATATGAATCATCCATTCCTGAAACCAGACACAATCAAGCATTAGAGAATCAAGGAAATCAAGGAACAATAAAAATGTTGACTAGGTTAGTCATGTCAGTCGAATGTCAGTCTATCTTTTGTGGTTATGCTCTTACGCTACTCTAGGATACCACCAAGTGATTAGAGTAGCTATGATGGATCATGATATTATTTTATTTGATTGTTGTTTGTGGAATGTTTCATTTTGATTATGGGGCAATGATGATTTAGGATAAATGTGGTAGGTGTTGTCACTTATCTGGCAGCCGCACAGTTCCACAATCTGAGCTTAACACTGGGAAAGAATTGGACAATCCTTTTCTGTTATCTACTTGTTCCTACTAATAGAGTCATAGCGGTATCTAGATGGTCTGTATCTAGGTGAATTGGATTTCTATCTTGGTTTTTTCTTTCTTTCCTACCAATATAATTATACTGGTATCTAGATGGTATGTATTTGGGTGCATTGGATTTCTATCTTGATTTTCTCTTTCTTTTCAAAATCAAGAGATTATAGCGGTATACATATGGTCTGTATCTAGGTGCATTGGATTTCTATCTTAGTTTTTTTAATTTCAGATTGTTTAGAGAACATAGCGGTATCCAAATGGTCAATATCTAGGTGAATTTGGTTCTCTTTATTTTCAAAATTAGATATCATAGTGTAGACACCCTAAAATGGATAGGCTTGCGACTTTACATTAAAAACATTAATTTTCATCTATTAATTAATGGTTTTTTAATCATTAATTAATCATCTATTTTCTTCTAAATTCATTTCTCAAATCATTTAATCAAATTTCCAAAATTAATTAAATAAATAATTTTATTTAATTAATTAGTTTTAATTGATTAATTATCATTAAATTAATTAATTAAACTCAATTTCCTATAGTTTAAATTCAAATATTTAAACTTACTAATTAAATTCTTCTAATTAAATTAATTTCAGTTAAATTAATTTAATCTCATCAAATAAAGCAATTCTTAATCAAAAAGAATTCAATTATCTCACATGTTGAATATAATTATTAAATAAATGAATTAAATATTAATTTATCTTCAAAGAGATAACTCCAATTACATCACATGGGTTACTCCACCCATCTCTCCAGTCCACATAGGTAACTTCACCCACCTCTTCAGTTCAAAAAGGTAACTCATAATTAGCTCTTCAATTAACCAAACTCTATCTCCTCTTTACCAAATGAAGAGGTGGAGTTTACTGAGGACCTATCATGTTCCTTTTGATCTCAACCATTCATCTTCCCATCTCTAGGATTAATCTCAACCATTCATATCATCACCAAATCCTATATAATAAACCCTTCATAACTATTTGAAGGGTCCAAGATTTCAATCTCTTGTGCACCATTACTCTGGCAGTTTGGTTCTAGCATTCAAGCCATCTTGTGACCACACACACATTTCAATTTTCAAATTCTTGAAGCTTCTCAAGTCATAGACGCTGCCCCACCAATACTGAGCATCAAGAATAGCATTTTGGAAGGAGTAAAGAGAAACAATAGAAGCTTCAAGCATCGTGGGGTTTGTATTTATTTGTCTTCCTTTCTCTTGCTTGTATAATTTATTGCTCCCATTTCTGTTATTCATTTGGTAGTCATTATATACTTATTTTCATTCATTTGTGAAACCTTTGCTACTAACCCTCACCTTTGGAAAACTGTGGGAATCGAAAAGAGAGGCGTACATTTTGGTGAACCCGACGTGAATCAAATAGCCTGAATATCTCTTGCATACAACAGACAGAATACTTTAGCCTCGGTCATACAGTTGTAGACCTCATTTTCCATCATTTTCTCAATATCTGTGTAATTTCACAATTGCTGGTATTTTGCCGCAATTGATGAAATAGTGTCGCAATTGAATGGTTTAATGCCGCAATTGATTTGATGGTTACACAATCTTTTCTGTCATTTTCCAATTCTCTATTTCTGGTATTGTTCCACAATTGACCGATCCATGCCGCAATTGCCTGCATATTGTCGCAACTGAGATTATTCTGCCGCAATTGATAGAACTTTACCACAATCGCCAAAAGTTTGTTGCAATCGCCAAAAGGTTTCTACAATCGCTAAAAGGTTGCCGCAATAGCCAAAACTTTGTCGCAATTGAGGGAAGGTATTTATGTTTTTCAATTATCAGCTTCTCAAATTTTGTTACATATTTACCTTTCTTATACTTTAAGTTATATTTTAAATATATACTTCCAGGATGTTTGAGAGTGGTTTCATATCTCTAGGAGTTAAAATGCAAAATCTAAATTTTGGAGGATAAAAAAAAAAATCAAACTTAGTCAAATTTTAGGATTCAGCATGTGTTACTAACCTTGTTGTTTTAGCTTGTGGCGTTGGAAACAGATTTAACAAAGCATACTAAAATTAACTCATTTGTTATTTTAGTGTTTAAAAAGAACATTGTATGCCAAACAT
>MU225256.1:13444935-13456609 GCA_018584345.1 Thuja plicata | reverse complement strand
AACATTCCATTGAGATAGACTCCCATGAGTATGAGTGGAGATCCCTCCACAACTCTGAACCCTCAATCCCTTATTTTTTCCCTCAATTCGATATTATCATAAACCTAGCAGACCTGTTTGAACAACTGACCATTACCGAACAACCCTGTATAGACAAACATATCATTCATCATACCTCAAGTGGTGTGTCCTCATCATAGTCCAATTTTGTAGGCACCATATTAGCAGTCCTGTTTAGTCAACCAAAGCCAAATAGTAGTGAAAGTGTCTGTCTCGTACACCCTGAGCTTATGGAGTGGGATCAACAAGGATCACCTGATCTTGATGTCTTTGAAAATGATGAGGCAATAGCTCATTTCATGGGACTAAGGGAAGGCATTCCATTAGGATATCTAAGGAAGGATTCTCTATCAACCTAGATAGAGCAGCATACTTTGGGGAGGAAGCTCCTCTTTCCAGTCCACAAACGAAAAAAGAAAAAAAGAAGAAAAAGCTAAAAGAAGAAGTATCTTCTAGCGAAAACCTCTTTGAGGCACTAGAAGATGGAAAGAGAGAACTCCTCCCCTTAACAGAGGAGAAATCAACATTGTTAGCCAAAGAGATAGAGGAAATCAACTTGGGGGATGATAAGAAATCAACTTGGGGGATGATAAGAACCCAAAGAACATCTACTTGGCAAAATCTCTCACCCCTAAGGAGAGAGAATAGTTCATCAGTTTCTTCAAGGAAAGAATGATCAATTTTGCATGGTCTTACTTAGATATGTCAGGATTAGATCTAGAGTTGGTGCTACACCATCTGCCATTGCTACCGAATGCTAAACCTGTCAAACAGAAGCTAAGAAAGATGCATCCTCACATTGCATTATTAGTCAAGGCAAAACTAAAAAAGCTCCTAGACACTAAATTAATTAGACCTATACCATATGTGGATTGGATATCTAATATAGTACCAGTTACGAAGCACAGTGGTCAAATACAAATTTGCACAGACTTCTGGGATCTCAATATAGCATGTCCCAAGGATGACTTTCCTTTACCAAACATCGATATGATAGTGGACCTAACTCTAGGGCATGAAATGCTATCACTTATGGATGGCTTCTCAGGATACAACCAAATAAGGATAGCACCAGAGGACCAACACAAAATGGCTTTCACATGTCCTTGGGGAACATGTTGTTGGAATGTTATGCCATTTGGTCTAAAGAACGCTAGAGAAACATATCAGAGGGCAATGATAACCATATTTCATGATCTCATCCACAAGACAATGGAAGATTATGTGGATGACATCCTACCAAAGTCCATACTTTGAAAGGATCATCTATAGGTTTTGGGACCCATCTTTGATAGAATGGAGGAATTCAAAGTCTGACTAAATCCAAAAAAGTGTGCATTTGGTGTCATAGCAGGAAAATTACTAGGGTTCATAGTATCACACAGAGGAATTGAAGTGGATCCAGCAAAGGTCAAAGCAATATTAGAGATGCCTCCACCATCGAACCTAAGACAACTAAGGGGGCTACAAGGAAGGCTCCAATCGATAAGACGCTTCATAGCTCAACTGGCAGACAAGTGCCACCCATTCCAACATCTATTACATAAAGACATCAAGTTCATATGGAAAAAGCAATGTGAACAGGCATTTCATATATTCAAAGACTACCTTCTTAAATCTCCAATATTGGTACCACTAGTACAAGGTAGACCATTGCTTCTATATATCTCAGTGATGAAATTAGCTTTAGGCTTCCTTTTGGTGCAACATGATGATGCAGGAAAGGAGAGGGTCATCTACTATCTAAGTAGGACTTTGGCTGGATATGAGCTAAACTACATGCCAATTGAGAAGTCATACCTGGGAGTTGTGTTCACTTCCCAAAATCTAAGACACTACATGTTGAGTCACCAAATGAAATTGGTTGCACATATTGATCCTCTCAAGTACCTATTAAGCAAAGCAGAACTCACTGGATGACTGGCCAAGTGGGTAATGATCTTAAGTGAGTTCAACATTGAGTATGTAGATAGAAAAGTGATCAAAGAACAAGTGATCACCGATCAACTAGCAGAGGCACCAATTCAAGACCATAGCTTATTATATCTGATTTTCCTGATGAATCTATCATGACACTACAATCGGTGATCGAGATATGGCAACTTTATTTTGATTGATCGTGTACAAACCATGGAGCGGGGGCAGGGATAGTTCTTATCACTCCAGACCATGATACAATTGCAAAGTCTTTCAAACTTAACTTCCAATGCACCAACAATATAGCAGAATATGAAGTGTTGGTCATCGGTCTAATGATAGCCATTCAATGGAGAATCAAGAACCTGAAAGTCTTTGGTGATTCGCAGTTGGTCATTAGCCAAGTTAACAATGATTACATGACCAAAGATGAGAAGCTCATACCTTAGAGAGCACAGATGGAACAACTGCACACCAAGTTTCATTACATTCTCTTCAAGCAAGTCCCAAGAGCACAGAACAAAGTGGCAGATGTGATGGCTACCATAGCATCACTAATTGATATGCCAGGTAACGATACTAAATTCCAATTTCTAGTGGAGCAACTCTTGGTGCCATCACATCAGGCATCTATCATAGAATCAGTGTGTTTCCTTGTTGGTCTTGAATCCCCTTGGTTCCAAGATGTCTATAGCTATCTCCAAAACAATGCCTTACCCCCAAACTTGTCTAGGAACTAGAGAAAAGCCCTCATCCGCCAAGCCTCTAGGTATACCATCCTCTCCACTAATCTATATAGATGAAGTCTCGATGGAACATTACTACGTTGTCTCAATTCCATGGAATCCCAAAAGGATTTGTACGAGGTACATGAAGGAATATGTGGAACCCATAGAGGTGGCAACAGTTTAGCTAAGAAAATAATCCACATGGGATACTATTGGCCAACAATAGAGACAAATACACACAAGCATGTCCAAAGGTGCAGACAATGTCAAATTCATGGAGACCTCATCCATGCACCAGCACATGAACTAAACCCCATTACATCACCGTTACCATTTTCAATGTGGGGATTTGACCTAGTGGGCAAAATAACACCTTCTTCAGCAAACGGACACAAGTACATCATAGCAGCAATGGAGTACTTCACCAAGTGGGTGGAAGAAACTCCCCTCACTTACATCACTGGAAAACAAATAGCAATGTTCATGCTTAATCACATCATCTGTCAATACAGGATCCCCCAAACAATCCAGACAGATCATGGTACCCCTTTCCTGAACAAGGATGTTGAAGACCTATGTGAACAATTTCGCATCAAACAAGGTTTCTCTTCATTTTACTACCCTCAAGGAAATGGACAAGACAAATCTATGAATAAAACAATCTTGAAGATTCTGAAGAAAATAGTGAACGAATCTGGGAGAGACTGGTATTTACAGCTTAGTCCCGCACTATGGGAATATAGAACTAGTGTGAGAACACCGACAGGAGAAACTCCTTTCTCCCTAGTCTATGGAATAGAGGTGGTATTACCCCTCAAAGTGGAAATCCCATCCCTGAGGATATCATTGAAGAACCTGGTTTCTGATGAAGACTATAGAGAAGCAAGGTTTAGTGAGCTAGGGTTACTAGATGAAAGAAGGCAACATGCCTTTGACCACTTACAAGGCTATCAGAATCGACTTAAGGAACTATCACAAGAAGGTGAATCCACAAACATTTGAGGTAGGAGACCTTGTCCTCATGGAAAATTAGAAGAATCAAGCAGAGTGAGTCAAACCTGGTAAGTTCGAGCCTAACTGGCTAGGACCTTTTGTTATTGTCAACTCTACTCAGAGTGGGGCATTCATACTAGCAACACTAGAAGGAGATCAGCTCCCCGACTACATCATTAGCATGCACCTAAAGAGGTTCTACCCTTAAATGTCTCTATGGTCAAGGAATTTATCTACATATCCAGAAAATACCAAAAAAATCAAAAATTACAAAAGTTACCTTGGAGAAAACCTGGCAATCAGGCGCCTTGGCAACAAAAAAAAAAAAAAAAAAAAAGAAAAAAAGTAAAGAGAAAAACAAAATCACTCTCTCAATGAAAATATGGCAATCAGGCGCTATTGAGTAGGTACCTTGGTGAAAACCTGGCAATCAGGCGCTATTGAGTAGGTACCTTGGTGAAAACCTGGCAAACAGGTGCCAAGTGTTCAAATCCAGCTTCACCATCAATGAGCTCCAAAAGCTTGAGCACACTTCAAATGGAAAGACTGACTATCCCAAGCAATATCTAGAAGCATGAACCCCTCTGAGCACCAAGCACTTACCCATGGTTAATACTGGTCCACCAGACTAGGGGGAAATTCTAGATGTCCTGAAAAAATCCTAAAAATTGGAAAACTCATCAAAAATCCTAAAAAGATCAAAAATCAAGAGAAAATCAATCTTAATCAAAAAAATTCAAAAATTGCAAAAATCCCAAGCAATAAAACCAATTCGGTTATCAAGAGATCAGGGGCAGCACACCCAATCAATCAATTGTCACAATTATCGGCTTTGCAAATCAGTAATGGGCCCATCTAAAACAGCTTGATCAGCTGTAAAATTGATCAAATCAAAATTTTCACAATCATGAGCTTTGCAAACAAGAATTGGGCACATCTAACATAGCTTGATCAGCTGCCAACATGGTCAAAGCAATCAAATCTATCAATCAAAATATTGTCACAATCATGAGCTTTGCAAACACGCATTCGGCCCATCTGACACAGCTCGATCTGCTGCAACATGATCAAAGCAATCAAGCCAACCAAGCCTATCCAAAGAGTTTGAGCCAATCAAGAGAACCCAACTACATCAAGGAACCATACAAAAATGTTGACTAGTTCAGTCAAGTCGGCCAGATGTCAGTTTATATTTTGGGGTTATGTTCTTACGCTACTCTAGGATCCACCATGTGAGGAGAGTAGCTATGATAGATCATGACTTATTTTCTTTGATTGTTGTCTGTTGAATGTTCACTTCTATTTCAGGGCCATGATGATTTAGGATAAATGCGGTAGGCACTGTCACTTATTTGGCAGTCGCGCAGTTCCACGATCTGAGATTAAACCTGGGAAAGAATTGGGTATTCCTTCTCTTTTATTGTGTGCGTTTGCTTTATAGAATCAAGAGCTTGAAGCACTATTCAGATGGACTCTGAGTTTTCTTTGGAGTTCTATCTTGGTTTCTATGGTCTTTCCCTTTATGTTGCAAACAAGAGCTCACGATGCTATCCAGATGGACTCTAGGGGCGTAGGAGTTCTATCTTGTTTGCTTGGCTTTCCCTTTCAGAAATCAAGAGCTCACAATGCTATCCAAATGGACTCTAGGGGCATAAGAGTTCTATCTTGGTTTCTTTGTTTTAGATTAATTTAGAGGACAAGCAGTATCCAGATGGTCAATATCTGGGTTCTCTTGGCTCTTTTACTTTTCAAACAGGGAGCATAGTTGAATCCAGATGGTCAATATTTAGGTGCACTATGGGTCTCTTTCTATTCAATCTCTCTACTCCTTCTGCTATCAAGAGGTCATGGCGGTATCCAGGTGGTATGTGATCTAGATCATTCAATGCTCTTTTGGAATATCATAAAATACAAAAAAGATGCAATGATGACAAATATTGGAAACTGGGGCAGCGACTTGGGACATTCATCCTTTCTATCAGATCATATCTATCCAAAAATGAAAAAAATGAAAAAAAAAAATTCTATCATCACATTCTAAAAGATCAATCTTAGAACCCATCTATCCAAACTAACTTCTTTCTAACTAACACATGCACTACTCAGATATTCTATGCATACTAGATTGCATACATCCATTAAGTGCATCAGAAAAAGAAAAACATGGTAGTTGAATACATGATAAATCATAAAATCACATGCATCCATAAAGCATCTCATATAAACAGGCATTTCATTTACACCATCCTGCATAACATGTCAGTATCATAGGAAAGAAAATCATCCATATACGGGTCTGCATAATAGAATCACATTGCATATACATCTCATCACTAATCATGTAGAATCATACATATAGAAAGTAAAACCATTGCACATCATATCAGAATATAGCTGCATCTCATGTAAATCAAAAATATCTGAGTACAAATGAAAGGTCGCAAGTCTAAACAAAGAGTGTAATCAACATGTTTATCATATATATATCAGTGTATCCAGATACAAAAAAATGGTACTACTCAATGTATACAATGCATCACTACAAAAATGGTACAACGAGCATGATCAACAAGAACTACCCCCACCCTCACCAGGAGGGGCACAAGGGGGAGGCATATCAGAATCTATCCTGTGGGAGGACTCAGGAGCTCTGACACTGCTACTCTACGACTGCTGGGCCCTGTTGGATCTCTGTGACATTGTATAACTAGGAACCCTCTCTACAGCAAGAACTACGCCCTCATAGTGGCGTCTCCCATAATTTATCTCTCGTTGAGCCTCTCGCCCAGATCTATAATACCTATCAAGGATATCTCTGTGGGAGACATCTTTTACACTATCAATAAAGGATCAGACCTCGACCTAAGCCTGTCACTTTCTAGACTCTGCAGCTGTCACACGGGACTCCAAAATGGTCGCACGGGCATCGGCTAAGGCCAAACGGGTCTGCAAATATTGCACCTATTAGGAGAGACTCTCAACCTCAGAGGAGTCATCATCCATACCTCCCATTGCTACATCCATATCACCCTCCTCAGTCTATTCCCCTAGCCCCTCTGCTCCTCTCTGTCTCAATACCATGGAATCATCCCCACTCTTCAATCTCTCCCCAGCGCTGCTCCTGCTACTGCCACTCTCCTCTAAGGAACTGGTCTCAGCACTCTACTCATTAAGAGCCTCCACATCTATATCGGCAAGATCCACATCCACCTCCTCAATAATGACCTGATCCTCCTGTCGGGGAGCCAAAACTACTATCGTCTACCTACGTACTCTACACACCAACTGGGGTGCCTCCTCCTCTAGGGCCTCCTCCTCCTCCAAAATAGCTCCCAACCCAACTCTAGAAACACTAGAGAACCCACCACTCCTACCACTGCCAACCCTAATACCACCACCAACACCCCCAGGACTGGGATCATCCCCTCGATCATCACCTCTCCCTCGGCCTCTGTCCCTCCCACCATCTCTCCCATCTCTTCCCCATCCACCATCTTGACCCCCATCCCTACCTCCCCATCCACCACCCCTCCCTCCATCACAACCTCCCCTAGCACACTATACTCATCGAGCCCTCCTCATGATAGTCCTAGGCATAGTACGTGAAACATCTGTCAAGGAAATCGGACAATGCTGTAACTAATATGCATCAAACTGTGGTGTAGTGCCTACAAAAGGAAAATCAACTATCAGTATCAGAGAAGATAAAAACATAAGTATCACAATAGGATATGAGCATAATCAATAGAGCAGAAAAGAAGTACATAAGCAAAGCAAAAGCAAGAATAACCTAGATCCACAGTGGTAGAACACCAAGTCCATGCTACAGGAAGCATTCCTAAGAACTCAGTGCGTGCAGCCCCAAACACGCGCATCTCTGCACCTCTGAGCAAAATATGCATAGGAATCTGAAACATCTTGCTACTCGCCAAACTGCCGTAACACCCTGTCGGTGCTATGGGAATCTATCATATGTACATGATCACTCACACAACCAATCAGGTATCTCCACTGTCGATAAAAAGGTAGATGGATATCCTCTCCATCCCAAATAGGAAAATCTCTGTAAGGCCGCCAGATAAAGTATGGGACCATATCTACCTATCATTTCCAGTATGATAGATGACCCATATGGGTCTGAACAATCGCACCATCATACATATATACATATGGCCTATCAATTGGGAGAGCACAGGTACGAACAAGACGGCAGACAGCTATATGCTCCCATGCCCAAATCTGTAGTAAAGTGGCACCACAACCAAGTGACTTACCATCAAGGTAAGCCACATGCATCATATGAAAATACATGTGGGCCAACATGCAGGGGCCCCACGCATACATGGTATGGTCTTGGACCATACTCTGAAGGATGCTACTAAAACCAACAGAAAAACCACGCTGACACCGATCAGGGCAAAGGATCCCACAAATCAAACTACCCAACAGCATGGATAGTCTATCTAGACCTAATCCAAACCTCAACTAAGGAATATCATATCCTCCGGCAAGCCCGAGCTGATCCCGGGGCAGTCCTGAGAGCTCAGTCAAGGAAGTAACACGAGTGCGAGTGGAATACTCCACTAACTCACCCTGGATAGGGAGTTGGAGGATTTGATACACATCCTCCAAAGTCACAGTGCACTCCTCGGTAAGAAGCCAGAAGGTACAGGTCTCTGAATGCCATTGCTCTACAAGAGCAGAGATTAGACCCCCATTGGTCGTGATCTCAGGCATATAGAAAATCTAATATAATCCCAGGTCACGCAGTACTGACCTCTCGTCCTCAGTAAGCTAGAATCTATATATGAGCCCCACCGGTCTGGACTCCCGACAACACAAGCTACGTGAACTGCCTCACAATAGGTGTATAATAATCATGCTCAAGGCCTTTCTTAGGAATGGTTCATTTAATCTAAGGACTACTTTTCCTGTTATGAGGTGCATTTAACTTGTCAACCCAGGGACGTATACTTGAAATGGTCAGCATGATATGTGCACTAGGTTCCTTAAGGAGTCATTCTACTTATGCTGCAGGAAGGTAAAAATGCATAAAAGAAACCTACACTAGTGCTACAGGAAAAGAATACATTTATCTTCTTACTAGAATGAACACTATAAATTGCAACTCTATTGAAACCTATGATTTCAACCTAAAACATCCATTATAACTATTCTTGCAAATGCTGCAAGAACACTCACAAGTTACGATGTTGCAAGAAGAAATTGTAACTTCTATCTAAAATACTGGAAATGCTTAGAAATGCTGGAAATGAAATCTATTCTATTCTAACCTATTCCACCTCTGAAGTGGGCCCCATTGGTCAGTTCCTGCTAAACTATAAACACAGAATGTAAACCAAGAACTATTTCATTACATTTTGAAAACTCATTACATAAAAACAAGACATAGAACTTGAAAATAGAGTGCTACAAGATACAACTATTTTCTTTTAAAAACTTTTGTTTTTCATTTTTCCTAGCTAACCTCAAACTATCGGTCCAATCCCTATATATATAGAGGATCAAACATTTATTACAAAAATAGAAAAGAAACTATCTTGTTGAAAACATGTCAGAGAAGAAGATGGAAGAACAACAGCCCACGGCGTGGGTAGTAAAGCTCGGGCAACCAATTCAACATAATGAAGTGTAGAGGGAATATAGGCACACTACATCCCCACATCCTGGAATAATAGCTCCATTGTAGCAGCCGTGTTTCCTGGTGCTATAATGATCACTCCGTCGTAGCTGGTCCTCAACATTCCTCCTTGAATGCTTTTGACCACTCTCCAGCCGCTTTCTCTCCTATCAAGTTAGTTATGATACGAAAATATTCATGCAACAAGCTTAATCAAATTAAATATCCAGATATTAGAACATACATTCTGATAGTTTTATGAAACACTGCACTATATGTATAATATTAGAAAAATATGTCACAAACATCTACCCATGGTTTATCAGTTCTTTCTAGACTTCATCACAAGTTTCTGGCTGGTTAGACTCTCAAATGTTTTGACAAAAACTAGAATAGAGTATTAAAATTATACAAAACAAAGGCAATAATTTAGCCTTATCATCTGCCTCTTGGTTAATCAAATGCTTGTCCTCAAGCATTGCACCTTTTGGCAATTGACCTGTAGTCACCAACTTCAGTTCTTCTCCTCCTCTGGCTCTTAAAGGAGTAGTAGAATCCCCTTGTTCTTTCCCAAACTTCCCTCCTGTGATCTTCCTATATCCTATCAAGTCTGGTAGTGTTGATATCATACAAGGGCCAAAGGATCATGGGCGGCTGCATTGTGAGTGGACACCAGAGCTCTTGCCTGATTTGCCTAGCCAGTGCTATGTACTTTGGTGCCCGGTGTATACCTACTTCAAGGTTAATGGGGCTATGTGGTTCTGATCTTTTAAATACCTCTAATAATCTGCCCCATCTACTTCTGGCACCGGTTAAGGCTCTTTAGAAGACAAAGTAGGACATACTATCATATTTTGCATAAACATCTACTCTGAGTTTAAAATTTTTATCTCTAATCTCCTTTTTAACATTCCCATGTGTCAGTCTGAACCAATCCCTCAAGAATAATTCTAGTTGACTATTTTCTGCTCTTAATGGTAGTGGTTCTATCTTCTCAAGATCTCTATAATTCCCCAACTGCCTATCATAGTTTCCCTCATTGTGCATCCATGAAATTAGAGCCCTTAGGTGTATATCCCCTATGTAAGGCAGGGGATTCCATTCAATCTCTGTAGGGATGATGAAATTATGGATGTACAACTCATAGAGTAGGTTTTGTTGCCAAGATGGAAGTGTTTGGTATAACCCATAGAATTCCTGGGCTGATTTGAAATCTGCATTTATATCCTTGAGGGTCATCATCAACTGGAATAGAAGGAATTTTTCTTTGAGACATATAGTATAGACCCTAGGTGGAGGTCTACAAGCAATGACCTGGTTAGTTAGTTTAAGAGCATGGTCCATTCTCTGTTTCTATTTTGCCAACTGATCTTTCAATTCAACAATTTCCTTTTCCTGTTCTATTATTACTTTCTGCAATTTCTTTTTCTCTTCTCCATTTAGAGTAGTTGTTAGCACATGTTTATTATATAACTGAAAAAGAAGTATTTTCAGAGTAATCGGACCACTTCTTTCATCTTGGTTATTCTTCTTCCTTTGTTCTTTCCATAATTGCTCTAAGAATTTTATTAACCAAGTTTGCTTATAAGAAACTAAAGCATTTCTTGTGCAAGGCATCTGGTGAGTTGTAGGGGTTTCTTCTTCATGCATTGGAAAATCCTGATGGCTAAATCCTGGGTCATTTTGACATACATTTTGATCATCTTCACACTCCTCTTCCAGATTTTGAGGAATGTCAGGAATCTCAGACTGACTAGCAGAATCATCAAGAACAATATGGATAAGAGTTTCGTCCTCACATTATTTGGGCAAAGAGGGTTGGCTTTTGGTGGGCACTTTAGGAATCTTCCCTCTCATCCTAGGGCTTCTTCTTACAGGTATTTCCTCTACTTCTACAGCCTTTTTCTTACTAACCCTTTTTGTTTTCTCTACTGCAGAAGTAGTGGCTGCAGGAGTAGTGGCTGTAGGAACTGACTTCATTATCTTCTTTATTGAGACTTGAGGGTTTTGCGGTTCAGCTGCAGGAACAAAATTTTCTCCTACTATCTTCTATTTTCCTTTGGTTGGGGCAGCAGTAGTTATATTGCTCATGTGAGCGGTTAAAGGCACATTTTCTTGTAAATTTTTGGTTTCTGCCCCTTGGTTACTTTGCTCGGCAACTGAATCAGGGGAGACTGCATTATCTTGGTTATCTTGAACATTAGGGGAAATTTGAGGCTGAAGGGTTTTATGATGGATGAACTCTGCCCATGTCATAGGGGAGGCATCCCTAAGAGATCTTTCTATGAGTAACTTAATCAGGGCATGGTGAGTAATAGAGTTGTCTTTCCCTTTC
>MU225256.1:13411932-13438497 GCA_018584345.1 Thuja plicata | reverse complement strand
AGCCCATGAACCATCATAATGCTGACTCTTTCAGTGTTGCAGGAAACAACTTGAGCTTATGGGCATCAGTATTATAGTCAAAACTTTGACACAGTATGTCAAACTCAAACAAGAAAGTGTCAGGATCTTCAGTTATAAGTCCATAAAACTTTAGAAGAGCAGTTGTTGGTATATTCTTGAGATTAGCATTGTTTATAAGGCTTGGGAGAGGAAACGGGAAAAGAGGATGTGCCATTGCTGGAGGTATTTGATTGTGGGGTTGCTGCTGGAAAGGAGCATTGGCTACTGGATTATTAGCGTTAGGTGGATTTGGGCTGAAATTATCTAGGAAGCTGGAAAAGATTTTTGCAAAAGGTCAGAAGCCACTTACATCAAATGGTTCTTCTCTGGAGGAAGATGTTGCAGGAAAGTTGGGGCTTGCGTCCTCAAAGGGTAACTCAACTTCTTCAACTTCCTCATTCAAATTAGCAGGCTCTTCTAGGAGAAATCTACCATATTCATCTCGTCGCCTTTCTCTTCAATGCATGCAATTGAATTCTTCACACTTGTGAAGCAATTTTTAGAAACAAAAATCTAAAAACTAATCTAGGAATGAAAAATGACTCAAAAATGTTCCTAGCTTAACATCATCCCTAGCAGCGGTGCCAAAAATGAACCACCTCACAATAGGTGTATAATAATCATGCTCAAGGCCGTTCTTAGGAATGGTTCATTCAATCTAAGGAATACTTTTCCTATTATGAGTTGCATTTAACTTGTCAACCCAGGGTTGTATACTTGAAATGGTCGGCATGATATGTGCACTAGGTTCCTTAAGGAGTCATTCTACTTATGTTGCAGAAAGGTAAAAATGCATAAAAGAAACCTACACTAGCGCTGCAGGAAAATAATACATTTATCTTCTTAGTAGAATGAATGCTATAAATTGCAACTCTACTGAAACCTATGATTTCAACCTAAAACATCCATTATAACTATTCTTGCAGATGCTGCAGGAACACTCACAAGTTACGATGTTGCAGGAAGAAATTTTAACTTCTATCTAAAATACTGGAAATGCTTGGAAATGCTGGAAATGAAATCTATTCTATTCTAACCTATTCCACCTCCCAAGTGGGCCCCCTTGGTCAGTTTCTACTAAACTATGAACACAGAATGTAAACCAAGAACTATTTCATTGCATTGCGAAAACTCATCACATAAAAACAAGACATAGAACTTGAAAATAGATTACTGCAAGATACAACTGTTTTCTTTTAAAAACTTTTGTCTTTCATTTTTCCTAGCTAACCTCAAACTATCGGTCCAATCCCTATATATATAGAGGATCAAACATTTATTACAAAAATAGAAAAGAAACTATCTTGCTGAAAACATGTCGGAGAAGAAGATGGAAGAACAACAGCCCACGGCGTGGGTAGTAAAGCTCGGGTGACCAATTCAACATAATGAAGTGCAGAGGGAATATAGGCACACTACATCCCCACATCCTGGAATAATGGCTCCATTGTAGCAACCGTGTTTCCTGGTGCTATAATGATCACTCCGCCATAGCTGGTCCTCAACAGTCCTCCTTGAATGTTGTCGACCACTCTCCAACCGCTTTCTCTCTTGTCAAGTTAGTTATGATACCAAAATATTCATGCAACAAGCTTAATCAAATTAAATATCTAGATATCAAAACATAGATTATGATGGTTTTATGAAATACTGCACTATATGTATAATATTAGATAAATATGTCACAAACATCTACCCATGGTTCATTAGTTCTTTCTGGACTTCATCACAAGTTTTTGGCTACTTAGACTCTCAAATGTTTTGACAAAAACTAGAACAAAGTATTAAAATTATACAAAACAAAGGCAATAATTTAGCCTTATCAATACGCTCAACGAACTGCACAAACAGTACAAAAAATAGAAAAATTATCAGTTTCAGTCATTAAGGAAAGTAACAGAAGCTAGAAAAAATCAGATAGCTGACAAAGACATCAGGCATACAGTGTTAAAAAATTGATTGCGGTAATAAACATACTCAATTGCGGTCCTTTTATGTGATTGTGGCACCTAAACTACAAGTGTGGCACTCAAAATATAATTGTGGCAAATTAAACAGGCAATTGTGGCACTTTTATCAAATGCGGCATACAACCGGCAATTGCGGCATTTAAACCACAATTGTGGCAAAACCACAGTCGATTGCGGTAAAGGCATTATTTTTTCAAAAAAGTATAAAATTTAAAAGCAATAAATAACATAATAAATGCCACACAAAGTGAGGAAAATCAGCGGATGTCTAGAGCCAGTGGGTCAACTGTACGAACAGACTCGATTAGAGATATGAACAACACCTGGAAGTCCCACCATCGCTCCAAAATACGAAGAAAATAAGGCAAAAATAAATAGCAACTTACCAAAGATAATCAGAGCTCCAAATCGCAAAGTGACAAATGAAGAGCTCTCTTAGCTACTTATAGGGGTTCTGAGAAACCCTCATTTCACCTAGGAGCTCTGAAATTTCTTCCACGTCCCTGGAAACTTCAAAGGTCAATTACAAGGGAATTTTAACATATTTTTCAAATCCGTCAGCTACCCAATTCCACAATTTGCAGTTTCAACAAATCTACGCTCATCTGGTGACTTTTCGCTCAAATTTGTTGAGGGAGCATAAATACACCTACTAAAGGTCAGGGCAAGCTGGGAAAAAATCAAAGAATCTTTGACACACTGCGACATGTCACATCGCATCAAAGAGGGGCAAATGTAGACACCCTAAAATGGACAGGCTTGCGACTTTACATTAAAAAAACTAATTTTCATCTATTAATTAATGGTTTTTTAATCATTAATTAATCATCTATTTTCTTCTAAATTCATTTCCCAAATCATTTAATCAAATTTCCAAAATTAATTAAATAAATAATTTTATTTAATTAATTAGCTATAATTGATTAATTATCATTAAATTAATTAATTAAACTCAATTTCCTATAGTTCAAATTCAAATATTTAAACTTACTAATTAAATTCTTCCAATTAAATTAATTTAATCTCATCAAATAAATGAATTCTTAATCAAAAAGAATTCAATTATCTCACATGTTGAAAATAATTATTAAATAAATGAATTAAATATTTATTTATCTTCAAAGAGATAACTCCAATTACATCACATGGGTTACTCCACCCATCTCTCCAATCCACATGGGTAACTTCACCCACTTCTTCAGTTCAAAAAGGTAACTCATAAATAGCTCTTCAGTTAACCAAACTCTATCTCCTCTTTACCAAATGAAGAGGTGGAGTTTACTGAGGACCTCTCCTATTCCTTTTGATCTCAACCATTCATCTCCCCATCTATGAGATTGATCTCAACCGTTCATATCATCACCAAATCCTATATAAGAAATCCTTCATAACTATTTGAAGGGTCCAAGATTTTAAGCTCTCGTGCACCATTACTCCATTAGTTTGGTTCTAGCATTCAAGCCATCTTGCAACCACACACACATTTCAATTGTCAAATTCTCAAAGCTTCTCAAGTCATAGACACTGCCCCGCCAATACTGAGCATCAAGAATAGCGTTTCAAAAGGAGTAGAGAGAAACAATAGAAGCTTCAAGCATCATGGGATTTGCATTTATTTATCTTCCTTTCTCTTTCTTGTATATTTTATTGCTCCCGTTTCTTTTATTCATTTAGTAGTCATTATATACTTGATTTGCATTCATTTGTGAAACCTTTTCTACTAACCCTCACCTTTGGAAAGCTGTGGGAATCAGAAAGAGAGGCGTACATTTTGGTGAGCTTGACGTGAATCAAATAGCCTAAATATCTCTTTCATATAATAGACAGAATCCTTTAGCCTCGGTCGTATGGTTGCAGACCTCAGTTTCCATCATTTTCTCGATATCTGTGTAATTTCACAATTACTGGTATTTTGCCGCAATTGATGAAATAGTGCCGCAATTGAATGGTTTAATGCCGCAATTGATTTGATGGTTTCACAATCTTTTCTGTCATTTTCCAATTCTCTATTTCTGGTATTGTTCTGTAATTGACCGATCCATGCTGCAATCACCTGCATATTGTCGCAACTGAGATTATTTTGCTGCAATTGATAGAACTTTACCGCAATCGCCAAAAGTTTTTCGCAATCACCAAAAGGTTTCCGCAATTGCTAAAAGGTTGTCGTAATAGCCAAAACTTTGCCACAATTGAGGGAAGGTATTTATGTTTTGCAATTATCAGCTTCTCAAATTTTGTTTGAAATATTTAAAATATAACATTTAAGTATAAGTGACATATTTACCTTTCTTATACTTTAAGTTATATTTTATATATATACTTCCAGGATGTTTGAGAGTGGTTTCAGATCTCTAGGAGTTAAAATGCAAAATCTAAATTTTGGAGGATAACCTTGTTGTTTAAGCTTGTAGCGTTGGAAACAGATTTAACAAAGCATAATAAAATTAACTCATTTGTTATTTTAGTGCTTAAAAAGAACATTGTATGCCAAACATCACAAATCTCACTTTTCCAATTTGGTGCTTAAAATTGACATGGTGGTTAACAATTGAACAAAGGCAAAAAAATCTTTCAATTTGGTGCATTAAAATTAAACAAGTAATCAACACCTACTTTTCAGGCTTAAAATTAAACATTGGTGCTTGTATGGTGGTGTAGCTTAGTTCACATTTCAAACTTTCAAGCTTAATCGATTTACCTTGTGTCTTGAGTTTTGGGTGCACTTGCACAAACTGTTAGATTACAAACCTTTATACTTTTTTAGAAAGGTATGTCTAGGGAATGCGCTTCTTACTCAGAGAATGACCTTAAATCGGTAATCCTTTCGATTGGTATATAAACAGGGCGCAAACCAAAGTTCCATCTTATCTAGCCAAGCTCGGGTGAGGCGTGTTGATAATAGTCTAGATCAGGTCAATATCCCTAAGGAGCTGGCATGGTCAACTAGGCTCTTAAGTGAGTCACGCACGTACAAACCGATTGGAGAGACACCACGGACACTTGCTACAACCTTGATTAATTAGAGGCCAAACCATTTTACCTCCAAACAGATACCTTATTATAGTGCAAGGGGTTGCAGAATTTCCCCCCAAGATTCTCAACATATGTGTCCCACGGTATTTGCGTAGTGAAAGAGATCTTCACTCCACGGCAACAATACCTAGAAACGGAAAAAAAACGGGCACCTACGTTGTGGACCTTCGTGTCCTAGTAGTGTGACAATTGTTGTGTGAGCTAATGGACATTCAAGCATTGGGCCTATAACATTATATTCTGAAGCCATTGACCTAGATTAATCTGATTGTTCATTGTTGAGACCTTGTGATAACCTTGCAACTTGAAAAAGTTGTAGAACATACACAATTTCAGTCTTCTTTCTTCAAAACACAGTGTCTATTTTGCTTGTCTCTTTGATCAATTTCTGAAAATACAAAACAAAACATCTAAACTGTCAAAATGAGTCAAACGTGTTAAAGTCTAGGGTTGTCAACGTCAACTATCTTGCAAATCAGAAGCATTGTGTGATAAACTACCACAATCGACCAGTTATTTTACCACAATCAATGAAATTTTTACCGCATTTGACTAGATATACTACATTCATGTTTTGACCTAAAACCTTGAAAGAATTCTTCATTTGGTGTCCAAAACTAGTGTCTATCCCAAGAAAACGCAAAGAACATTGTGTGAATCTCTAAACATTAAAGATTACCCTTTCTCTGTAAAGCACGACTATTGTCAAAATAATTGTTAGTTCAAAAGCTTAGACTCAAAATACCTTGATCTACCTAGCCAAGTCTTGGAGAATTCCCCTTCTACATCATCTAGCACAGACTTGAATGGATTCTTCTTAAACACATATCTCTTTTTCTCAGAGATGTCAAATAATGTAGGAGTAGCCATTACTTACTTGTAACTTGCTTAAGTAGGGTTTCACAGAGATTTTGAAATGATGCATCTGCTAGGATTCCATTCCAACTTCAATTTGCCTTGCTAACCAACCAACAGTTATATTTTGATTCTTTGATGCTAAATTCTCATGTGCTCTTCGAATGCTTTGATCTCAAATGTAAAGGTGAAGATAAAAGATTTTTCACTAGCTTATAAAGAGTTTTTGCATTTAATGCTTGATGGCGTAATGCAATTTACACTGAGAATTTCAATCTCTATTATTTTCAAAGTACAATCTATGCTTCCATGCATACTTCCTCAATTCTTCATCAATTACATGAATCTATAAGTGCATACTCAAACGTGAGTATACCAACCACGCAGGGGTTTAGAGCTAGAATATCTCCCCCTAAGACCATGAGGGTCATCTAAGCAGAAATAGAATTTGCATCCACTATGGATGCATCTACTACCTTGTTAACATCATCATATTTATTTACTTCAACCCATATTTTACCTAAATCTTTTGTAGCTTTTACAAACTTGACTTCACCAGATTCTTCAAATAGTGATCCTTTAGGCTTTTCTTGTCTTTGTGTTATGGATCTACAAAACCTTGAGATATGTCCAGCTTTGTTACATGAGTGACAAATTATTGGAGGTCTATTGATATTATTTATCATGTTGTACTGCTTGGCTGTGTGTCCATTATAATTACATATCTGAAATGTAATATTCTGATAGTTTCTCTGAGTTTGATTTCTTTGATTGTGTTGAGTCATATTTCTTTGGCTCTGTTGTGACTGATTTCTTTGACTTTTTTTTGCAATGTATAGCCCTATGACCAAATTTATTATAGGAATAAAAATATCCATTTAAAGTTCTTACTTCTTTACAATCTCTTTCTAGGTGTCCATGTTTGTTACAGGCATAACATGTTCAGTTAACTAGCTTGTGTTCATCTTTAGGAGGTTCAGCTTTACCCTCTCCAAGATTCTCAATTTTCTTTGCTTCTTTAGATTCTTCTTGTGCTTTCTTTCCTTTTTGCATTTCATTGATTTCAATTTGAGCTACACTGTATCCAACACCAGTAGTATCACCTCTTAGCTTTTGTGCATAAATTTGTGATTGAATTAGATCAGAACTTGTGTGTAATTTCTCAATTTTGTTTTTTGCTTCTATTAGTTCAGAATCTATCTTTTTCTTGATGTTTACCAACTCCAAGATCTTCATATTTTCTTGCATACATTCTTCATCTAATTGTTTACTTTCTTTGGTGTTTTCTTCAATAGTTGTTAGGCTATCTGTAATTTGTTCATTCAAATCTTCAATCTTTTCCTTCAGAGACATATTTTCTTCATTCATATTTTTGACTATTTTTCCCAAATTATTTGTAGAGCAATCTTTCAGGTCTTTTCTTAATTTTTTGATAAGCATTTGGGAGCCATCAACTTTTAGTTTAAGTTCTTCATTTTCTTTTTCAGATCTGTCAAGATCATCAAGGGTTGCTTCAAGATCCTTTTTCAGATGTTTCTCTTCTATTGAATCCATGATCTCCTCAAGTGGTTAAACTTTCTTTCAGAGGACCAGAGCTCTAATACCAATTGTTAGAAACATTGAGAGGGGGGTGAATCAATGTTTGTCAATTATCTTTATTTCAACGACTTGAAACTTAAATCAAATAGATAACAAATGAAATATAACACCATAACACATAACACAAGATATGTTTACAGGGAAACCTTGATCAAAGGAAAACCCTAGTGGGAATTAGTACCCACAAATGATTGTACTGGTCTTATGAACTTGTTAGAGTTCCTTTGCCTTGTTAGGAGCAGTCTTTACAATGCAAGTACAATGACCCTATTAAGAGTCTTTACAAAACCCTGTTAAAGGTGAATGGCTCACTTCCAGAGCTAACTACCCAATAGGATGAAGGCTACAACCTTCAGGTAATAGATATATACTATATCAAAAGATGAACTATTGTAATGACAATGTTGTCTGATCAGTTCCTTTTATGCGTTGATGCTTTAATCTCTTGAAGATTTCTACTTCATACATATTTTCTCATATTGATCTTCTAGATATCTTCCCGTCTTATTTTCCACTCTTACACTTAATACAAAATTGCATGTCTAAGTATATATACATGTCTAAATAGACATGACCAAAAATAAGACCTTAGTCGGCCCAAAAACAACATACACAACGCTTCCAAATAATTTGGCTTAAGCATCTTTACATTAGTGTTAAAGAAACAATTACAAACATATTATAATAGGCGCATGGCCATTACAAAATAAAATATTATACACTAATCCAAAATCTGATGTCGGCTTCATACTCTATTTTCTGAACTACTAGTGGCACTTAATCCTGTTGTAACTTCTCTGTACTGTCATATCGTACCATGCGTGTATAGACTAAGCTTAATGACATAT
Source organism: Thuja plicata (assembly GCA_018584345.1). Classification (NCBI taxonomy): domain Eukaryota; kingdom Viridiplantae; phylum Streptophyta; class Pinopsida; order Cupressales; family Cupressaceae; genus Thuja; species Thuja plicata. The sequence continues at coordinate 13,430,132 of MU225256.1, read as the reverse complement.
CATAAAGCTTAAGTATGGAGGCACATAGTATGATTCGATCATACGCATGTGTGCTAGTGCACTGGTCAAATGTATATCTCTGTTATGTTCTATTTTATATACTTAGCCAACTTTATCTTCCAATTTTACTTGACAAAACTTCATATGACTTTGTTGCCATAATGAAAACATAAAATTAGTCATATACACCTTGATTGTCAACTTTCCAACATCTTTTTCTTTTCAAAATCAGAGAACATAGCAGTATCCAGATGATTAATATATGGGTGCATTTGGTTCTCTTTCTATTCATTCTCTCTGCTCCTTCTAGTTATCAAGAGATCATAGTGGTATCCAAATGGGCAATATCTAGGTGCATTGGATGCTCTCCAATTTTCATAATAAGGTGCAATGGTGAAAAAAATTAGAAAACTCGGCAGCGACTTGGGTCATTCATCCTATCTATCAGTCCATATCTATCAATTGATCCCAGAGATTAATTTCCCACTAACTTTCTTCTAACTAACCAAGCATTACTTATATATTTTGTGCATAGTAGATTGCATTCATTCATTTATATACATAACAAAGAAAAAGAAAAGAAAACATGTGCATACATAGTAATCATAATCAAACGCATCCATACACATCATCATATAACATGCATTTTATAAAACACCATCCTACATACACATGTCAGTATCATAGGAAAGTAAATCATACATTTAAGAGTCTGCATATATTGAATTGCATACATTTCATCATAATGCATCATCATATAGAACCATACATATAGAAAATAAAAACTGCACATCATATAGAATCATAAGCTGCATCTCATATATAGATCTCAAAATATCTGAGTACAATGAAAGGTTGCAAGTCTGACCAAAAGAAGGTGATCAACATAAATGTCAATAAATATTAGTATATAAGAGATATAATCATCGGTACAACATCAGAATATATCAATGGATCATCAATACAAAAATGGTACAGCATAATACAAAATGCACAGTCAATATAATCAATATGAGCTACCCCCACCCTCGTTGCCAAGTGGATGGGGCGTGGCATACTAGGTGTAGACCTCTATTGTGGACTAGGAGCTCTAACACCACTACTCTGCAACCTTTGGGCCCTACTATAACTCTATGATGCATTATAACTAGGTACTCGCTGAGCTAGAGGAATAATGCCCTCATAATAGCGTCGTCAGTAGTTAATTTCTTTGTAGACCTCACGCCCTAATCTCCAAAACTGATCAAGAACATCTTGATGAAGCACATCTCATACACCATTAATGAAGGCTCTAACCTTTGTATGAGCATGTCTCTTTCTCTCCTATATTTTTGTAAACCAACTCTCTACAACAATGACTCTACTGTCCAAAGCAATAACTAATGCCTAAGAAGCAGATAGCCTAGCCTAAAGATCATATATCTATTGTGTAAGTATCTCCATCTCCAAGGGATCATCATCCATCCCACCCATGGAAAAATCCATCTCACCCTTTTCACCCCTATCCCCTAAACCCTCCTCACTACTCTCACTACTGCTAGTAAGGATACCACTACTGCTACTACCAGTGGACAAGCTAGTGCCTACCTCCTCAATCTCCACATCCTCAGTCTCCATCTCAACCACTACCCTCTCCTCAACCCTCTCTTGAAAAATATCACTTGTGAGAGGATGTACTCTCCTAACCAACTAAGGTGCATCCTCCTTTAATCCCTCCTCCTCCTCAAGCACGAGACTCAGCCCAACCCGCCTGAAAATGCCATGCCCACCCCTAGTCCTCACCCTCCCACCAGGCACATAATCATCTCCATTATCTCCACCATCTACCACCACCCCAACCATCATCTCTCCCCCATCCACCATCCTGTCCACCATCTCTCCCATGTCCACCATCCTGACCACCATCTCGTCCTCCATTCGGGCCACCATCATGTCCTCCACCCCTACCTCCACCTCTCCCTCCTCTCTATATCTATCAACGCCTCCTTAATATGGTACCATTGACAGGATGAGACACATCAGTCAAATAAACAGGTCAAAACTGCTGCCACCATGCATCATACTAAGGAGTAGTGCCTGCAAAGAGAACAGGTTCAAACATTAGTATCATATGGATGATAAACAGAAGTGACTAATCAAAAGATATCTACTTCTAAAGAGAGCATAACAAGAGAGATGACATCAAACAAGGCAAAATCAAAACATATACCTACATCCACAATGGTTGATCGCCACATCCAATCAACAGGAAGTAGACCCATGAACTCCATCCTAGTAGCATCCAGAGAAATGATGTCACCCCACAGAGTAACATCCCTCGACTAGTGAGAAAATTATGCATAAAAATCAGACACATCTTGTCTCTCCCCAAACTAACACAACACCATGTCAGTGTTGTGAAAATCAATCATGTGAATGTGGCCTCTAACATGACCAATCAAAAACCTCCTCTGTCGATAGAAGGGAAGGTGTGCATCCTCCCCATCCCACGTAGGACAATCCCTGTAAGGTCTCTAAATAAAATATGGCATCATATCCAACTATTGTCTCTAGTACATTAGGTGTCCCATATGGGACTGAATAATATCTCCATCATAAATAAAGATATATGGTCTCCCCGAAGGAAGATTATGAGTTCCTACGGGCCTACAGACAACAATATGCTCTCATCCTCAGATTTGCAAGAGAGTCTCACCACATCCAAGAGACATACCACTAAGGTAAGCCGCATAGAACATATGAAAGTACATATGCACCAGCTTACAAGGACCCCAGGCATATATAGTATGGTCTCTAACCATACCCTATAAAAAAACACAAAAGCCAACAGATAAACCATGTTGGTGATGATCATGACACAAGATCCCACAAATCAAACTACCTATCAAGGTAGTCAGTTGGTCTAAACCCATGCCAAAGTTGGACCAAGGGATATTGTATGGATCAGACATGCCAAGCTGATCTTGGGGCAGCCCAGATAACTCAGACAAAGCAGTAATACCAGGGCCTCGGGCATACTCAACAAGAGCACCTTGGATGGGAATCTGAAGGATGTGATAAACATCCTCCAAAGTAACAATACATTTTCTAGTCGGTAACCAAAATGTACAGGTATCAAAATGCCATCTCTCTAGAAGAACAAAGATTAGACCCCTATTGGTCGTGATCTCAGGCATATAGCAAATCTAGTATAAACCTAACTGTCTAAGAACATCCCTCTCATCCTTAGCAAGCTGGAAACGATATACTAACCTGGCACTCCCAGCAATGTAGAATTGTCCCAGTGTACTACAGAGAACAAAAAAACCAATCATCAATATCAGGAAAGAAGCATAAGTATTAGACAAGTACAAATGGATGCTAGAAATAACAAATAGAGCAATTGCGGCAATCGTAAGACATTTGCGATACTTTTATACCGATTGTGGCATGCAACTGGAAAATGTGGCACTTTTATCATAATTACGGTAATAATCCACTTCAATTACGATACCTTTATCAATTGCGAAATGCAATCGGTAATTGCGACATTTAAACCACAATTGTGGCAAAATCGTAGGCTATTGCGGCAACTTGAGAAAAATTTCAAAAAAGCACAACATTTGAAATGCAGTAAATACAAGCATTAATTTCACAAGGACTAAGCTACTCACCAGACGTCCTGCGTCAGCTAGCTGACGAAAGGTCCAAACCTGATCATATATGTGTACGACTCCCGGAAGGCCTAACATAGCTCAAAAAACAATAAAAAAAGAAGAGAAAACTATAAACAAACTCACCCGATGATCAATAGCTCCAAGAGTGCAAAGTGACAAATGAATGGCTCTCCAACCTATTTATAAGGGTTCCCAAAAAACTCTAATTCTTACAGGACCTCTATTTTATCGCCCTGGCCCCCAGAAACTTTATCAGTTGATATCAGGAGCATATTAAAGTATTTTCATGAATAGTCTGATACCCAAATCATTTTGTAGTATCAACAAATTAACGCTCATGTCACGACTTTTCACTCAAATTTGTTGAGGGGCATAAATACACCTGCTATCGATAGGGAAAGCTGGGGCGGGATCAAAACAGGGAATCTTTGACACAATGCAACAAGCCACAAAGCATCAAAGAGGGGAAAATGTAGACACCCTAAAATGTACATATTTGCGACCTTACATTACAAACAGTAATTTTCATCTATTAATTAATGGTTTTTTAATCATTAATTAATCATCTATTTTCTTCTAATTCCATTCCCCAAATCATCTAATCAAATCCCAAAAATGAATTAAATAATTAATTTTAATTAATTAATTAATCTTCATTAATTAACTAAATTCAATTTCCTAAAGTTTAAATTTAAATATTTAAACTTATTAATTAATTCTTCTAATTAAATTAATTTAATTCCATTCAATAATTCAATTCTAGACCAAAAAGAATTCAATTATCTCACATGTTGAATACTTTAATTACAAAAATGAATTAAATATTCAATTAAATCCTTTCTTTAGTTCAAAAAAAGAGAACTCTTACTCAGATCTCTGATTGCATGAAATACTCCACCTACCTCTTTAGTTCAAAAAGGTAACTCCAAATTACCTCTTCATTTCAAAAGGTGACTCATAATCAGTTGTTTAGTTAACCAAACTTTATCTCCTCTCTCCAAGTTGAGGAGGTGGAGTTTACTGAGAGCTTCTCCAGTTCCCTTTGATCTCAACCGTTCATCCTCCTATATTTGGGATTGATCTCAACCATTCATATCATTTTCATATTCTATATAATCAACCCTTCATAATCATTTGAAGGATCTAGGATTTCAACCTTTTGTATGCCCTTACTCTATCAGATTGGTTCCAGCATCAAGCCTTCTTGTGATCAAACATCCAGGATTTCAAGCTTTCGTGTGTCATTACTCTATCAGATTAGTTCAAGCATCAAGCCTTCTTGCGATCAAAGCATTCAATATCATATTCTCAATGCTCCCAAGTCATAGACGCTACCCATACTAATATTGAGTACCACACAAACAACATTTCATAAGGAGTAGAGAGAGACAATAGAAGATTCAAGCTTTGTTGGTTTTCATTCATATGTATTCCTCCTTGATTGCTTGTCATTTTATTGTCCGTAGGTTCATTCTTAGTAGTTTGATTAATTTATTTATATTGCAAATCAGTGCTACTAACCCCCTTGTTAACTTAAGACTGCGCAGACAGGATCTGAAGCCACGACATGTTGTAACCACGCATCCTAATCAAGCTCATGACCACTATACCATAATATTAATCAAAACATGAAAGGATAACTTAATTAACCCCTTGAAATGGTTGAAGGTACTGGGTTGGAGAATGAGAAAACCATCCACTATCACACAAACCTGAAATACATATATATGTGTGTGTGTGTGTATATATATGTATATATACATATATACATATATACCTATATATACATATGTGTGTATATATATATATACATATGTATATATAGGTATATATATGTATATATACACATATGTATATATAGGTATATATACACATATGTATATATAGGTATATATATGTATATATGTATATATATACATACACACACACACACACATAAATACATATACATACATATACATATACATATACATATATATGTGGGAATAATGGAAGGGTGTGTACTGAGAGGGGAGGGGTGAATCAGTACCCTTAAAACTTTTGATCAATTAACCTTATTACTCATTTCTTGTATAACTGACTCTTCTTGCTTCACTACCTCATGCATGTAATATCATAACATAAATGTAAGTGTATGTAAAAAAACATAGAAACATTCATGAAACTCATTTACACATGACACAAGAATTGATAACGTAGAAAACCCCTGTTAGAAGGTAAAAATTGCATTGGGGATGAAACCCACAAAGCTTCACTATCTGTGGAATGGAAGGTGGCGGTTAAGGCTACAAGTTGTGATCACTTCTGATGATCTTACCATGTTAGGAGTAGCATGTTAAATTTTTTAGGTCTACTCGGTTAAGATATTTCAGCAACACAATGTATGTGTGCACTCGGTTAAGAGATTTACAATAAGACTGTTAAGTCTACCTTCTTGAAGGATTTTTATGTTTGTTACAATTGTTAGAGAGTAACAAGATATAAGACCTGACTGATAAAATCTTAAATTTCTGATTACAGATCCATTAAGTACATTAACTTTATCACCTAATTGCGATGGATAATACCTTTGTTACTTCTCAATAGCCTTGTATGTAGTTCTTGATAAACTAAATTCTTCTTTATCTATCCTTGTGCATGAGAACCTCTGTCTGATCCTTAGATGTCCTTTGCGGCTACAATCATCATGTTCTTGATTGATTAATCTAATGATCAAAGGTTTACAACTTGACCTTGATCTCCTAGTTTGCATGAATACAATTAGTTAAACTAATTAAATCCACAATTGTTGTTGTTATTGATCCACAAAAAAACATTTTTCCAGCTAAGCATAAAGCTATTTTAAAGACTAAAGTGCTGTAGCTGATGTGTAGATAAGATCCACTTTTATCGGGAATAAAATTGTCTCTTGGTACAATTGTGCTCGGTATACTCTGTAGACTGTGCTCAGTGATGTCTCTATGAGACTGTGCTTGGTGATGTCTCTGTAATCATTCTGCTTGGTATACTCTGTAGACATTTTGTGCTTGGTTTACTCTATGATCTATTGTGCTCGATTTACACTGTAAACTATCTATCAGTGTACACTATGACCGACGGTCTAAAACTATTTCCTTGTATACTAATGACAACTTCTGATCCTTTAAGGATTATCAATCTCCCCCTTTGGCATTAGTATCAAAAATTGATATGTACAGTGTATACAACAAGTGTAGTTACGTTTTCAATGACTCCCCCTATGTGCATGCCTCAGTACAATGTATGTACATGTTTTCCTTGATACATTTTCCCCTTTTGGTACATTTTCCCTCTTTGGTACATACATTTTCTCCTTTTGGTACATTTTCCCCCTTTTGTACATAAATTTTCCCCCTTTTTTGAAATTAATGACAAATATGTAGTACTTACAGCTTGTCAAATATGTGTGAATGGGATTTTTGTATGGCTTTCATTAGCTTGTCCCATTTCTCCTTAAGGTGTTCGAGGGTCATGTGTTCCAAATTTATTTTGGCGTGCATGTCATAGATACTTTCTGTGACTGACATCTCTGGGGTGGAAATTAGAGTCTTTGTCGAAGTCATGTGTTGTAGAAGCAACATGAGATTCAGTAGTAACATAGCTTGGAGCTCGGTTACTTCATCTCTAATTTTTCTTTATTCCTTTTGAATTTCAAGTCTCAACCGTTTTGATTCTACAATTTTCTCATAATGCAATTGGAATGCATTTGGCTCGGTTGACAGATTTTATGCACTAGCTTTCAGATCCTCATTTATTTTAGCAATATTTTCACTATGTTCATTGGTTAATTGCTCTAGCTTATTATGCACATCTTTGATCTAAGTTAACTACTTCTGATATGTTTGGTTCTAGTGTAGTTACTAGCTCAAAAAGTTTTACCTTGTTCTTTGCCACTTCTTGGCTGATTTTCTCAGTTTGCTTGTAGTGACATTTCTCTTTTGCACGTTCTTCAATGACCTTGTCAACTTCTACATCCTGTGATGTTATGGCCTTGGTACTAGTTGATCACAGATTGGTGCATTTTGTTCAATTTGTGTGTCAGGAACTATTTGCAATAGGATTTCCTTTCTAGTATCCAGGACTTGTGAATTGTTGTGCTCCTTCTTGAGCTTGTCATGTATTTCCTTCCTTTTGCATAGTTCTCCATACTTTATTAGTTACTCAGGGTCCAATGTTCTTGGATCACAGTCGGGTATGTCAATGATCTCATCAAGTGTAATGGTGGCCTTATTTCTCTTGTTCTTCTTCTTCTTCAGAATGTTACTTGATTCAGGGGATTGAGGTATGATAGCAAGACTTGTCCTAATCCAAGAAATACAATTCAAGAGCATTGGGATACCTTCTCTCAAGGATCTCTACATTGATGATCCAGATTTTGGTGAAGCATATTAAGTATTTACAAAATTTGTGGACAAATACCACACTAATTTTTTAGGATTTTTGATACAAGATGGCCTACTCTTCAAACGAACTCAACTATGCATTCCTAGGTATTCCATGAGAGATAACATAATCCAATAAAAACATGGTGGAGGAATGAGTGGTCACTTTGGCTTATACAAGACACTATAAACAATGAGAATACACTACCATTGGCCTAAGATGTAGAATGATGTCAAAAAATTTGTCCAAACTTGTGTCATTTTCCAAAAAGCCAAAGGTGGTTCAACCAACCAAGGATGGTATCAACCATTACCTATACCCTCAAAACCATGAGAAGAAATATCAATGGATTTTGTAATGGGATTACTGAGGACTAAACAGGGATTTGACAACTTTTTGTAGTAGTGGATTGCTTTAGTAAAATGGCACACTTTATTCCCTACAAAAGCACATAGATGCATCACATATTGCTCAATTATTTTTCAAATAAATTTTCAAAATACATGGTTTACCTTAGTCTATTGTCTCAGATAGAGATGCAAAGTTTCAGGGGCATTTTTGGAGGACATTGCACAAGAAGGTGGGCACAAATTTACAATTCAGTTCTACCTATTATCCACAAAATGATGGTCAGACAAAGGTGGTCAATAGATCCCTGGGAAATATTATAAGATGTCTCACAAAATAATATGAACAAAATTGGGATCTCCTTCTACCACAAGAAGAATATGCTTTCAATGATTTTGTTAACAGATCAAAAGGCAGGACACAATTTCAAACAATTTATGGTCTTCATCCAAGGGGACCAATGGAGCTCAAAAATATCCCAAATGATTTTCATATCAGTTCTCAAGGAGAATATCTTGCAATAATGATTAAATAGATACAAGACCAAGTAAAGGATAACTTGGAACAAACAATGTAGAAGTACAAAGCACAAGCACATAAAAGGAGAAGAGGAGTACATTTTTAGATAGGTGATAAAGTGTGGGCTTACCTAACAAAGGAAAGACTCCCTAAAGGACCTCATAAAAATATTCACATGAAGAAGATTGGCCTGGCCTGCACAATTCTTCATAAATTTGTCCAGAATTCTTATGAAATAACATTGCCACACACACTCTCTATTTCTCTTATTTTTAATGTTTCTAACCTAACGATGTTTAAGGAAAATGCAGTATTGCAGGTGAACAAGAAATGGAGATGAACCACAAGGTGATTGGATTCATGATCTACCCCCAGTCAGTCTCTCCTCATAGAAATATTCTTCAATAAAAGATTCTCAAGAAGACCAGAAAGAACACCAACTTGCAGTACTTAGTGAAATGGAAAGGACTTCCAGATATTGATGCCACATGGATGACTAAACAAGACATTCTCAAGCATGGATTCATTGTATACCAACTCACCTCAAGTGGTAACTTGAGTTATTTTTTTTTCTAGGGGAGTATGGTGCTGGTGCAGGAGCCCCAACATCCTAAAGGAATTTGCAATATGTCCTAAACATCTAGGACTTCTTATTTTCAGTAATGATCCATTTGTAAGACCTAGTGCCAAGATTTGGTCCTTATGAACCACTTGGTCAACTATGGTCAAAGGATCCAAAAATGGATTTAGAGTTATTTTTGTGTTTTAGATGTTCATAAAATAGGTTTGGTACATTAGAGACCCCTAGGCAAGTGAACAATCAACAATTGTTCAAATTGTGCAATGAATTTTGATGAAGCACAAACGTCCTTGGAGGAGGTACATCAAGGAATCTATGGGGCTCATTCTATTGGACTTACTTTGGCCAATAATTTGTTACGTACTAGATATTACTGGCCTACTATGGAACAAGATGCTTACAACTATGTGAAGAAGTGTGTGCCTTGTCAACAGCATGTCGATTTGGAATTTGAGTCATTTTTTTGTTTTAGATGTTCATAAAATAGGTTTGGTACATTATAGACCCCTAGGCAAGTGAACAATCAACAATTGTTCAAATTGTGCAAAATATGCAAAAATGCAACATTTTCATAAAAAGTTGCATAGCAACATTTTGCCAACAGGACAACTTTGAAAAGTTGGTCATAAAACTTCCTCCCTATGGATCCTTATTTGAAATAGAGTTGTAACCTTTGGAGTAACTCCTCAAATATCCCTCACATGTGGGTGGAGGAGAAAAGGATGACCAGTAATGTAAATTTTACAAACAATCAATAAAATAGAACCATTTTCTACAAACAGTCAGTTGTTCTGGATCTGTACGGTCTCGTATAGAATCAAGGTGGAAGAAAACCAATGGATTGTTAAAGCCTATTGAATTACCTTTCTTTTTCATTTATTTTGAGTCGTTTATTTTTTTTAGAATGTGAGCTATTGTAAATGTTGTGATAGTTGTCTGAAAACCCTAAGCACCTAAGGTTTCCTTGAATAAATAACCAGTTATCCTCATTCCACCATGAGAGAAATATGAGGGTTGGTGAAATGAGGGGGATGTGTATGTGTTCTAGGTTTCTAGAGGCACTTTGTAGGTTGGTGGTCTTGTAAGAGAGTTTTAATTGATTCTCGGTCGACATCTCAATGTGGCAACCAGTGAACAGTAAAGATACTTGATGACAGAGGCATGTTGGGGTTGCATCATGCACTCAGATTGAAGATTTTGGGTACATTTGGCATGGAGACTATCCCTAAACCAATGGTTAGTCTCTACACCCAAACCCTTGAGTACTTGATTTGTTAATCAGACCTAATTGGGGTAATTAGGGATGTTAATCATAACAACACTTAGGCACTTTATATGATTGAGTTGCGACCTGTCAAGTTGGGGTTATTTGAAACTTGACAAAAGGGTATATGAATCTGCCCTTAGTTTTCATATTTGTTTGGAAAAGTGATTATTTGTAGTGCTCAGTCATTGAAGAGCTTGACACATACTTTTTCTTGGTACATACTAGTTGCTCGACACATACTGTTGCTCAACACACACTGTTGCTCGGCACTAGTCAGGAAGTTAGGTGCCTAAAGAGGGAAGTACTATAAACAATAGTCTTGTATGAATTTCATTATTGGATTTGTGTCATGTTGGTCATGAATAGGGCCTAAAAAAAGTCATCCAACCCCATTCCACAAAGTCACATGGCCTCATGTATGTTATCTAAAGTTGTTGTACCCAAGTAGGGTCATTGGGAGTGATTGTCCAAATCAACCCAAAATAGGAACTTGAATCTTCAAGTTTGAGTGTTGTATTAAAGTTTTAAGTTGTTTACAAAGGTGTAGAGTCTGTAGTAAGGGATCTCCTTGCTGAGTTGAGAGGTTCATTCATGTTAGACAAACTAAAACTATAGCCTCTACATCAGGACTTGATTCATTTTCCCACACTTGTGCCTTGGTTCCCATGGTTCTTTGCATCTGAAACATACACCTTTCTTCATAAATTCATCTCTCCCTTGGTATTGACGCCATGTACTCCACTATCCCTTACATAAATAAAATTTCTTCCCTTCTCATCATTTCTTGACTCTTCATACCTATGTTGTGACTTAGGTGGAAAATCTTGAGTTTTTTCTTTGAAGAATTGGATTCAACGGTCATAACCTTTTGTATTAATTCCCCCAAGGTTTATGGTTCTAGGGGGTTCATTATACTTTTAATTAAACCCTTAAATCCTTCAAAATAAACAAATCAGTGAGTCCTCTTTGGAATAGATCAAGAATCATGATGGATAATTTTTGAAATTTGTTCCAGCAAAGTCCTCCACAATTCCATTTTATCTTAGTTGTGTTAGTTCCTTGAAGTACCATTTAGGATACTTTTGGTCAAATCTACTAATGATTTTTTGAGTAAATTCATTGTAGGTGGTTATATTTGGATTGCCTTGAATGATGAATCCATGATACCACCAATCAGGGGCTATCTCCAATAGATGGAGGATGAAAAATTTAATAGCATTTTATTTAGTCATAGGGCTAAGTGATAGTTAGGTATCAAGTTTTTGGACCAATGATTGTATGGTGATTTTGTCAGAACAATAAAAATACAGTAGGTTTGATGTAACACACCTAGGCTTGCTCTCTACCCTATTCTTCTCTAGGGTCTCCTCAGGAAAACACACTGACCTAGTAGAGTTCTATGACCAACCCTACACTCCTTAGGTATCTTCACACAATATCCTAACCTTTCACCTAGTGTACACCACTTGCACTGATCAAGAATGCTCCATTTTGTAACACAAACTAACTACGTCTTTCCTAGTCTCAATCTTCAACAATTGCATCAGTTCTTCTTAGGACTTAGCTCCATGGAAGGATAAATCAACAATACCTCCACTGGTTCCATTTGAACCCTTGCATACACCATTCACAAACTCATTACAATTGAGTGCTTCAAAATGCACCTTTCTCACTCCAAATAGGGCTACAAGCCAATTAGGCCTTTTTCTAGCCTTTTTGAATATATCTTGAAATTTTCCCACACAAGCCTCTAAAAGGGTTTATGATTCAAACACCCTTTATCGATTACCTTGATATTTACAAGATCTCCAATCCTCAAGTTGTCCGTACAACCCTTCCTACAATCATGCCTAAAAATTAGGGTTTTAGGGCTTATTGACAGTCTGAGAAAAAGAGTGTTCTTTCCACACAAAATAACTCCTCCAACCTTATCCTTTGAATTGGGGGTCCTTCACACATTACTCTATCTCTCCGTGAGCTTTGGTTGAAGCCACCAATGCATTCAACCCTCCTTACATCATTTGCAATGTATCTCAGTCCCTATCCATGCACAGCAAGCTTGCCTAGGGAATCATTGCAAAAATAGTAAAACCACTTTCTTGGGCCCCTCCTTCTATAAAAATAATGTACATGGAGTCTCCTCACCCATGCCAAGAGCCTGTACAGAACCTACGATGGCAAGTTGAGTTAAGACTCCATCTGTCCAACCTGCTTGGTTCATACCAGCGACAGGGCAAAACACAAAGAGTTTAACTAAACCAATGCAAAAGATTCAACTTGAAAAAAGAACCCCACATAGAATCTTATGATAACCTACTCTAAATTAATCAACAGTTACATAATGAAATCTAATCCATCTAATCACTGAAATCAAGAAAATACACTAAATTGCTCTGGAAATTGCACACACAGAAAATATTATATATTCAAATTGTTCGCCAACCTTGCTTACAGGTCGAGGAAGGCCTCTTATACTTTTCCCCATCCCTAATCTGATGGTTTTAGATAGTTACAATAACCATTTGATCGAAAATGTCTTCTTGCATAATTATTGTCAATGTTGTCAATGACAACATTGACAATTTTGACAACTTTCCACAATATTTGGAAATCAACTCTAAACCTTGTTCTAAGACCATGAAAATATCATAATAGACTTAGGTAGACCATTCGTACCTCCCTTAGGTCCTAAAACACTTTATTTTTTAAATTTGACCCCTATGTGCTTGATTCACACCATTGCCACAACCTTGGCAATTTGGGTCCAACTTGACACTTGTCTCCTAAAAGACCAAACAAACTTGTAAAGACCTTCCCTAAAGACCTAAAACACACCTTAGGACACCTCTAGTCCTATTATTAAACTAGTGGTCTGGCTAGAACCACTACAAGCCAAAAGAACTCTAGAAGCCCTAGGTCACCAAAGAGCCTTACCTAGGTGCTCCTGCACCAAGGTTCATCTTATTTAATATTTACTTGAGCTCTTTTCTAGAATGATTCTTCCTCCTATTTGGGTTGGCTTGGGCTTTGACCTCATAATACTTATTAAAGAGTATACAATTTTGTATTGTTGGGTCTAATCTAGCATACATTTATGCAAGATCATCTACACTAATCATGACTGGCTACTCTTTTTCTATGATAGCTTGTTTTCTTGGTAGGAATGAAGTAACGGTTGTCTTAAGGATGGAACTTTGGGTTGAATGTTCATTCTTAGAATGATTTTAATGAATGATTCTTCTTGAAATTGGAACAGGTCTTTCATTACAACTATTGTTCATGCTTTTAATAGCATGGATGATTAGTTGATTGGTACTTCCAAATCTTTCATTAGTTTGTTCCATGAAGTTTCTAAGTTCATTAGCTAATTGATCTATGATGGCAGTTGCACCCATTTTGCATTGATAGGTTTACATGAACTATCCTCACGGGATGTTATAATTATGCTCTGATACCAAATTGTAATATCCCCTTTTGTAATCGCTTAGGGTTTTTGTATAATTTCTTTTTATTAAATTGCAAGAGCCATCTTTTTATCGATAACTCGTAGACAACTCCTTTATTTGACCCAAGTGAGTGTCTTGATATTGGTGAAGACTAATTTGCAAGGACTGTTTTTCTCAACACTTCTAATTCTTTAGTCGATGAGGGTATAATTGCTATATAGTGAAGTTTTTCTTTAATCAACAAATATTGACTTTATGTTCCAAAAGCTTATGCAAGGTAAATATTGTTGTGAAAAGGTTGATCTGAATTTATATGAGGTTGTATATCTTCTATTGATCTAAACATGATAAGATTGTAATGCCCAAAATTTTAAAGAGAAAACACAACTTTTTTTTTTTAATTATTATTATTAATATTTAGATAAATCATTAAGGTGACAATGCTTAAGTGGATAACAACATAGATAGTAAAACCATGAGCAATAAAATATATATCGTGAATCTTTACTATAGTACAACAGTGATCTACCTCTATGATGATTAAATCTAGATTAATTTTCCTTAATAACATTATAAATTATTCTCTCTCTTGTTAGATTGCTTATTGCTATTCAATTTTTCTATTTTGAAAGTTTACCTATCCACTCATTAGTTGATAGTGGCTAAGTATCATGCTAGAATGATTGTTCATATGAATAACCAATTTATTTTATTTACTTATTTGTAATTCATTGGAAATAAAAAAATAGAAGATTTATAATTAAACAAATGAATTAATATCTAGTTCAATGACTTATTTTCTAGATAGTTTAACATCCAATATTTAAAGTATTACTTAAATTCTTACTTTAGATCAATAAATTATATTAATATGGATCTTCACATATTTTAAATTTAATAGATCAATAAAGAAATATGAAGAAATCATATTATGATATGGCACTGAATTTAAAATATGTTTCTCCACACTTCAAATTTAATTACGTTATTTCATTATATTAATCTTAATTAAATATCCATGAAGAAACAACAATATTATTTAAAATTGATAATGTTATAATCTTACCAAAACTTATATCATTATTTTAATGCTATTCCAAAAATAAATAAGAATTTAATTATAAGATTTTATTACTATTAATTGTAAGATGCTAATGATTTAATCTTTAACAAAGATCTTGTCAAAGATTACGATTTCTACTAATTCGTGCATCTAAAGTGGTACTAATAATTTGCGAATGGTAGACTCCCTGATACGAAAACTCCCTCTCTGCTCTAATGTTACGAGATTTTGAAGAATGAAACCAATGAATTAGTATAGCCTCGAGCACCAATTGAGATCTTCCTATTGCTAGGGTTCCTATGGAGAGTCTAAGTTTGTGAAGTAATACCAGGGTGAGTAAAGATAATTATGCGAGAGATAAAGGCATTGGTGATACTACAGTCTAAATTTGCAGACCCCCTACCTATGGCCGATCCAACATATGGTCTTACCTGGCTGTTCACATGCACCTAGATCTTCATGAATAGCTAGTTTGACCATCTTACCTCCTCCCCTAGTCTCTTACCAATGCACAGCTACTGATCAAGAGGTGGGGACCACTTTTGAAACCTAGAAGCTGGAGAACAAACCAATAGAAAAGGAGGAAATGGGAAGCGACTATTATATTTGTACGCGACCTTCCACTGACTCAAGAAATGATCCTCCAAGGAGTTCTCTATACTAATTCATTGGTTTCATTCTTCAAAAGATGACCATCTTCATCTCCTTCCTACGTAGAAAAGTATGATTACATCGCTCCAAGGGATATCTTCCCGATCCACTTTATGATGTTATAAATTTAAAAAAAAAAAACTATATCCTGCCAACATGTTATCGAATGAGAAAAAGTAATAGAAGGCATGGTCAATAGACTATAAGTTATCATATCTTCTTGAAGCGCGCTTGTGAGCAGTTATGAAAAAGAAATAGGTACGCAGGAGGCAAGGGAACACCCCCTATTATTCAATGGGCAGTCACTGATGGCCTTCTTCTATTGGTAATCTTCCTTATTCAAACACAGTTAAACTGTTGGCTATTGCAGAGATCATATGGTGCACAGTGATGAAACACCTGACTCCCAACCCTCTGCAATGGAGACTGGTCATTAAGAAATGATCCCGCTGATCTGCTATGCCCAGAGCTTCCCTTCCGGATATCCTGGCCAGAAATAGAACTTGTAAAATCCTGATATGCATGGGGAGTAGGTATGAACCAACTGACTCCATGGTACCTCTGATCTCTCCCTCTATGGCCCTCTACAGATACTAATATTAAATTAATTCTCTAAATTATTAACAGATGCACCCACGATGCACAGACTGGGTAGAGACATAAGACAACACTTGGGACATACTAATTCATGAAACATACTATGTAGCTTTTTTTTGGTCGCCTAGGCTATAAGCTCGCCTTCTAGCTAGCATATTTTTAACTGATTTTTTCGTCGCAACTACCCCATACGTGGAGCAGTAAGGTAGTGTAAATATGAATTCTTGAGCTCATTCAAGCGAATACCATAACAAGAGATACCAGCTAAAACTTCTGATCATATCATTGTTTGTCCCTTGCATTTACTTAAACAGATAAGGAAACATCATATTCTATACATTCCTACGTTTATTAAGATTCTACCTTATCTATTGCAGATTGACCATTAAAATAATGCAATCTATCATATTTATGGAGCTAGAAATATAAACATACTTGTGTGTTACAAATGTGTTTGTAATTAGCCATCCTAGCAGAAGGACCGTAGGTGAGTAGGCAAGTTTCTCAGCCTAGAAGAAGGACCATCCTTTGCATCTGCCTATAAAGAAATGGGCACCCCCGAGCTAAACTATCCAAAATTCCAATGCAGGGTGCCCCATAGAATTGTAGGGCTAGTGCGCTCTGATTCTATTATAATAAATATAAATGATCATTCATGAAAATAATACAATAACGTTGTTTACTCACCATGATAATCTGCACAATCCTAATTTTCTTTTTTTTCTCTATTTTTGTTTTCTTTTACACCATGCAAATCCTCAATCCAATATTTTAGAAATTATTCTTAAACTACAATTTTAATATATTTCTATGATTCTTCATGCAAGAATAAAATGAAATTAAAAGAGCAAACACATGATATATTACATAACATATTTTCATATAGTATTTTGAAACTTCTTTTTTTTTTACTAATTCCTCAAGCACCATAATAGTTTGAGTGTTAAAACCATGGAAAGACATAAAACAAGTCTTTCTCTTAACACAACATGTTCCTTCTTGCAAGTAGATATTCCATATTTTACCACAAGAACTCACAACCAATATCAGAATGGAATATATTTAAACTATTTAATCAAGACATACATTTGATCATTATTAAGGATGTATTAATGAAATAAAGACATGGCCAATGGATCACTTATCATTTACCCTAGAAAATCATCCATTCTATTGTATAATGATACTTAAATTATATTCACAAAACAATTATATAAACTTGAAAACTAGAATATCAATTGGAAATTTAAAAAAATACATAAAAAAATCTTGCTCTCCTCTCTTCCGAATGGCATCACGAGACCTCATGGGTCCTAGCCAACCCCCGAGCAAGTAAAGATATGGTGAGAGCTTTCTTTTCCATAATACATTCGTCCATATCACATTAGTGTTCCTAGTATTCTCTCTAAACAAACTACCTTAAGGAAAAATACATAAACCAAAAACTATACTAAACATATGAAGGAAGAAATAACTTATCTTTCTATGAGCACAATCTTGACCTCCACAACCATATCCAAGATCCTCTATTCTTCTCTTCTCTCCATCTTCTTCCACCAGCCATGAGTTCTCCCAAAAGGAGAAGTGGGCAATGCCCTCTCTTCATTCTTCCCCAAATATTTATGAATCTCCACCCCAAAACACTTACCCCAAAGCCCTATCTCGTCACTTT
>MU225256.1:13390534-13401939 GCA_018584345.1 Thuja plicata | reverse complement strand
TGAGAGAGAGAGAGAGAGAGAGAGAGAGAGAGAGAGAGAGAGAGAGAGAGAGAGAGAGAGAGATAAGAATTTTACCAATGAAATAACTGCACAACCACTTATTCAAATCTAACTAATCTAGATGTATTTGAAATTTAAAATTACATTGGTACTTAAAGAGGCGGGGTCTTACAAAGATATGTACCCAAATTTGCTAATGTAACTAAGCATTAAACACACACACACACACACACACAGGTTAAAAAATAAATATTCAAATTTAGATAAATCAACACGATAGATCATCAATATATCATTGAACCTACAATAATCAACATTTCATCACTTGTTTATATTTTTGTTAACTTCTCTCTTTTGAGTAACATAATAAATAATCAATAACATCTTCTATGTTTTCATCTTTTGTGATGACTGCAAAATATCTCCTAAAACAAATTTACATGGAAAATTCAAGTAAAAAAGTTAGAACCACATTCAACCTAGATATATATTAAATACTTTTGAATTTACACTGGATCGACGTGTTTAAAAGTAACTACACATATGTAAATGGATGCACTATATAAGCCTGTGATATAAATATACATACCTATTTTAATCAATGTTGACCTGGTCATAATTATTACAAAGAAAATGAATATCTTCAAAGATTTCATCCTCATCTTTGTCGCATGTCTATGCAAAGATACATGCAAAATACTAAATCATATTAAGTATGAAATCCATCTTTCAAATATTACAAGGGAATGATAGATCTTTCAATGTCGAATCTGTAAAATATTTCATATCCCAAATAATAATAAAATATAAATTATGAAATTGTTCATATATGTGACTAATTATTCTCCCTCTCTGAAATTCTCTTAGGCATTATCAGTTTGCCTTCTGGAGAGATATCTTGTTTTTTTGGTTCCTCGTGCCTCTTTCCTTTTTAAATGTTGGGACAAAACAAAAGAAAAATAAAAAAAAGCCTACTCCTTCTCCCTTGTTGCATGCTTATTAAATGAAAAGGGGGACTGAATCATATTCCGACTCCCATAACTTGGAAGTTTCTAAATTTGGGAGTAAGTGATTACTTCACTAGATCACGCATCATAAAAGGAGGTTAACACATAATAAATTATTTCATCAACTCATAGATGCATTAATGGTTGTAATATTTTCCACTAAAATCTAAATAAATAATTATATATTTTATCTTTCATTCATAATAGAGCTCTAGTGACCTCCATCAACATAGAAATAATTAGAAATGATTTCACACACACACACATGTATAGTACTAGTTCTAGAAGAGAATGATCTTCAAAGAGGGAGATTAATATGCCTGTAAAGATCATAGATAGATTCATTGCACAAATGTTAATAAATACTAAGGGTCATGTGACAAAAATAAATTCTAGATTACCATACAAACCAATTAAGGACGGGAACACATTACTTTAAGAATTATTGTTTATCTATTCATTACTAATTAATTTCTCTAATTCACCTCTCGTGGTCATTTCTTTATTTTGACAAGAATCTAAAGTTCATCATCTACTTGGATAAAGGTCTCACAATTGTGTTATCGTAACTTTGGTTGAGTGAGCCTAAAGTGACTGTCTCTATTTTATTTATTATCATTCTAAGAAAATCAGGTAATATACAATAAAAGATAACCAACTCTCTTTTATCTATGATCACTATAAGAAAACAAGATGCTACACAATAAAAGATGATCATCTCCCTTTTATATATGTAATCATTCTAAGAAAACAAGAGTACTACATAATAAAAGATAATCATCTCTCATTTATCTATGTTTATTCCAAGAAAATAAGATACTACACAATAAAAGATAACCACCTCTTAATTATATACAGTCAATTTAAGAAAACAAGGTACCACTCACTAAAAGATAATCATCTCCCTTTTATCTATACTCATCTAAGAAAATAAGATACTACGTGCAGTAAGGTGACCATCTCCCTTCTATCTATGATGATTCTATAATTGAGTAAAGCCTAAAGTTTGCTTAGATAACCATATATACTCACGATAAAGAATGCAGATATAAGATGTCATACATTCATAGCTATCAGCATTCTAATTTCCTTCCAACCTGAATAATTTATACAATAATGAACAATCTAATACAAATGACGCATAATATTAGACAAGAATTCTAGAGTGTAACTACACAAATCTTTATTGTATTACACTGACATTATTGCATTCAAACATATCATATTTTTCACAATCTAATGACTCCCACCATATAAAACATAACTAAATTATGATAACAATAATATGATCTTTGCATATGTGGAAAGCATAATATATAATCTATTATGAGAAACACTTGTGCCATTGTAGCAAATAAAGGGATTAACAACAATATCCCAATCCCTGACCACACCCTCCGATGTTGCAGCATATATCAAAATCGTCCTCGCAGGACTTATGGCAGGGATGAATGGGAGCAGGGATCAGCCTCAGCTACTGCCTTCCCCGCTACCAGTGCCATTGTTATTATTAACACCAACCAAAACAATTTCATTGCCTTTGCCATTTTCTTTGAAAACTACTGTGAAGAAATTCTAATCCAATGCAATTTATAGAGTGGAATTACAGTGGAATCCACCTCTCTTTGGACTGGAGCTCCAAAGATTCTTCCTCCTCCTTCCAAGTTTTAATCTAGAAATTTGTGAATATTGTCTGCAATATCCTCGTTAATGAGGTCTTTGGGATGCAAATAGGGGCAAGAGGAAAAAGAATCATTGTGACTATGGTAGTAGACACACATGTACAAGTGTCAAGTAGGGAGAGTGCACCAAGGTTGTATGAAAAGAAGCTTAGATAAATGTAATTTATTGGAATACCATTAGGAAAGGATAGAAATGAAATGGATTTTTAGAAAATGTCAAGTGAAACATAATTAGTAGAGGTAAAAATAAAAAACTACATAGCCTTTGATTGTGTCATTTTGCCTACACTACAATAAGAGCTTCTAAATAAGTTATCACAATTAATTTTGTTATTATAAAATTGTATTCCACATAAATACATTTTCTTATTTTTTTACTCAAAATTAGTTTCTTATTAATCAATCTACACTATAATTTAAAAGTAATACTAAATATTATTATAAAAATCTACCATTTCTCTATCCTACACTACAATAAGAACTTCTAAATAAGTTATCAATTAATTTTTTTATTATAAAATTGTATTCTACATAAATACATTTTCTTATTTTTTACTCAAAATTAGTTTCTTATTAGTCAACCTACACTTAAATTTAAAAGTAATACTAAATATTATTATAAAAATCTACTCAAAATTAGTTTCTTATTAGTCAACCTACACTTAAATTTAAAAGTAATACTAAACATTATTATAAAAATCTACCCTTTCTCTATATACATTCATATGACATGTTTTGCCCCAGGTAAATCTTTATTTCCATGGCACCGGAAATTTATAATTTGAAATGGTTCACAACTCTAAAATTATTGAATATGCTTCCCCACATTTTCTTTGTGACAGACACCCATTGCTAATCTTCTGTTTTCACCCACATTTTCTTTGTGACAGTCACCCATTGCTAATCTTCTGTTTTCACGCTGCAAGTTATAAGCTTATGCCTGCCATCTTTTTGTGATCTTTATATAACTATTAATTTACGTAGCATCTGAATTCCATGACAAAAATAGAAATGGTCAAAGAGCTGTATGTATGGAGAGCAGAAGGAAAAGAAATGTTTTCAAATGAATAATCTGTATATAGGTGTACAAATAGTTTATAGTAATATGAACTTTCAAGAATACAAATTCATAATAAATTATAAACATTGAATACAAAGAACATTTGCTACTATTGACAGCCCAAAAAAAAATTAAAATGAAAATGGCACTGAATAATGGAAATGGAGAGACTTTCTAGACAATCATTTGGCAATTCTTTCCCCTTCTTCTCATCTTGGACTTCCTGTTTTCCTTTCATCCAATGCATGACAATGTCATGATCTTTATTTTATTAGTGGAGGTCTTTTATATACTGAAGTGAAGTATAGTACCCACAATTGTTTTGGCCTGATCATATCTCACGTCTTCTCTCTTCTTTATTACCAGAATGAGTTCGATGTCAAGATGGGGGCTTCTTATGCTATTTGCTCTGTTTTCAGGTAAGTCTGGTTGAAGATAGTTCAAGGTAGATCTGTTAATAATAATATTTTTAATTACAGTTTAGGTGCTTTAAGTTATCTGTGATCTTAGATGGAGAGAGCAGATGTTCAAAAGTAAATTAGATAGCATTTGTTTGTTCTTTTCTTATCATGAAGAGTGTCATGCTAAAACTGGCTACACAAGGAATGGCAGGTAGAAATATGGTGGTGGGAAGCAGCTATAAAAGCAAGCCATGGAGAATAAGTGTGCTGAACAACTGTAGTTTCAACATATGGCCTGGAGTGCAGGCAAGGTCAGGGTACCCTGTTCTAGCCCTAGGAGGGTTTTCTCTGAAACCCAATGAGGTCAAAAGCTTCAATGTGCCAAAAGAGTGGGAGGGACATATTTGGGGCAGGACAGGATGCAACTTCACACAGCCAAATGCCTGCCTCTCAGGAGACTGCAATGGAAAACTACACTGCAATGGCACAAAGGGGAAAAACCCTGTCACTTTTGCTGAGCTATCATTCTACCATAACATCACATCTTATACAGTAAGCCTTTTGAAGGGCTTTAATTTGCCCTTAACCGTTACAGCTCATCTAGGTGAAGGGAATTGTAGTAAGGCAGTATGCAGAGGTGATGTGCTCAGCACTTGTCCTCATATTTTGCAAGTGAAGAATGGTGCAGAGGAAGTGGTAGCCTGCAAGACTGCATGCCAGGCTTTGAGAACAGACAAGTACTGCTGCACTAATCAGTATAACAGTTCTGATGCATGTACTCCTAGTCAATATGCCTTGCACTTTAAAAGGGCATGCCCTGATGCTTATGCATTTCCTCATGACACTGCTGATTTGGTTCAAACTTGTGTTCACCCTAGAGAGATCAGGCTCATTTTCTGTCACTGACCCACAGGGCTACACTAAATGATTAAGCACTTCTTCTGAGCATTTTGGTTCAATAGTAGGCACCCATTGCAGAGTCACAAGTTCGAGTCACATAGTAACTTCCAATATACCTGACACGGATTCAAAACTATATAGATTTCATATTGAACTTGGCCCAAATACCTGGTGTACAAGATGGTGAAGATTCAATTTAACAGCTCGGAATGAATTTTATCATGTCTTTACATTGTAATTGCAGTGGTTTATTAAAAGCAACTTCTCATGTTTGTCCTCTTAGTTCGCTAAATCAGCTTCTCTTTCATTTCTATGTTTTTAAGGACTGTAAATAAACAATACAGACATTTCAATTAATTATGCAAAATAAAAAATTAATTTGATGTACATGAATATATAATTATGAAGTGAAGAGGTGTAATTATGATGGTAGAGTACCATAATGGTTATTATTATTGTGGTGAAAGTGAAATAGAAATTTGATATCCTTTGGTAGAGGAAGGCAGATCATGTTTGGATGAGGTGACAGAGAGGATCACATACTCTAACAACAGGAGCAAAATCATTAATTTGCCAATGATTGAATACATTTGCTTTACATGCTAAAATCTTCCCCATGGCCTATGGGCCTCACTCATTCAATTCCATTACATTATTGACCAAATTCAGTGACATCTTCATCTTTACTTTCATCCTTATCAACCTATGATTGCCTGTTGTCCTGTTGATCTGCTGTCTGGCTGTTGTTACCATTTATTTTATTACACAGCTTTTGCCGTTTATTTTGTACCCCGGCTTGCACATGCTACAGAAATCTTGTAGTGGGTTTCATTTTTGGTGTTTTTCCTGAGGTCTTTGCAGGTCTTTTATAAACCGTTTTCTATATGTTGTAATTTAAGATGTGCAGAACGCAAGCTGCAGACAGCACTGTGCTTCACGGCAACATGAATGACAAGCATGTGAACTTCATGCAGGATAATTATTATTTTTTACCAATTCATTGCAAAAAAAAAATTTTGTTCACAGTCCTACTGGTATGCAAACTTGCCAAGTCCTTGTTTTTATGCATGTCTGGCATCTCTGGTTAAAATGTGAGCCAATGTGGTCCGTTCAATTTAATTGTTTGTAGGGGTTGGAAAAAATATTACTGCCTAGCAGTCATGATATTGGTGTAGTTATTATAATGCTTTTTAATAACATGGTGTTAAGTTATTGAAAAAAAACAGACTGACGTTACCCTGCAATTAAATAGAAACCTTTGTTGCAGAGATACTAGACTTACTAAAATCATGGTGTATTTTGTCTTCAACTACTAAGTCCTATCTTTTTCGGTTGTATACTTGTGATCATTATGAGGTATACTTGTGATCATTATGAGGTATACACTTCTTGTATCTTATCATTGTACTTTGGTTATATGTTTTAACAAGCTTTAATTAAGCTATTAACTGGTGTTTTAAACAAGCTTTTGAATTTGGGTTATATGTTTTATTGTTGATGGTTTGGTTTATCATTGTGTTTGGTCCTGTTTCATTCTCTTGTAACACAGTAAGGTAACTATTTTTGTTTTGTGTTAGAGTAAATATTTGTACAATTTTTGTTTCTAGATAATTGCATTGCTGCATGAACACCATGAAAAAAAGATTGCTAGGCTATCCATTTGCATATTTTTCTGGTTGCTTTCTAAGATTCTAATTTCATCTTGATTGCAACCTTGTTGATGACGGTAATATTGCAATTATGGCTTGATTGCAACCTCATTGGTGATGGTAATATATTGCAATTATGACAAAAAAAACATTTGTTTCCTCCATTTTGAAGTAATGTATGGTTTTTAATATTGTTCCAGCCTAGGAAAGTTCTCTTTACCCATCAGATGAAATTTCTAATGTTTCTTATTACAATGTTGCTGCTCACAAATGTCTGCTCTGATAATTTCTTGCTGAAATGGAGTGAAGACTGAAATTTTCTTGAAATTAATTTGTGTTATTGGTTGCATATTTTTTTTGATTAATTAAATTAATTTTCTCGCAAAGATGATCACGAATAAATTATGTGCATGTCATACAAATGCAAATTGGCCATATTCTTTGATTATGTAATATGTTGGCCATACTAAACTGAGTAGCATGTAATTAATGGGTACGCAAAATTCTCTCATTACCAGTCTTTACTGAATTGTAGTAATGAGCACTGTCTACCACGCAAAACTATTATCAGTCTTTACCGAATTGTAGTAGTCAGCACTGTCTAATTAAAACCGGGCCAATAATCCATGCATTGCTATTCATGAAAGGTGGAATGAATGAAATGAGACCGTCGGCTAAAAATTAGAACCACTTACCACTTAAAATGAGACTGAAATGCGACTGTCTGCTAAACATGAGATTGGATTATTATTAATGATAATTAATATAATGATGTAATATAAAATATTTGTTTATTATAACAATCCCCTTTTACATTTTTTTTTCAATAGTACAAGGCAAGAAGTGTTGAAAAGCTTTGAACTTCACTGCTACAAATAATACGGTAAAGATTTGAGAACCTTATTCTTCGAGTCATAGTAATGGAGCTAGATATTTTGTTGTCCCACATGCTTGCAGTTGTAGTTTTGCATCTCAATATGTTTAGTGAACTCTTGAAAAAGAGGATTATAAAGAAGCTTAAGCACAGTTTGAGTTTCAAAATGGTATTGTAGAATGTGATTTTGGTATGCCCATTCTTATCAAATGCAATGTAACTTAGCCTTTTTCACAAACATTTTTATTGGTATCATGGTATTCTACTTATGTGGAAGAGTGAGCAACAATAACCAATAAGAAAACAAAGCTTGAAGTACACATTTATTACCCAAAGAACCTGCATAATTTTCAATGAAGAATGTACATCTTGTCCATAATACCACAAATGCTCTTTTGAAGCTTATTTTGTTGCTTTTCATTTATGATCAAGATTGTAAAATGTCTGATATGGAAGAAGGATGATCACGGCCCTCCTCATTCTGTTGTACTGCTTTGGTTGCTTAGGGGTGCTGTGTTTCTGGGCTATGCCCATATGTTTCTTTTGTTTTTGATTAAGGAAAACAGGTTTTGATGGGTTCATGAAACCCTACAGAGCTAAAAAATAAACTAGAGCATATAAACGTTAAGTATCAACCTAAATGGAACAGGCAATCCCACATCCAAACAAAACAGTCCCAGAGAAAACAGAAAGTCGGGGACTAAATCAAAAAGACAAGGATAAAAAACCAGGGACGCAAATCAGGCAATGTCTCTGAGGATTTAAGCAACACGCATCTCTAGCTCGGTCATTCTACCCGCAGCCTTTTTTAGGTCTGCCAGCTCTTTATCAACTTCCTTGTTCTCCATCTTCTTTGTGGCCTCTCTTGTCCTCTTCTTAGTTCTCTCTTCTGGTGTCTTATCCCTCCCACAGTTCGGTGGCTGGTCCTCCTTGTTCCCTCTTTGCTCTTCAAATTTGTCAATAATCACCTTAATATTATCATTTGAAGTCATTAGTATATTGTAGCTTTGCTCAGCTATTTTGACCATTGAATCCTCAATACTTTTGACTCTTTTCTTCAGCTCGTTCACTCTGCTATCCAGCTCCCTGTCCTCCGCAATGTTCTTGTTATTGTTATTTATGTTATCTTTCTCCATCCTGTCCATTCTTTTTTTAGCTCGTAGATTTCATAGAAGGTCCAATTCGTGGTTCTGTAGCTGTCAATGACATTGTTTTTAGCATTGTTCAACACATTCATATGAGGATCCTCCCTCGCATTGTCACTAAGAATCACCAACGCTAGATCAATTAAATCTTCCATCTGGATTTTGCCCTCCTTGTTCTCCTTAACCAAAGTCCTAACCATTTCTCTCTTTATCCCCATTTTAGCAGAGACCATGTCAAAATTCCTCCAAACAACTTTCTTGTTTTTGCCAGTTATGTTTTAGGTGTAATGATCTTCCCCATATTCCGCAACCTCTTGACTCTGATCAACCTCCTCATTCTCCCTCCCCTGGTTATTCTCTTTTTTGTCTCTCTCCTCTTGTATATTTTCTTGGCTATCCTGCCTCTCCTCCTGGGTTTTCTCCTTAATTTGATTCCCTCTTTTGAACCTCGTTGCCCTCTTCCCTGAGCTTGCCTCCTCTTTCTGAACCGGCAATTTGATTGTTATCTTCCTCTTTCCTTCCGTCTTCCCCTGCTTCCCACCATGTTTTGTTTTTCCCTCTTCTCCAGAACTCTCATTCTCCGTTTCCATCCCATCTGTGCTTTTGTTGTACTCCCTGTCAGAGGAGATCTCAATGTGTTATTTTAAAGTTTCCATTTTAACTCTTTTCTTCCCCTTCTTCGTCTGTAGAGGCTCTTCCTCCTCACTATCCAAGTGCATATCTCAGCTATCCTCAGTATCAGAGGGAACGTAATCCTCACCCGAATCCTCCTCAGACTCATCATTTCCCTCCTCCATAATTTTAATTTCCTTCCCCATAGTTCAAGCTTTAAAATATTCATAAATTAACAACAGTAAACCCTCATGGAAAGTTAGGTTGCTGATGGGTTTCTCCTTATAATCATTAATGTTTTCGTTGATAGACGAATATAGGAAGAAAGGAATAGATATCTTAGCCCCATACCTGAAATGGTTGAGAAGCACAAAGTGGTGGGTGCTTATGCAATCGAATCGCGTATCTAAAGAGATGTATTTGATTATAGCCCGCAGCATGAACCTCCACAGCAGCTTGATTGAGCTTGGCTAGTAGAAAGTGCCCTTCTTCACTAGTGCTTTCTTTTCCTCCGCATTTTTAACAAATTTCGTCAAAGCTTGACTAGAAAACTTCCTATCTCTGTAAAATTTCTTCCCAATGATGGGTATACCAGTCACAGCCGAGACAATTTCCTCCATCACCATAAAATCCACCCCATTAATTTTCACCTGCCCTTCATTCCATCTTTTCACCATCATCTTCGTAACAGAGAGCTTACACCCATGAAGATGCTCAATGAAGGTAGTCACTTCACCCTTTTTCAAAATCTTCCATACCTTGGATCTTCGTCGGCATTTTTCAGTTTCCTTCTCTGGTTCCCTCTTGTGCCTCTCACCCACCATATCTGCAATTTCTCTTCCTCTTCTGTTTCTGGTATTATTCCCACTAAAAGACCTCTATTTCCAAGTGATATTGAGTTTATGTTTCGTGAATCTTCTTATTGCCTCGTGAATGCTATAATCATTTTTATGCCTCCAAGTGTGCCAATGAGACCATAAAATGATAATCCCTCCACCTCTCCCTTACTTGCACATCATATGGTGAATCTTCCCCCATTTGTCATTACTCTTCATAATTATCATTTAATAACTCCGAGTATTCCCAGAACCCGATCACTTTCAATGAGGGCTAAGATTTATGGCGGAAAATTATTCTCGTCATTCCATCTTTTAACTCCCTCACTCTTGACTCCCATATTTGCCAACCTGTCAGCCACCTGGTTGGCTTCCCAGTATTCATGTGTCACATGGACCTGATCAAAGGTTTTGAGAATTTGTCTGCACACCCCAATAATGTTCTCAATTATCCACGCAGGCTTGTGCTTTTCATTTAAGTAATCTATGATGTTCTTTGAGTCCCCTTCTAACCACAAATTCTTGATCCCCATATCCCGGGCTAGCCTTAAGGTGTGATGTGTCGCACTCGCCTTTGAATAATGGTTAGTTTGTGACCCCAGGGGAGCTAAAATAGCAGCAATGCCTTTGCCATGAGAGTTCCTTATAATTCCTCCCACACCAGCCTTCCCAGGGTTGCCTTTTGCAGCCCCGTCGAAGTTAGCTTTGAACCACCCTTCTAGCGGTAATATCCATCTGCAATCCATTCTCTTTTTGGTATCATTAGTCCCTTTGTTGTGAAGTGGACTAATACCTTTGCTATTAGTGTAGTTTTCCATGAGGGCATTTGATATTTTGTGGGAAACATACTTAGCAGTGGTGACTTTTTCCCTAAAGATCCTATTATTTTGCTCCTTCCACACTCCCCAGCATATGTGTGGCATTTCCCATGGCCATAAATTATGACCTCCCAACCCCTGATGCCATTGGTCAAAGAGCTCAAGATTCGTATTGGGGAAACACCAGGATATCTCAAAAAAGGACAGGAAATGATACCATATTTGTCTGGTGAAGTCACAGTGGATAAACAAGTGGTCCACACTCTCACTTTGATTTTTGCATAAGATACATCGATTAGGAATGTGTTGTCCTCTCTTTATTAGGTTATCCACAGTCAAAATATGATTTTGGAGCATAGTCCAGAAAAAGATGTTGATCTTAGGGATAATACCAGGGTACCAGGCCTTGGCCCATATGGGG
>MU225256.1:13375122-13390368 GCA_018584345.1 Thuja plicata | reverse complement strand
GAGGTTTAAGGTCCTGGGACACCTCAGTTAGGTTCACCCATTCATTGTTGATTCTATAGTCACTAACTCTGCTGCCATATCTTTCAATGCAAGAATTAGCCCATCTATTATAAGGCTCCAAGTTCCATAAAGGACCCTGTCTGAGCCAATCATCATGCCAAAAGTTGACATCCTTACCATTCACTAACTTCCATCTTACTTTTGTGGTCGCTATACCCTTAGTCCGCAGAATGCCATTCCAAATGTAGGATCCCTTCGGGTCTACATCTCTGCTGATGAACTGCTTGAAGGTTATGTTTGTTGCATATTTATCCTTCATAATATCCCTCCATTCCCCTGTTGAATTGAAAATTCTCCAAATTTGTTTTTCTTGCAGGGCTTTGTTGAACTGCTTCAAATTCTTGATTCCCAGCCCTCCATGTTTTTTAGGCTTGCATATAGTATCCCAAGCCACCAGTGGGTACTTCTTGTTTCCTTCTTTGTCGGCCCATAAGAACTTTCTTTGAATTGCTTCCAGAGAGTCCGCCACCTTAGCAGGTATAGAGAAGAGGCTTAAAGCATAAGTAGGGAGGTTCTGAAGAATGGATTGTATCAATATCACTTTTCCTGCCTGACTAAGGGTGATACCCTTCCACCCTGCCAACTTCCTATTGAATCTATCAATAAGGCCTCCCCAGAAGGACTCAGGTGGTTTGGTTCCAAGAAGAAGGCCTAAATAGGATGTGGGAAAGGATCCAAAACCACATCCCAAAATGCCTGCCATTTTCCCCTGTCTATCCATGGGGGTATTAATGAAGAACACCGAGCTCTTGTTCTAGTTAATAAGCTGTCCTGTAGCATTGGAGTATGAATTCAGGATTTTCTTAACATTTCTAGCTTCTTTCACCGATGATTCACCACCTAAAATGGTATCATCCATGAATTGCTGGTGGGAAAAAGTGAAAGGGCCAGAAGAAGGTTTAAGCCCGATGATTTGTCCCCTTCTCCTATTGTCATGGATAAGCCTTCCCATGCTTTCAGCCAATATGATGAAGAGCATCGGGGAGAGGGGGTCTCCTTGCCTAAGACCCCTAGAAGATTTGAAGAAATATGAAGGAGAACCATTCACCAAAATTGCGAAAGAAGGGGTGGAAATTAGCTGTGAAATAATCTTTCTAGCCTTGTCATTGAAGCCAAAATCCCCCAAGATGTTACTCAGGAAGAGCCAGTCAACCCTGTCATATGCCTTGGAGAGGTCCAGTTTAAGAAGGAATCCTTCCCTTTTGCCCTCCTCCAAAGAGTGAATCACCTCATGCACTGCCATGATAGAGTCCAAGATTTGTCTATAGGGACAAAACCCGTTTGTTGGGGGGCAATAATAACCGGGAGGATTTTAAGAAATCTAATAGTTAAGACTTTGGATATGATCTTATAAAACGTGTTACACAGACTAATAGGTCTAAAGCTATCAAAAGAATCCACAACTGGAATTTTTGGGATGAGAACAAGAAAGGTGGCATTGATCTCTTTCAGAAGGCACTTAGCTCTGAAAAATTCCCCGACTGCTTTAACAATGTCATCTTTGATAACATCCCAGTACATCTGGAAAAAGAAAGATGGGAAACCATCTGGGCCAGGGGCTTTTTTCGCAGGTAAGGAGAAAATAGCTTTATGGATTTCCTCCTGATCAAGGATAGCCATCATATCTTTATTCTGTCTTTCCATGATCACCTTAGGTATGGTCTGAAGAATAATCTCCTGGTCATCCACTTTTAGGTTATTCTATTTAGAAAGGATTTGAGAGAAGTACCTAATGGCCTCATTTTCAATCTCATTGTCTTCCTCCAAAGTTAAATCCCCTTTCTTAATAGCACTGATTCTATTATTCATCATGTGTTTCATAGTGGATAGGTGAAAGAAACGAGAGTTTTTGTCCCCCTATTTCAACCACACTGATCTTGACCTTTGCCTCCAGAACATTTCCTCTTTGCTTACAATGTTGTGAAGATCAGCCAGAATGGACTTTTCAGCACTCATTCTGTCTTCATCATAGTCTTCATCATAGCCTTGGTTTTGGATCTC
Organism: Thuja plicata; assembly: GCA_018584345.1. Classification (NCBI taxonomy): domain Eukaryota; kingdom Viridiplantae; phylum Streptophyta; class Pinopsida; order Cupressales; family Cupressaceae; genus Thuja; species Thuja plicata. The sequence goes on along the minus strand of MU225256.1, from coordinate 13,388,307 downwards.
TTCATGAATCCCTGCAAGCTCTGACTCAATCCTGTCTTTAGTCTGAAAAATATTGCCAAAGTCCCTTTTGTTCCATTTTCTAATCTCCATTTTTATGTTCTTGAGCTTCTTAGCCACCCTATACATCGTTGTACCATCCACATTTATGCTCCACCATTCCTTTATCTTATTGTGGAGGTTAGGGTGGGTAGTCCACATCCTCTTGAATCTGAAGGGGAGGGCCTTTTTCTTGTTGTGATTATCCAGGTTGAGAGAAATTGGAGAGTGATCAAATCTGAATCTCGCCATGGAGGATTGATGACTGTGATACTACTGCATCCAGTCCAAAGAGATGAGGGCTCTGTTGAGGCGTACCACTTCATCATGCCATTGATGTTGCACCATATAGGTTTACACCTATACCCAAATATGGGCATGCACTTGCACCATATTTGTGTGGCATTTGTTGCCCTTCTATTTGTAGGCCTAATTTGATGACCATTGTATAAATACGTCTTTTGTACATAAAGTATGTGGAAGAGACAAAATCAAACCTCCTATTAGTATGGTTCATCATAGGCCTACGACAGTAACCTTATCTCACAACAAATTAGATGTATGCATATATCCTATCTAAATATGAGAATGTGCTTTCCCTAAGATGAATTTTATATCAAATATTTGATATTTTTCTTTTTCGATGTAAATAGCTAACCATATATTAAATTAAATTAAAAACTTGAGGAAAAAATCTCCCGGGAATGACCCAAGTGAGAACAGGTTTTACGCCAACCTTTCCAACTCACTATAAATAATTGCTTCCTTGTAGGCCAAAGCCTCAGAAGACGGAGCCGGTTTTATTCTTGGAATTTTGACATCATTCCTTGAACATGCTTGTGTATGTGTAGAGCGGAGCCGCTTGAATCTTGCTTGCGAGACTACACATATTTGAGTACTCATAGGGATATACGCCTCAATTTTGCCTTGTGAAATTCTATGGGAGATGGTTTCAAATGGATTGCCCCATCATAAACAACAATTTTTTAGTCAAACTACCTGATTCATCCCCGAAAGGGTGATAATCTTTAAGCAAGGAAAAAAGTAATTGCCCCAAGATACTTGTCATTTCATGCCCTCACTTGCATTTGGAGTTGGCTAATATAGTATCATAACAAGAGCCATTGCGTACTTGGTGATATCCATATTCTGATTAGCATTTGAGTGTGTACTTGAGTCAACAAGCAAATATTTTCATCCTATGCTTAAACACTAGGGATTAAGGATGTGTTTGTTCACCTTTAACAATGCAAAAATGCTTGATGTGTTTGAAAGCTCATTAAAAAGATAAATCATTCAAAAAAGCAACAAAATTCAATCCTCTAATTACATACTATAGTTTTCACTCACTGGAAGTCTCAAAAACAACCTACTATCAGACAAATTTGTACAAACAGTATTTGACATTGAGTACGTAGATAGAAGGGCTATTAAAGGACAAGTCCTTGCATATCAATTAGTTGATTCACCATTGCAAGATGATGCACCTCTGACAATTGAATTCCCTGATGAAACAATAATGCATCTAACTGAACATCCGTGGAAGATGTACTTTGATGGTTCTTTCATGCAACAAGGTTCTGGAGCAGGAGTTCTCTTCATTACTCCTCAAGGCTACAAGATTCCCAAGGCATACAAATTAATTTTTCCATGCACCAACAACATTTCTGAATATGAAGCATTAGTGAATGGTCTTAAATTGGCTATGGAATGGAAGATCATAGAGTTACATGTGTATGGTGACTCTCAGCTTATTATTAATCAAGTAAATGGAGACTATTAGACTAAAGACAAAAAGTTGATGCCTTATAAACAACTGGTTGATGACCTGAAGAAGTACTTTGTCTTCGTCACGTTCCAGCAAATACCAAGAACAAAGAATAAAGCTGCAGATGTTATGGCTACACTGGCATCCATGTTACAATTAGAAGAACATCAGTTCCGCTATGACTTCTTGGTGTAAGAACTATCCTACCCAGCTTTCGATACCCCTAAATACCAAAGAATTTGTGCTTTGAACGCCTAAGACCAATCCTGGTACGCCAAACTCATTTCCTATCTAACTGACCAAACTTTACCCGATGGTTTATCAAGGAATGAAAAATGAGCCTTAATTAGGATAGCATCACATTATGTCCTCGTTACTAATAACTTATATAGATGAGGTCTTGACGGTACACTTCTTAGATGTTTAGAACACGAAGAGTCAGATCGTGCATTGAAAGAAATCCACGAAGGTGTATGTGGATCACACTCAAATGGCTTTTCACTAACTAAGAAACTGCTAAGAGTAGGCTATTACTATCCCACGATGGAAAAAGATACTATTCTATTTTCAAAGACATGTCATAAATGCCAAACACATGGAAATCTTATCCATGCTCCTGCTAGGGAACTCATACCATTCATAATAAATTGGTCATTTCAGCAATGGGCCTTTGATTTGGTTGGACAAATATATCCTAATTATTCAAGTGGACACATATATAGCATTACGACCACTAAGTATTTCACAAAGTGTTTTGAAGTGGTGTCATTGATCAAAGCCACTGGCAAACAGGTGGCTATGTTTATCTTGAACTACATTATTTGTAGATATGGGATACCCTCTTCAATTGTAACAGACAATGGGGGCCAATTTAAAAACCAAGACATCGAAGACCTTTGCACACAGTTTCACATTACTTAGCATTGTTCCTCAATCTATTATCCTCAAGGTAATGGACAGGTTGAGGCATCTAACAAGAACATTCTCAAAATCCTACACAGAACTGTGAGTAAGTCTGGGAGAGACTGGCATTTACAATTAAATCTGGCACTTTGGGCCTACAGAAAAATCATTAAAACACCAACTGGAGCCACGCCATTTTCCCTAGTTTATGACATTGAGGAAGTATTACCTATTGAGGTTGAAATTCCATCTTTGTGGGTATCTTTACAACGTCTTGTTACTGACGAACAATACCGCATTGATAGGGTACATTCTTTAGACTTACTTGATGAGCGCAGGCAATAAGCGTTTGATCATTTGAAAGTGTACTAAAAATGCATGTCAAAAAGGTACAATAAAAAGTTCAAACCATGACACTTTCAAGTGGGGGATCTCGTTCTGAAAGAGAATCCTAAGAACTAGCCTAACAGAGAACAGAAAGAAAAGTTTGAACCAAACTGGCTGGGACCTTATGTTATTACTGCAACTTTTGGGACTGGAGCTTATCAGTTAGCTACACCTGAGGGAGATGTTCTTCCTGATCCCATTAATACTCTACATTTGAATCGGTTCTATACTTGATATCTGGCTAGCAGAGCCTATGCAGTGAAAATCTCAGAAAATACCAAAAAATTCAGAAAATTGATCCTAAAGAAATCCAAAAAAAAATAGTGGAAAAAGTCCTGAAAAAAGGTATCCTTGGTGAAAACCTGGCAAACAGGCACCTTCATACTACAAAAAAAAACTTAAAAAACAAAAATTGAAAAAAAAAATTGAAAAATAAAAAAGTGCCTTGATGAAAACCTGGAAAACAAGCGTCTTGGTAGCAAAAATAAAAAGCTTTGCCAAGTGGTGAAAACATGGCAAAAAGGTGTCACTCAAACTCTGTGCTCTATCTATCAATGCATCAACAATACTAAACCTTCATATTTTCAGTTGTGCTATTTGGTGACTCTAATTCCTTACAAATGTCCTATCTTTGCTTTGGATTTATTTGCATTTGCGTCTTAGGAATAGTCATTCTGCACTGGGGGCATCTTTGCTAGCATGGTCAGTTTGCATCTGCTAGGTTGTCCTAAGCATCTTGTCTAGGATGATTCACCTCTAAAAATAGTATTTCTCAATACTTGCACTTAAACGTCACTATCACAAACAAAGGTGTTTCTTCAACACCACCTACCTGTAACAGACATCAAATTAGTGTGTTCAACACTTTAATCCAGAACTTAAATGAACTAGTGTTTTTCAACACTTTAATCAAAAAAATGAACTAGTGTTTCTCAACACTTTAATCAACCAGTGTTTCTAAACACTACATTGGATTGCAATTGTCGATAAATTTAATCTCGCATATACTCATACATGAAAACATATTGCTTCAATTCCAATTTTTGATTGATGAATCTCTATTGCGCTTGACAAATGAATCAACAGTATTTCTCAATACTACTTAAAAACATAGTTTGATCTTGGTTTGATTATGATTCTTTTATGTTCCCATGATGTTTCATACTAGGGGAATCTAAGCGATTATAAATTTTCTTTGATTGATTCTCAATTGGTGATTGTTGTGTCTTCCGAGTAACTCCATGACGTCTATTCAAAGTCAAAGAGTCACAAGGATAGGGGGCATAACATTTTCTTGGTTTTTTGTGTATGGTGATTGTTCCAAATGATCCTATAAATTTCACCTAACTTGGATGTTTATGGTAAGAGCTGCCAACATGAGTGGATAGCCCCATATATCTTAATCCTCATTATGTGTAAACTACGGTGAGGTTGAAACAATTTCCTTGTCTATTTTCTAAATTAGATTCTCACTAGGGTGTATGCTACATGATGTACCCAAGGATATGAATTTTCAAGGTCAGTATGGGTCACATATCTTCCATTACACTTGAACAGAATCTGATTCTTAAAAATAAAAGGAGATAACTAACTTGTCATCCTGGTTTTTATGCCTTGATGCCTAAGTTCATTTCTGACATTGCATCCAATACACATAGTATTCATCCTTTCATGATACCAGTGGGTATTATTGACAGTTGTACTATCAGGTGATGTCTATTACAACAAATGCCCAATGATGATAAAATGCTACAATGTATACAAATCAGTGGCAGTCCTAAGAGTCTACATGTAGATGCATTTAAAGATTGCTTGATTCATTTTACAAAGCATAAAAAGGACTTGAGCTTAAAATAAATTCTTCATTCATCCAAAATCCAAGTTAATTACATACATCAATATTCATGATAATAATGTCGTTGCATATCCATGACATACATTTTGTATTCATAAATGAGAAAGAGAAAAGGATAAAAACAAAGCATTCAAGAATTGCATTTAATTTTACATCCTAAGTGCATCCATACATCTATTTACATAAAGAAAATCTCAAAAACATTCATTTGCATATTCACTTAGTATCATTTGACACATATTTATATCAGTAATAAATCAAATGAGCATAAATGATGTCATCACATATCTAATCTAACTCAACAAGAGACCAAGATAAACGTAATCACATGTGCATCACATCTAAACATCTATCAAAGCATGAGAACCCATGAACATATCAAAACTCAAGATCAACTATCTCAAATATATCAGATGTGGATCAAATCAAAAACATGGACCTATCTACAAAAGAGTATCAGAGTATCAGGTGAATCAAATATACATGTATAAATGTCATCATACAAAAGAATGATCTCAGAAGGATCTGGATATACAATATGATCTCAAAAATATAACAACATGCAGTGTCAGGTCTGACTACCACCCTCACCCTGATCTGGAGGAGGAGGAGGTGGAACAAATGGAGCTGGTGGAGGCATGGCCCCCTCATAATGCTAAGACATACATGAAAAAGATAGTTCTCTCTGACCCTCTGGAACCGCAACATGATATAAACCAAAATAATAAGCTTCTTTTTGTCCCTGATGAGTAGCTATACGAGCCTGAGTGTCTCTCTCTTCCCTGAGGATATCACCCTACATATCCCTCTCTGCTCTAAGCCACTCAAGTTGTGCATCTCTATCTATAATTAGGGCCTCTAAAGTCGTGATTCGCACTCTAACTGCTCACGCTCACACTAAGACAATGCATCTAATTCTCTGCCTATATCTCATCCAGATGACCTATCCTGTGTCCTATCTGGCTGAGCATTTTGTTGACGCTGCTTTTGTCTCTGCTGATCTCTAGTCAAAAGTGGACCTGGATCCCGCTGGGGAGCAATGAATCTGAATCAAGTCTACCTCCCACTGCCACTGACGCTCTCTCCACCACCCACCGCACCTCCACCCCTATCATCAGCATCATCCTAATCGTCCGAACCCTGTCCCCTGTCAGGAGGAGGGCGCCTTCCATCTCTCCCATGTCTCCCACCATCCCTACTTCTATCTCTCCCCATAGCTCCTCTCTCTCATTGTGCTCCCCCTCAGCCTTGGACAGGACAATTGTTAAATAATCTAGTGGATCCTCAATCCTTGGAATGGCCTCATCTGGCACTGTGAACCATGGAAATAGATACTGTAACATCTGTGCATGTAAACCATCTGAACAACCCGCATCTGCTACCTCTCACTGCAGATCCCATGGTATTTCTACCATATCTCTAATGGCTCTCTAAGCAGTCTCATAACCCAACTGAGGACCCCATAGTGGTGTCTCATCTCAGATTTGTGCATATATAGATGTATCCTGGCACCTGCCCTGCATCCAGTTGTACTGCCTCAAAACACGTGTGACTAAGAATCTCTCAATAATATATTTGGTCCTTCCAATCAGGTACCTGCTCTGAAAACAATAAGTCATCTGGCTCATGTCTGATAACCACTCCTCACAATCAAGGTAGGCTCACCACACTACTACAGTCATATCATCTAGAAGATGGTGCCAATACTCCACCTTTCCCAGATGGGGCTACTATATCCAACCTCAGTACATATATACATATGGCTGCTCTGCTAGACATTGGCTATCCACTATCGGCCATGTAAAAAGGATATGCTCCCAGGCCCAGATCTGTAAAACCAAAATTCCTAAAGTCATGCTCCGTGAATAATGGTACACTATCTCATGTAAATCCTTGTACATGTGTGCAAGTATGTAACTGCCCCATGCAAATTAGCATCTCAAAACCATCATCTGCTCGAGCATATCTACCCAACCAACCATGAATCTATGCTATCCTCGGTCAGGCATAAGGATGCCTCTGATCAATCCAGCCAAGTATATAGGAAGGTGCTCATATTGATCACACATGTAGTCCCATGTAAGATACCGGTGAGTAATAGTGTCATCATCAAAGAATCATCATGTTGTAGCAATCGATGAAGCAGAGGTAGAATCGAACTGCACCTCTTGACCAATAACAAGAACTCTCAGAATCTGCCACACATCCTCCAGTGTAACGGTCATCTCACTAGTAGGTAGATGGAAGGTGTTGTGCTCTGAGTGCCACCTCTCGGCCAGAGCAGTCAACAACCCTTGATTTACCCTGATATTGGGTAAATCCCTCAAAGACAATAAACCAACACGAGCCACTAACTCTCCCTCGTCATCAATCAAAGACCTCGACAGAGCAAGAACACAACCAGGATATGGTCTGCGAAATGAAACAACCTCAAAAGGAACCTGTTAAATAGATAGTAATTACAGAAAAGTTCAAAATCAATGTTCTATCTTAGCAAGCTAAACAGAAAACCTATCAGCTAAGTGTTTTTAATGGTCAGTAGAAGAAAAATAGTCAAAATGGGAAATTAACTAAGTTGAAAACCGGAAGTGATCCTATTTTTATGAGGTGAGATCCCTTTCGCGGGATGCGATCCCCAATTCCTGGGATGCGATGGGGCATCTAGGAAGCGATCCTATTTTTTTAGGATACGACACGGGATGTCACGTGCGACCCTATTTCAAAAGGTTGTGAAAAACTTGAAAACCCTAAAAACTACTATAGCATGCGATACACAACCTAAAATAAGGTGTGATCCTACAATTGCAGGATGCGACACAGGATTTTTAGTAAAAATAGGAAACGACAGAGAATTTGCAGGATGCAACAATAAAAACCAATAATGAAGCATAACAAAAGTGCATATATCTTGAGCAAAACTGCATAAAAATGAAAATTGCAAATTTGACAAGCTAGGTTTTTGAGCACTTACAAGAGGTGGGTAGTCAGCTCGATGCTGATGTCGATGATCGAGCTCAAAATGATGCTTCTCCATGGGGACCACCATCTTCTCTACAGAGCTCTCTAAATTACCAAGGTTAAAAGTGAAAATGAGTGAGTAAAAAGTGAATTTGGACCTATATATTTCACTTTTTGAGCTATTCAGGAGCTCCAAAACTCCTCCCAGGCCACTGAAACTCATTTTTTTCTCTTTCTGATCAATCGTGAATGAAATCAAACGTGCTAACATTGTTCTACATAGTGCAGTAAAAAAAAATTGACAGTTACCCAAAATGCAGAATTGCTCCATATGTTCAGAAAATTATTCTTTAGCTTTACGCAATTAGTTTTCCGGGTTCCATATCATCACATTGCACATTATTCATCAAAAATCTTGGACAGACATCATTTTATCATACTCAAAACTCACATTTTAACGTGATTAACTTGGTAAAATTGTGTTTTCTCTAAACACACCTTCGTTTCTCCACTTCTTTTAAATTGATTCTTTCTCGATTCAATCGATCAGTTCAAGTGACACATCATTCTACAGAGGGATTTATTCTTTTCCTTTGATTTCATTCCCGAGGGGGCATGATCACACTAAAATCAATCAAATTCTTGCTCGAAACAACATTAAAAATGACTTCATTATCAAACAAACTAAAGGAATGACAGTTCCTTGACTAAGTTAGGATTATTGGATTGAAAGCTTCTGTTCTCACAAGCTGGATATCCTATGTCTACTTTTCTCAGATTCTTATTAAGCTCCTAGTAGCTTTGTACTGACCTTTGTTTGATCAAGTTTGGAGTCGGTATTATCAATTTTTGGACGACAACCAAGTTTAGAATTGATATCTTTAAGATCTTTGCTTATTGACCTTTGTTAGATCAAGTTCAAAGTCAATTCTATAAGTTTGGTTCAATCAAGTGTGAGACTGATCTCATCAGACATTTTATTTGATCAAGTGCAAAATTCTCAAACTTTCTGAAGTCAACATCAAAAACTTTCTTTGAATCAATGCGTTGCTCGCACATCTATTCAAAGAGGGGCAAATGTAACCACCCTAATTTGGTCTTCTCTGACCATAGACCCTATTTTCCCTAAGTGTGATCATGCCCCTAATTAAGTCAAGACAATTCTTCACTTTATTGGCAAAATTCATTAAATTAAATTTAATCTCCTAAGTAGTTTTAATCACTAAATCAAATTAATTGCCTTAGCCAATTAAATCAATTAAATTAAATCAAAAACAATTAAAAACATGGCTAAAGTAATTAATAAAAGGAATTAAATAAATCCTCAAAATTGCATTCCCATTTACAAAAAGGAAATTCAATTCCCTAACCAATGGGAGTGAAATCACTTGGATCACCTCACATGGATCACCAAAGATTCAATCTCCACCTCTCCTCCACTTTCAATCTCAACCTCTCATTTACCTAATTCTTCTATAAATAGAATGAATTTTAAGCTCAATTGGCCCCTAATTTTAGAAGTAAACTTATGTTGCTTGCATTCTTAGAAATATTAATGCATTTTAGATTAAATCTTCATTGCATTGTTATAATCTTCAAATTGAAAACTAAAATGAACCATTTCTTGAGCATATAGGCTAGTTTCTTTCAAATATTTCATTCTAGGTTGTATATATGTCACTGATTAATGCATAATCTTAGGGAAATTATAGCATTCTTCACACTCCTCTTAGATAGGAAGCAATAAGTCAGTTTTAGTGTTTAATTCTATGGCTTATTCTATGTTTTGCACTAATGTAATGATTTATTGAAGTGTTGTGTTGCAGCTTGCAGGAACCACAAAATGCATAAAAATGAAAATTACAAATTTGACAAGCTAGGTTTCTGAGCACTTACCGAAGGTGGGTAGTAAGCTAGACGTTGATGTCGAAGACTGAGCTCGAAATGATACTTCTCCACAGGGACCACCATCTTTTCTATAGAGCTCTCTGAATTACCAAGGTTAAAAGTGAAAATGAGTGGGTAAAAAGTGAATTTGGACCTATATATTTGACTTTTTGAGCTATTTAGGAGCTCCGAAACTCCTCCCAAGCAACTGAAACTCATTTTGTTCTCTTTCTAATCAATCGGGAACAAAATCGAATGCACAGACAATGTTCTACACAGTACATTAAAATTTTTACGACAGTTACCAAAAATGCATAATTGCTCCATATGTTCCGAAAATGATTCGTTAGCTTTACGCAATCAGTTTTCTGGGTTCCGTATCATCACATTGCACATTATTCATCAAAAATATTGGCCAGACATCATTTTATCATACTCAAAACTCACATTTTAATGTGATTAACTAGGTAAAATTGTGTTTTCTCTAAACACACCTTCGTTTCTCCACTGCTTCTAAATTGATTCTTTCTCAATTCAATCGATCAATTCAAGTGACACATCATTCTACAGAGGAATTTATGCTATTCCTTTGATTTTGTACCCGAGGGGGCATTATCACACTAAAATCAATCAAATTCTTTCTCGAAACAGCATTAAAATGACTTCGTTATCAAACAAACTAAAGGCATGACATTTCCTTGCCTAAGTTAGGACTGTTGGATTGAAGGCTTCGGTTCTCACAAGATGGATATCTTGTGTCTACTTTTTATTAGATTTTTATTAAATCTCCTAGCAACTTTGTACTGACCTTCATTCGATCAAGTTCAGAGTCGGTATTATCAATTTTTGGATGACAACCAAGTTCAGAATTGATATCTTTAAGATCTTTTCTTATTGACCTTTGCTCGATCAAGTTCAAAGTCAATTCTATCAGTTTAGTTCAATCAAGTGTGAGACTGATCTCATCAGACATTTCATTCGATCAAGGGCGAAATTCTCAAGCTTTCTAAAGTCAACATCAAAAAAAACTTTCTTTGAATCAATAAGCTGCTCACACATCTATTCAAAGAGGGGCAAATATAACCACCCTAATTTGGTATGCTCTAATCATAGACCATATTTTCCCTAAGTGTGATCATACCCCTAATTATGTCAAGATAATTCTTCAATTTATTGGCATAATTCCTTAAATCAAATTTAATCTTCTAAGTGGTTTTAATCACTAAATCAAATTAATTGCCTTAGCCAATTAAATCAAATAAATGAAAACAATTGAATTAAATAAAAAATAATTCAATTCAATCAAAACAATTATAAATATGGCTAAAGTAATTAATAAAAGGAATTAAATAAATCCTCAAATTAAATTATCATTTACAAAAGGGAAAGTCAATTCCCTAACCAATGGGAGTGAAATCACTTGGATCACCTCACATGGATCACCAAAGATTCAATCTCCACCTCTCTTCCCCTTTCAATCTCAACCTCTCATTCACCTAATTCTTCTATAAATAGAATGAATTTTAAGCTCAATGGGCCCCTAATTTTAAAAGTAAACTTATGTTGCTAGCATTCTTAGAAATCTTTATGCATTTTAGATCAAATCTCATTTGCATTGTTATAATCTTCAATTCTAGAACTAAAATGAACCATTTCTTGAGCATTTAGGATAATTTCAATTGAATCTTTCATTCTAGGTTGTATATGTCACTGATTAATGCATAATCTGTGGGCAATTATAGCATTCTTTGTACTCGTCTTAGATAGGAAGCAATAAGTCAGTTTTAGTGTTTAATTCTATGGCTTATTCTATGTTTTACACTAATGTAATGACTTATTAAAGAATTGTGTTGCAGCTTGTAGGAGCCACAAAATACACACACAACTAACCTGCATTTTTTGGGTGCAAAATTTTGGGCATGACACTTGGTATCAGAGCCACGTTTCAAACACTGGAACCTTAAACCCACTATGTTTCTTAAAACTTTAAAACATTTATTTTAACATTTTCAAAAGATCAAACTTAGTAAGAATATTTACGCAACAACTTTCACCATATTCTTCAAATTTATACCACCTTCCTATGTGTGTAGGATGCCTCCAGTAACGCGGCAAGCTCACGCCCGTGGGCGAAACCGTAGACGTACCCCTTTGGCACGAGTTTAGTTGGAGCAGAATGTAGGGGGTAATGATGAGGAGCAGAGGCCTCCTCCCGAACAACCCCCAAACCCCAACCAAGAAATATTGAATGCACTTCAGAATCTAGTCAAGATTATTTTAGACAGGATACCACAGGATAATCAGCACATAGGACTCAGGGGTGCAGTGCATGAGCACAGTAGGAGTCCCCCACCTAGGATTGAGGAGGACCAGGCTGACCACGAGGGTGAGTCAGTACATATTCCACCTCTAGAGGCAGTTGTTCCAGCATTAGAGAGAGTACCCCGTGACACAGGGGACCATATCAGGGAGCTTATTAGCCTTAACCCACCACCTTTTTCAGGAGCCACAGGTGGGAGTGAGGCTGAGGCTTTCCTTTTGAGCCTCGAGAGATGTTTTGGATTGCGCCCTTATGGGAGCAATACGAGGGCACGCTTTTCTATCCACTTGTTGAGAGGATCAGCAGCTATTTGGTGGAGGAAAGAAGAGTTAAAGGGTAATCTGTCTATGGATACCCTTACTTGGGACACCTTTCTAGAGAGGTTTAGTGAACAATACCTATCTGAGCACTATAGGCAGTGACAGATTGATGAGTTTCATGACCTTCAGCAGAGAGGGCTCACTTTCACACAGTATGAGTGCAAGTTCTTGGAACTTCTACCTTATGTTGACTATATGAGAGATGAGAAGATCAAGGTCAACCGCTTTGTTAGAGGGTTGAATGCATCCATATCAGGTTCAGTGCGCATGGCAGCACTCGGGAACCTTTGAGAGGCCATGGAAAAGGCCTTGATTGTTGAGGAGATTCAGGGTAGGGGACAGGATACACAGGATCGGTCACAAAACCAAAACACCACACCATAGAATTTAGGGTATTAGAAAACACATTGGAAAGGGAATAACAACAACAATCAGAACAATAACAGGCATTCCTCAGGATCTTACAAATCCCCTCTATCTCAGCAGCAGTCAGGGACAGAAACAGAAGGCCCCTCAAGGGAAACAGGGCTCCAAGCCCAAACAGTGGCAGTCACAGGCTCCTAGTAAGGACCAGAGGTCACAGGAATCATCAGCACCCCCATCTAGGACTCAGCAGTCCTCCAAGGGTGGTTATAGTGGTTCTAGTAGGACAGGGGGCTCACAGTATTCTAGACCCCAGGGTACCCAGTTTCAGACTCGAGGGCCATGTTATTCTTGTGGTGCCATGGGGCACTTGGCTAGAGAATGCCCT
>MU225256.1:13334388-13353560 GCA_018584345.1 Thuja plicata | reverse complement strand
GTCTACCCTGTTAAAGGATTTACAAACTGATTCAACTGTTAGGATGAAACAGTAGATCTTAACTTACAACATTACTGATAAAATCCTTTGAGTACTGATCACCTTCTGTGATAGATATGGCTATTCTTCTCCTTTGCGAAAATGCTCTGCTCTGCTGCCTTATTGCAGTCTCTGCTGATTACTCTAATTTACACTTTCTCGCACTTTTTCTTACACACTTCGAATGGTATAATACATTACATATATATACCGATCCCATAATTACAATTTACAAGGTCGGCCACATACAAATAAATAAGATAAACTTATTCCTAAGTTGGCCTTGCATAATTAAACAAAATATTACTGAGTCGGTAGAAGCTCGGGTTCCTCAAGCTGGCTCGGTGATCTTCTGATACTCGGCATCCACTACAATACTCGGCATCGTCATGCTCTCGGTAAGAGTAGAAGCTCGGTCCATACTAGTCCCGAAGTGTAGCTTGGAACTCGGTAGCCGTTGTTGACTCGGTAGATATAATGTCACTCGGTAACCGCTGGAGACTCGGTGGCAACTGACTTCTCGGTTGCCTTCAACTGATGGCTCGGTAGTTACGGTGAAGCTCGGTGACTAACGTCTGCTCGGTACATGTTGCTCTTCTCGATAACCGCTGGTGAACTGTCCATATGCTCGGTGACTACTGTTCTACTCGGTATGAACTGTTTAACCGCTGAGCTATACAAGGTGATTACTGAATGCTCGGTATAAGTTGTAGACTGAGTGATGAGCTCGGTAAGCATTCAGAACTGAATAAGTGTTTTCACTGATGACAAATATAACATTATTCCAATAGAAACTATTGTATATTTTTAAGTGTGGTGCCTAGTTCTATTACAAATGAGACGAATATATCTTATTTCATATAGAATTTGAACTTATGAATTCTCTTTCAAGAATACAAATTCATAAAAAAAATAAAGAATACAAAGAGACTGTTGACGGCTCAAAAAAAAATGAAAATGGCACTGAATAATGGAAATAGAGAGACTTTCTAGGGAATCATTAGGCAATTATTTCCCCTGCTTCTCATCTTGGACTTCCTGTTTTCCTTTCATCCACTGCATGACAATGTCATGATCTTTATTTTATTGATTGGTGAAGGTCTTTTATATACTGAAGTGAAGTATAGTACCCACAATTGTTTTGGCCTGATCATATCTCACGTCTTCTCTCTTCTTTATTACCAGAATGAGTCTGATGTCAAGATGGGGGATTCTTATGCTATTTGCTCTATTTTTAGGTAAGTCTAGTTGAAGATAGTTCAAGGTAGATCTGTTAATTTCATTTTAATTACAGTTTAGGTGCTTTAAGTTATCTGTGATCTTAGATGGAGAGAGCATATGTTCAAAAGTAAATTAGATATCATTTGTTTGTTCTTTTCTTATCATGAAGAGTGTCATGCTAAAACTGGCTACACAAGGAATGGCATGTGGAAATATGATGGTGGGAAGCAGCTATAAAAGCAAGCCATGGAGAATAAGTGTGTTGAACAACTATAGTTTCAACATATGGCCTGGAGTGCAGGAAAGGTCAGGGTACCCTGTTCTAGCCCTAGGAGGGTTTTCTCTAAAACCTAATGAGCTCAAAAGCTTTAATGTGCAAAAAGAGTGGGAGGGACATATTTGGGGCAGGACAGGATGCAACTTCACACAGCCAAATGCCTACCTCTAAGTTGACTGCAATGGAAAACTACACTGCAATGGCACCAAGGGGAAAAACCCTGTCACTTTTGCTAAGCTATCATTCTACCATAACATCACATCTTATATAGTAAGCCTTTTGAAAGGCTTTAATTTACCCTTAACCGTTACAACTCATCTAGGTGAAGGGAATTGTAGTAAGGCAGTATGCAGAGGTGATGTGCTTAGCACTTGTCCTCATATTAAGCAAGTGAAGAATGGTGTAGAGGAAGTGGTAGCCTGCAAGACTGCATGCCAGGTTTTGAGAACAGACAAGTAGCGTTGCACTAATTAGTATAACAGTTCTGATGCATGTACTCCTAGTCAATATGCCTTGCACTTTAAAAGGGCATGCCCTCTGAAGACATTAAGTTTTCCATTAGTATGCAAAGGGAAAATATTTTTTGAACCGTTGGTAACACTACACCGAAAGACAGATTTTAGTTCAGACCGAAAGTGATAAGTATAGAGAAACCCGACCACAGACTTTTACAGCGCAAATCAAAAATGCTGAAGAGGATACCGAGAGAGGAACCCAATGAGAAAATTACACTGTAAACCAAAAGAGAAGACAAGAGAGGAACCCGACAGAGTGAGGGAACCCGAAGGACAATTCACAAAAGGAACACCGAAAGACTTTCAGAGCAACTCAAGCATCAAACACCGAAAGTCAGTTATATCCCGAGAAAAGTGGATCTAACTTCCACATTAGATAAAACACTTATGTTTTATATTCAGAGTTTTGATTTGATTTAAAACCATTTCTTAAGGGACGAGAAAGATAATTGTAATTGTTTTAATCAGTCTAACTGATTAAAAACATGCAAACTAGGAGATCAAGGTAAAGTTGCAAACCTTTGATCATAGAGTTATCTTTGTAACTCGTGAAAGTAAAATAGGTCAATCTATTGTATAAATAGATGTGTAATCATTCATTTCAATATGGATGTGAGGATAATAGTAGACAAGGAGCACATCTATGGATTGGACTAAAATTTTCAAGCAAGAACAAAAAAAAAAATTGGTTATCAAGAACCAAGAATCAAGGCTACCGAGCAACAGAGGTATTAATCAATCACATTAGGTGATACTTTGTACATGTGATTTTAATGGATCTGTAATCAATAATTGAAGATTGCATACACTCAGGTCAATGATTATTTTGGTCAACATTCTAACAAGTGTAAAAAATAGAAGAAATCCTTTCAAAAAAGGTGGATTTAACAATCCTTTGTAAATCTCTTAACTGAGTGCACACTAAACAATGTTGCTAAAGCTCTTAATATAGTAGACCTTAACCAGTCTCCACATAATACTCCTAACAGGGTAGATCATCAGAAGTGATCAAATTGTAAGCCTTAACCGACCCCTTCCAATCTGCAGATAGTGAAATTTTGGTGGGTGCCATCCCCACCGCAGTTGTTACCTTCTAACAGGGGTTTTCTGCGTTACCATATCATGTGTTATGTTTCATTACATTTCATGAATGCTTCTATGAACATTTACATTTTTGTTAAGTTTATGAATTAATATAACTTACACAAAGATAGGATAGAACAAATGGTTGGTAATATAATTAACTACATAAAGGATTAAGGTTAAAAGAGATAAAAAATTTAGAGGTACTAATTCACCCATCCCCTCTCAGTACATACTTCCCATTATTTTCAACAATTGGTATCAGAGCTAGATCTCTTATTTGGAAAAGTTTAAAGACTTAAGAGAAAATATCATACAATGGAGAATTATAGGCTTGACAAGAGTATTGAGAATCATAAGTTAGAGATACAGATCTTCTATGAACAGTATAAAGAAGCTAGAATCAAGATGAGACAGTTGTTGGATGAAAGAAATATTATGGAATCTCGTTGTAATTAAACAAACTACCATGAAGAGGAGATACCTGATTTATTTGAGTCTTTAGGATCTACTACTAGCAAAGCATCAAACACATCTGAAGAAAGCATCACAAGTCTGAATGAAATCAATCAACATCTGGCTGGACAAGTAAAATCTCTGCAAATCGGTCAAGAGACACATATGGTGAGAATGATTGATGTCATGAAAAATGTTAGACAAGCTGAGCAAGAAAGAACACTAGTTATTGATGACAAGAGAAAGATTACTGAAAAGCTACAAGAGAAAGAGTCAGAAATACAAAGACTTACAGAACATCATCATGAGATCACCAATCAGATTATTCTTATGAGTCAAGAGGCAAACCGAATGAACATAGAACTCATTGAAAGAATAGAAGCTATTGGTGAGCTAAGAGAAGAAAATGAAAAGCTAAAAACATGAAGTGAGAATTCAGCAACAGCACAATGACATGATCAAGAGAGTTGAAGAAAGCACCAAAAGGATGGATGATTTTATGGATGGACAAAGAAGAGTCAACAACAATACCAGACTAGGGTATACCAAGAATGAAGAATCGCCATAGCAAGTTGATCCAAAGAATGTCTACACGAATCCAAGACTAAGAAAGTAGTCATGCAATCACTGTGGAAAACTAGGCCACACATCAAATGTTTGCAGGAGAAAAATAAAAGGTATTCCTGAATCCACACCTTCATTCATAGGAATTTATTATAAATGTAACAAGAAAGGACATAAAGCATATGAATGTAAATCTGAGGTGAAACAACCAAAGAAGGAAACCTACATGGACAAATATTGTCCTGCTTGCAAAATGCATGGGCACACATCTCTTGAATGTAGGAAGAAGAAAAAGAAAGCATGCAAGACTAAAGAAAATGAAATGCCTATCAACCAGAAAGAGTCAGTAACTCATATATTTGGGATTACAACACATGGGCAAACTGCACAGTATGTGGAAGATTTGGACACATAGATGCAAATTGCATGAGACAATGGATGAGAAAGTCTAGGAGTTGGACTAACACTGGAATGGCATGTCTACATTGTCGTAAGGTTCGTCATCTGGGAAAATACTACAGAGACCAAGTGATAGAGACCAACACCTTTGCCAATGGAAACACCATTGAAGACATCAGGAAGATGAGAAACAAAATGTGGAGAAAAGCTACAAACGCTGATGAAGCTGGAACGAGCAATGCAATTGGTGACACCTTATCCAATAGATTTGGTGACATCACCACCCCCACCTAAGTAGAAAAAGTATGGAACTGCATTATACCAAGTTATATTTTGCATCAGTTCCATTATACATAGTTAAACTGCCAAATCAGCATGATTAAAGATGCACTATGGTATTACTTGTTACAATTCTATGAATTCAATCTCATCGGTTGATGCATACAGAAAATCATCGATATACACACAAATATAAGTTGTCTATACTTACCGAGCATCGTCGGTTAACACATAAAAAGCTAAGTCACCAATGTAAACCGATCTCCGTTGGTAATCATGTAAAAAGACAATGTTGTCTTCGCCATGTACCAAGATCCGTCAGTAAATAGTCAAATGAGTTGACACCTGGCCCGAGCATTGTGTTCTCACCAAGAATGAAGTGTGTGTGCTACCCGATGACTCCATCTTTGAACACCAAGAAGTAGGTGAGTATTTATGACATGACTTAGGATGAGTCTATCAATAGTCGATGGAACATCTCATTTCTTCACAAAGCGATTTGAGCGAAGAAGTAGAGTGAAACAAGAGCACGAAGCAACTAGATTGTAGAGCGACTCCAACCCTATTCACAGCACTTAGAAAGATTCCCATCATTCACTAAAGGTTGAAGTAAGTAATAGAAATCATCGAGAACTCTGTTTCCTTTTATGGGAAAAAGCCCTAATATCTTAAACGATGGCATCAACTTCAAGAACCTCCAAGATCAAGAATGAAAAGAATGCAAGGGTGAATATAATCAAGAATACCACCTATGAAGAACCTCATTACAAGATTTTTCCTGAGGTTGCTTCACAACCCGACAATGCTGGTGCATTCTCCAATATACCAACCAGGGTTTTTCTCGTTGAAGAAGTCAAAGCGTATATTCACTGCAAGATCACAGAAATAGGAGACCTAGAAGTTGAGCAAGCTTTCAAAAAGCTTTGCAATGATGATGGAACTATCAAAGAAGAACATAAGCACATTGAAGTAAAATGGCTCACACATGACCTACTATTCCTGAAAGAATTCAAGACCGAATGGATTTGGTTAGTACTAAGTAGAGTACACGACTGAAAGATATGGCTAGATGAATTAAAATTGATAACCAGGGATGTTATACATGCTATTACCAGTTATCCCATAATCGGTAAAGTAAAGGCACTAAAACATCCTCCTAAAGCTGACATTGAAAAGAATACAGGAGTAGCATGGGATGGAAGAGGACTAAAGGTATCCACCATCAACGATGATGAAATGAAATTTGGAGTATGTATCTTAGGACACAAGTTCTTTCAAGCTAGCAGGATGAACAATATTGCATCTGGAGGAGCGGATACAACATACAAAATTGTCAAGAAGAGACTGCAGTTAGATCTGTCATAACTTCTGCTAAGGCAATTAGATGAAAACATGAAGACAATAAGGACTACAAAGTCTAAATCATGTAAGTTTGGTTCACTCATTATGTGCATATTTTTCTATTTCCAAGAATCATTCCCATATATCGGTAATGTCAAATGGGACACTGCACAACCAGTGACCACTCAGATTAATGAGTTCATCAAATCACTAGGAGACAGTTTTGAATCAATCATGGATGAATGCTTTGATGGATTCAAAGAAAGAATGCAGAAGTGATGCAGGAGCATCTTGGGTCATTGGCAATCCTGCTCAACCAAAAAGATGTTTGTTTTGTTTGTTAGTATGTTTGGAAGCTGCTCAGGAAATACTCTGCTACTCAGTCTCTATTTCTCGGTAAAGCTTGTCTGCTACTTGGGTTCTATTGCTCAGGCATGCTTGTTTTCGTTGCTCAGTAATGCTTAGTTCTGCTGATCGGGTCTTGTTGCTCGGGCATGCCTGTTTATTTTCTTGTTGCTCAGGTTTCTCTTATGACACTCAGGTTCTATTTCCTGTTGATTGGGGTGTTCGTTTCCCGAGTCCCTCTTTTTCTTGTTCAACCTTTGCCTGAGATGCTTATTTTTGGGAGTTGGATCTTTGGCTGACTTCTTCATTTAATTTTTGTTGCTGAATTAATTTGGGGTCTCTCATTGGGATTTGTGTGGACCTAAATCTAGGTTTGTCTTAGGGATTTGAGTGCCGACTTCTTTGGTGGACTCTTGTATATATATTCTTTTGTATGTTCTTAGTTTTGATCATCATTCTTAGAGAAAGAAAGCAAATGTTTAGATATTGAGATCAAAGGTCTGTAATCTCTGTTGTATGAAGATCTTATTGTAATTCATTGAATATATGGCCAAAACCGGGAAGGCCTTACAGCCTGGCATGTAATGATTTTGATCAAGTTAATATAAATGATATATGTTGTTTCTTCTCTCACTGTGTTGTTGTGTTTCTGCATTGGTTCTGCTAGGTGGTTTGGTATTTGGGAGTGCCTTTGGCCCCTTTGCCTTGCCCTCCTTGCATCAGGTGGTATTAGAGCGTGGTGAGATCTAAGTTCCTTCTTGAAACCCAAACCCTAGTTGGTTTTGTTATGGGGTAGCAGATTACGATCTGACCTACAATTACAGAGGAATTCAAGATGGTTTGTGGGAGAGGAAATGCGTATCCAGGTCTAGCTGATATGCTTAGACAAATGGCTGCTAGATTGGAAGTTGTTGAGATAGCCCAGCGCAGAGGAATACATCTTGATGATGTTAGTGATGATGATTTAGAAGAGGTTCAAGGTGAAGTTGCACCTACAGCTATGATGAATAAGGAAGAAGAGTGATTCCTGAGAGCTTTGACATGTTTGAAATCCACACCTTTCTTTAATCCTCCTCAATATAGTGGAAAATTGGATTCTGATGAATTGATTGACTTGATAAAAAAAATGGAAAAGTATTTTGAATATGAGAATGTGGCAGAAGATAAGAAGGTGAAGATTGTAAGCACAAAATTGAAAGGACATGCATCCCTATGGTGGGAACAACTGCAATTGGATCGGAAGAAGAAAGGTAAAGACAAAATCAAGGTATGGGACAAGATGGTAAACAAATTGAAAGGCAATTTTCTACCTTGTGATTATCAGATTAACCTAATCCAGCGAATGAAAATTTTGAAGCAGAAAGACAAATCAGTAAAAGACTATACTGAAGAATTCTACAGATTGGACATCAAATCTAGACATGTTGAAGATGAAGTGGAAAGAATAGAAAGATAACTGAATGTCTTGAGATGTTCCATACAAGATGAATCAGTTTGGTCTAGATGGAAAGCATTGAGGAGGCATACCAATTTGCCCTAAAAGCTGAAGAAAAGTTGAATAGAAGATATGAACAAAGACAAAGAGGCAGAGGAGGTAGATTCCCTAGAGGAAGAGGCAGATCTCATGGTGAAAATAGTAGATTTGAATCAGACAATTCAAATTTAGACACATCTCAAGACAAAGGAAAGACTAAATGGAAAGGTGGAAATTCATACTGAGGAAGAGGTAATTACTCCAGAGGTAGTTATAGCAAAAAAGGGTTCCAAGTAACTTGTTACAATTATGGTGAAGAAGGACATAAATCCTTTGAGTGTACACATGCAAGCAAGAAAGGAAGTAGTAGCAGAAATGCATTGGTGCAAGAGGAGTCACCAAATGAAGCTAAAAAGGAAGGAAATTTCATGATCTAAAGGATACTATGGAGTGAAAAGGAAACAAAATCCGATCAGGAAAAGTTTGTTCAATACCAGATGTAGAGTTGCAGACAAAGTTTGGAAAGTGATTGTTGACAGTGGAAGCTCGAAGAATCTGGCATATGAGGAAATGGTTGCAAAGTTGCAGTTGGAGAGGATGAAACATCTGAAACCCTATCAAATCTCATGGATCAAGGATGATCATACATTAATGGTGAGTGAAAAATGTTTTGTGAATCTGAAAATTTGAAAGTATTATGATAAGGTGTTGTGTGATATTATGCCTATGGATTGTTGTCATATTTTGTTGGGTAGACCTTGGAAATATGATAGACATGCTATACATGATGGAAGATTGAATAGATATTCTATTTGGGTTGATGGTAAGAAGAAAATATTGTTACCTTTGGTTGAAGAATCTACTGGTGAGATATGTACATCTGTGAAAGTTTGTTTGATGGAAGGTAGACAGTTTGTTAAGGATTTGAAAAGAAATGATATTTTTTATGCATTGATTCCTAACAAACCAAGAAAGAATACAGAAGATGACATTCCTGCAGAAGTTGGAAAGTTACTCACTGAGTACAAGGAGATAATTTTAGATAATGTACCTAATGGTTTGCCACCAATGAGAGATATTAGTTATTGTATGGATTTAATTCTTGGAGCTAGTTTACCAAAGAAAGCACCACATCTGTTAACACCTACCAAAAATGAAGAGCTTAACCGACAAGTTCATGAATTGTTGAACAAGGGATTGATCCAAGAAAGTTTGAGTCCATGTGTAGTACCTAATGTGTTGGCACCTAAGAAGAATAGAGAATGGAGAATGTGCACTAATTCCAAAGAAATTAACAAGATCACAGTAAAGTATAGGTTTCCTATACTGAGAATGGATGACATAATGGATTGTTTGAGTGGAGCAAGATATTTTACCAAAATTGATTTGAAAAGAGGATATCATCATATCAGAATTAGAGAAGGTGATGAATGGAAGACTGCTTTCAAGACAAAGGAAGGTTTGTATGAGTGGTTGCTTATGCCCTTTGGTTTAACTAATGCACTGAGCATATTTATGAGATTAATGATTGCAAAGATTGAAAGAAGAAAAGTTGTTGATAAATCTAAAGAAGTGTTCCTTCATGAAAGAAGAACTTGTGTATTTGGGTTTTGTGATTTCAGTTGATGGTTTGAAAATTGATCCTGAGAAGGTTGAGGCTATATTGAGTTGGCCTACACCTGAGAATGTCACTGAGGTAAGATCATTTCATTGATTGGCAATTTTTTACAGGAAGTTTATCAGAAATTTTAGTTCTATTTATAATGCTATGACTGAGACAATGAGGGGAGACAAAAAAGAATTCAAATGGACACATGGAGCTGATAAGAGTTTTGAAGCTTTGAAGCTGAAGGTTGCTGAATTACATGTGTTAGCCTTACCTGATTTCAATAACGTATTTCAAGTTGAATGTGATACAAGTGGAAGTGCAATTGGAGCTGTGTTGACTCAAGAAGGTAAACATGTTGCTTTCTTTAGTGAAAAGTTGAATGATGCAAAAAGGAAATATTATGTCTATGATCAATATTTCTATGCTATTGTGAAAGCTATGAAGAAGTGGAGACATTATTTGATGCCAAATGACTTTTTGTTGTATACTGATCATAAGGATTTACAATATTTGGGTAGTCAAAATAAGTTGAATCAAAGACATATGAAATGGGTAGAGTATTTTTAGAGCTTTAAATTTGTGATTAAGCATAAGAGTGGAGTTTCTAAT
The DNA here is from genome assembly GCA_018584345.1 of Thuja plicata. NCBI lineage: Eukaryota > Viridiplantae > Streptophyta > Pinopsida > Cupressales > Cupressaceae > Thuja > Thuja plicata. The sequence continues at coordinate 13,343,349 of MU225256.1, read as the reverse complement.
AGAGTTGTTGATGCATTAAGTAGAAGAAGATCTTTGTTGACTGAAATGAGAATTGAAGTTCTTGGTTTTGATGATGTGAAGAATTTGTATGAAAGTGATCCTGATTTTTTAGAGCAGTGGAGAGTGTGCAGAGCACCTAATTCAAATCAATCAAGTAAGTATGAAGATTATTTCATTCAGGAAGATATGTTGTTCAAAGGTATTTAATTATGTATACCGAGAGGATCAATGAGAACTAATTTGATAAAAGAGAAACATAGTAGTAGATTGGCTGAACATTTTAGTATTAATAAAACATTGAGTTTGCTAAAGGAGAGGTATTTTTGGCCTCAATTATATAACGATGTTTAGAAATTTGTAATAAGTTGTGGAGTTTGTAAAGTTGCAAAAGGAGTGAGTCAGATTACTAGTTTGTATACACCTATTATTGTTCCTGAGAAACCTTGGAGTGATATCAGCATGGATTTTGTTCTTACCTAGGACAACAAGAGGTAATGATTCTATATTTGTTTTTGTGGATATATTTTCTAAGATGACACATTTAATACCATGTAAGAAAACATCAGATGCAGTACATATAGCAGATCTTTTCTTTAAGGAAATTGTCAGATTGCATGGATTACCAAGGAGTATCATCTCTGACCAAGACAGTAAGTTTGTTAGCTATTTTTGGAGAACATTTTGGAAGAAGTTGGATACTGAGTTAAAGTTTAGTTCTACATTTCATCCATAGACTGATGGAAAAATAGAGGTTGTAAACCAAAGTTTGGGTAATTTGTTGAGATGCTTAGTTGGAGACACACCAAGTAATTGGGAATCGATGTTGGCACAAGTACAATTTGCATACAATAGTTCAGTAAATAGAAGTACTAGAAAGACACCTTTTGAGATTGTTCATGGCACACAACCGAGAAGTATATCAGATTTGAGAGATATTGTTGGTGAAGAGAAAAGAAGTGTTGAAGCAAAAGAATTTGCAGAATTTATGAAGACATTGCATGAAGATGTGAAACAGAAGCTAGAGAAAAGTAATCAGAGATACAAAGATGATGTAAACAAATCAATAAGACATAAGACATTTGAAATTGGTGATGTTGTAATGGTTCATTTGAAGAAAGGAAGATTTCCTATTGGAACATATGGTAAATTGAAGATGAAGAAATTTGGTCCTTGCAAAATACTGAGAAGATTTGACACTGGAAATGCTTATGAATTTGAATTACCTGATGACATGGATATATCACCTATATTCAATATTTTAGACTTGTATGAATATCATGAACCTGGTGAAGAAGTGACAGTACCAAGTGATTATCCTAAGAAGCAGATAGAGGAAGTTGAAAAGATTTTGAAACAAAGAATTGGCAAAAGTATAAGAGGAAAGGAATACGTGGAGTATTTCGTAAAGTGGAAAACAGACCGATTGAGGACTCATCTTGGATTTCTCAATCTAAGTTGGATTCATTTCAAGTTGAACCTGATACATGATTTGGGGAATCATTTCTTGTAACCCCAGGTGTCTGATGCAGGAGCATCTTGGGTCATTGGAAATCCTGCTCAACCAAAAAAATGTTTGTTTTGTTTGTTAGTTTGTTTGGAAGCTGCTTGGGAAATACTCTGCTACTCAGGCTTTGTTGCTCGGTAAATCTTGTATGTTGCTCAGGAATGCTTGTTTCTGTAGTTCGGTAATGCTTAGTTTTGTTGCTCGGGTCATGTTTCTCGGGCATGCCTGTTTATTTTCATGTTGCTTAGGTTTCTCTTCTGACACTCGGGTTTTGTTTCCTTTTGCTTGGAGTGTTCTTTGCCTGAGTCCCTCTGTTTCTCAGTCAACCTTTGCCCGAGATGCTTATTTTTGGGAGTTGGATCTTTGGACGACTTATTCATTTAATTTCCATTGCTAAATTAATTTGGGGTCTCTCATTGGGATCTGTGTGGACCTAAATCTGGTCTGTCTTGGGGATTTGAGCATCAACCTCTTTGGTGGACTCTTGTATATATTCTTTTATATGTTCTTAGTTTTGATCATCATTCTTAGAGAAAGAAAGCAAATGTTTAGATAGTGAGATTGAAGGTCTGTAATCTATGTTGTATGAAGATCTTATTGTAATTCATTGAATATATGGCTAAAACTGGGAAGGCCTTACAGCCCAACATGTAATGATTTTGATCAAGTTAATATAAAGGATATCTGTTGTTTCTTCTTTCACTGTGTTGTTGTGTTTCCGCATTGGTTCTGCAAGGTGGTTTGGTAGTTGGGAGTGCCTTTGGCCCCTTCCCCTTTCCCTCCTTGTGTCAAGAAGAGAGTGAGGATTCTAGAGCAATTAGTAGAAAAGTACAAGACTAAAATATGTTTTATGGTGGACACTGACTACACCTATATCAAGCCAGCTGTACCGAGGATAGAATGGCTCACACCACTTGACTATAAGGTTAACATAGATCAAGCATCAAATGCTATTGAGGCATTGATAAATGAACCATTGGATAAATCACAACCTAAGTTTGGAACTTATGAGGAAGCCAAGGAAAGGATAAAAATTGGCTTAGTTGTGAAAAAGATTGATAGGAAGAAAGATAAAATGGTTAATACTTTGAAGAAAAAGTTGTCGGTGAATGAAGAGGAAATATAATAGAAAGAAGAAACTGAGGGTCAGTCACCCGTCAGCAAAGCTGAGAAGGAGAGTGACTCAGAATCCACAGAGTCTGATACACCACCTCCACCACCAGCAAAGAAACCAAGGACTACTACTGCATCTAGGACCAGGAGTTAGACACCAAAGGATGCAAGTCCTTCACTGATCAAGAAAGTTCAAGTGAGGACATATAAAAGAAAGCCTCAAATAGGGAAAAAGGGCCCAACCAAGAGAATAAATTTCCTTGAAACTAGGGAAGACATTGAGGACACCAAAAAAGATGAACAATTTGTACAAGCTGAGAAGAGCAAAAATACTGACACAATTGATGAGGTATGTGAATCTATCATCAAGAGGGGTACATTAAATGATCGCAAGATTAAAAAATAGCTAACTCTGGACACCGAGGACCAGAATAAGATAGAAGAGGCAATAATCACAATGATGTGTGCATTCAAATATGTTCCAATACAATTTGCAGATAAGATGCCAAAAGAAATTATGAATAGATTGTCAGCAAGGTGGACATATGCACTCAAGGAAGAGAAATATATAAGGTAAAGAGCCTTAGATTTTGTAATGCCACATGAGTCTAAAATGGAAGAGATTGAAGAAATGATGAAGAAACATTCCAAAAGGTTCTCACCAAAGTTAAGAGCCTACCAAGTGCTTCAAGGACATCTAATTGAGCTAGACAGGAAGAGTGAGGCTGAATGGAGAAAGATACTTGATATGCCTAAAAAGGATACAAGTCCTGAGCCACAAATAGCTCTCACTGACAAGCCACAAAATAAAGATGATCAGGCTAAAGAGAGCCCTGAACATATTATTATAACTGATGAGGATGTTAGTGAAGAAGAATTAAACACAAAAGCCAACAAGGATATGGACATTGTCGATGAAACATGGCCCAATAATACTGTCATTGATATTACTAGAACAAATCTTGTAGATGAAGTACAGAAAGATGAAGATGTCACTGTTGTCCAATACCAAACTGACGAACAAGACACAACAACAGATTCTTCACAGGTAGACATACCAGGACAGATACCACTATTGATACAAGCTATCAATATTATCTTGGAAAAGGAGAAATCACCTGACAAGGATGCAAGCATACCCGAGGATGCAAGGAAAGAAGAAAAGAAAGAGACAACCGGTGATCAGACAATCATTGGTGGAGAAAAAAATGTTACAAATGTAGATCACACAAAAAAAGATGGAGATCACACCAAAAAGGATGCACAAATGAAAGATACAGATGAAGTGCAAAAAGAGAAAGGTGAACAAGATAAGCCAGTTGATACCACTCCTAAGAACACCGAAGGAGATTTTGTAGTTACACCGAAGGTTGATGTGGAGACGTCCACACAAAACCAACAGGCAAACCCTAAGCAATAGGAAAAAGGTACAACACAACCGAAGCCTTCCTCCAGCACATCAGACCAAGCATAACAAATTGTTTTGGTACTGCATATAGGTGCATATCACAAGAAGAAGAAGAAAAACAAGAAGAGAAATTTAGAAGTAACACTTTCGGGTTCCTATGTTTCTACTCTTTTGGTTTATAGTGTAACCTGCTTGTCGGGTTCCTCTGTATTATCTTCGGGTTTCACTTTCGGTTTACACTGTAAAACTTGTGTCATCGGGTTTCTCTTTACTTAGCACTTTCGGTCTGAACTAAAACCTGACTTTTGGTTGAGTGTAACCGATGTTTCATAACAATTTTTTTCTCTTTTCATACTAATGGAAAAACTTATGTCATCAATCTCCCCCTTTGACATTAGTATCAAAAACTAATATGTGCAAAATACTAAAGATTTATACTATGTACACGATGTATATTACTTAGTCATTTCATGTCTCCCCCTATGCATATGATGGTATAGTATAGTATATGTGCATGTACACTTGTCTTTATACTATCTCTTCCTTTTCCCCTTTTTACTATATGCTATGTACATATCATTTTCCTTTTCCCCCTTTTTTGATAGTAAGGGCAAAGGTGTATACCTATAGCTTATAAAAAATATGAGAGTGAGAGGTCTTCATTTCCTCCATCATCTTTTCTCATTTCTCCTTGAGATTCTCAAGAGCCATATGCTCTAGTGTGGTCCCGGCATGCATGTCATAGATGTTGTCTGCTACAGACATCTCAAGGGTGGCAATTAGATGTCTTGATGAACTTATGTGTTGTTGCAGAAGTGTGAGGTTCGGTAAAAGTTTAGACTGTATCTCGATAACCTTCTCAAAACTATGATTTTTCTTCCCAAAGTTCTTTTCTTAACCATTTGATTTCAATTATCTTCTCATAATGAAATTTGATTGCATTGTCATCTGTGGTTAGACTTTGAGCACTTGCATTTAGATCGGAATCGATCTTTGCAATCTTATCATTATTATCCTTTGTGAATTTTTCCAAAGTGCATAGCTTTTGAATTAAGGAAATAGCTTCAGTAATTATTTAATCTAATTCATTTATTAATTATGAAATCTTTACCTTATTTTCTGCCACTTCTTGGCATATCTTTTCTATCAATTTGTATTGGAACTTTTGTTCTGCTCATTCCTTAATCGCCTTTTCTACATCCACATTTTGTGTTGTGATGGCATCTGTGAGAATGGAAAGTTGATCTAGGATAAGTGCATTGTGATAAACATCTATGTTGGCGACTATCTAGTTTAAGATATCCCTTGTGGTCTCCAGTACTAAGGAGTCTTGGTGCTACTTTTTAAGCTTTTCTTGCAAAGCTTTTCGTTGATAGATTTCTCCATATTCTTGGAGTGATTCAAAATCTAAATTATTTGGATCACACTTTGGTATTTCTATGATCTCATCAAGTGTGACCTCCAACTTATTCTTCTTGGTTTTCTTCTTCTTCTTTTGTGATGCACCTGTATGTAAACCCATAGCCAGCTTTTCTGCTCGGTCTGATGTGCTACTTGATGGCTTCTGTGATGTTGTACCTTATTCTTGTTGCTTAGTATTTGATTTTTGGTTGTCTAAGGACATCTACCTATCTACCTTTGGTGTATCTACAGCTTCACCTTTGGTGTCTTTAGGCATGGTATCAGTTGTCTTATCTTGTTCACCTTTCTCTTTTTGCACTTCATCTGTATTTTTAATTTGTGCATCTTTTTTGGCGTTATCACCATCTTTCTGTTCTCCATTGATGACCACTTGTTCATTGGTTGTATCCTTATTTTCTTCATATGTATCTTTTTGTTCATCATTACCCTTATTCTCGGGTATGCTTGTTTCTTTCTCAGGTAACTTCTCATTTTCTGAGATAATATTGATAACTTGTATCAGCAGTGGTATCTGTCCTAGTGCGTCTACCTGTGTTGAAATTGTTGTAGTGTCTTGTTCATCAGTTTGGTCCTTGACAACAGTGACATCTTTATCTTTTTGTATCTCATCTATAGTATCTCCTCCGATAATATCAATAATTGTATTGTCTGGCCATGTTTCATCTACAATGTCCATATCCTTGTTTCCTTTTGTGTTCAATGATTCTTCATTGGCATCTTCATCAGTGATAATAATATGTTCAGGGCTCTGTTTATCCTAATCATCTTTGTTCTATTGATTTTTGGTAAGATGTTCTTGTGGCTCGGGACTTGTACTCTTTTTAGGTATATCAAGTATCTTTCTCAATTCAGCCTCACTCTTCCTGTCTAGTTCAAGTAGATGTCCTTGAAGCACTTGGTAGGCTCTTAAATTTGGTGAGAACCTAGTGGAGTGTTTATTCATCACTTCTTCAATCTCCTCCATTTTAGATTCAGGAGGCATGACAGAAACTAGGGCTCTTTCACTAATCTCTTTCTTAGAGTGTAATGCAAATGTCTATCTTGTCGATAATCTATCCTGAATTTATTTTGGCATTTTATCTGCCAATTGTATTAGAAGATATTTGAATATACACATCATTTTGATAATTGCCTCTTCAATTTTATTTTGATCCTCAGTATCCAATGTTAGTCATTTATTAATCTTTCTATCATTTACTGTTCCTAATTAGATAATTGAAGGACATACTTCATCAACAATTTTAGGAATCTTACTCTTTTCTTTTTGGACAGATTCATCCTCCTGAGTATCTTTGATATCTTCCTTGGTTAGGATTAATTTCCTTCTCCTCTTCGGTGTTTTGGTATGTTTGGTTTGAGGTTTTCTTTTGTAGGTCCTTACTTGACCTTTCTTGATCGGTGAAGGACTTGCATCCTTTGTTGTCTGAAACCTGGTCCTGGATGCAGCAGTGGTCCTAGGTTTCTTTACTGGTGGAGGTAGTGGTTTATCTAATTCTATGGATTTTGAGTCACTCTCCTTCTCAGCTTCACCGACGGGTGACTGACCCTTGGTTTCTTCTTTTTGTTTAGTTTCATCTTCATTCATTAATAGCTTCTTCTTCAAGTTCTTAACCATCTTGTCTTTCTTCCTATCAATCTTCTTCACAACTAAGTCAATTTTAATCCTTTCTTTGAATTCTTCATTAGTTCCAAAATTGGGTTGTGATTTGCCCAATGGCTCATTTATCAATGCCTCAATAGCATTTGATGCTAGATCTATGTTCACCTCATAATCAAGTGGTGCTAGCCATGTTGTTCTTGGTACATCTAGCTTTATGTAGGTGTAGTCAGTGTCCACCATAAAACATATGTCAGTCTTGAACTTTTCTATTAAGTGTTCTGGAATCCTTACTCTCTTCTGCATTCTTTCTTTGAATCCAACAAAGTATTCATCCATGACTGATTCAAAATTGTCTCCTAGTGATTTGATGAACTCACCAATTTGTATGGTCACTGGTCTTGTAGTGTCCCATTTGACATTTCCTATAGATGGGAAGGATTCTTGGAAATAGAAGAATATGCACATTATCAGAGATCCAAACTTACAAGAATTGGACTTTGCAGTCCTTATTGTCGTTATGTTCTCATCCAATTGTCTTAACAGAAGTTTTGATAGATCCAACTGCAGTCTGGTGCAGAGCATCCTAGGGTTTAGCCTAAAACCCTAGCCCTAAAATTTTGTTTTTGATAAAAGCTTCATTTTGTCCTCTAAGCACTAACGGTTTCATAGCGGGCGAGTTATGCTTTGTTTAGTCGCAAAGTCGCAGAGGTCAGTAGAGAGCAGAAAGCAATGAATCGCCAACTCACGAGCTGTTCAGCAGTCAAGTTCCTAAGTGAGCGAGTGAGCGACAAGGAACTCATCGCACAGTCGTAGGCGGTTAGAAGTTCGGTGAAGGCAGTGCGCGACAAGGTGACATTAGTTCATCGCAAGCTCACAAGGTTCCTGATGGTTAGTGCAAAACTGGTGCGACAGTTAGTTAATCGCACAGTCGGCGGTCAAATAACAGTTAGTGTAAAATTGACACGACAACGCGATGGTGAACTTATCGCTCAGTCGTCGAGTAGAAGACAGTTAAGTTGGGTGTGTGAGTGAGCGACAACTAATGTGTCGCGAGATCGCAGTTAAGTGAAATGTGTGGCGAGCGTGCGACTACGGTGTATCGCCCAGTCGCAGATGAAAACATCAACTCATGTCAAGTGCGGCGAGTGCGCGACTTGAGCTCATCACTCAGTCGTAGCGACATTGCCAGCTCGTGGAAAAGTGTTGCAAGTGCGCGCCAAGATAGAGAAGGAATGACACAGATGATGAACGTTGTCCACAGTGTCGACCATGCAGATAAGTTGATGACAGTTTGCAGAAAAGAATGAAGAACAGAGACAGCTAGAAATTATCAGGCCGACAGGTAACCTCCAGGGTTACAAAATCAAGGAGAGGCCGAAGATAAAGTAGAGAGATAGAATCTGTAAAAAGGTTGTTGTTATTGTTAGTTAGAATTGCTGTTTTGACAGAGACAGAGTAGACTAACAGAGAATATTGTAATCTTCTGGTTTTGTCAATAAAGAGAAGTCTTGAGTACTTTGTGTGTTTTTCTATTTCGATCAGACTTCTATAAAGAAGGATTTTGTTTATGTTAAGTATCATGGATGCTTCTTGACTCTGATAATCCATTCTATGGAGTGTGAAAGTCAAGAAGCATCCTTCATGTATATTATGTTTGTATCTGTATTGCTGTTGGAGAAGAGGCTAGTCAAGATTGCAGACAAGTCTTAGGCGAGCCAATGGTCCGGCTAGAGAACTTGTAGAATAGAAAGATAGGAGAAGAAAGGTGCATGACTGTAGTGATTCAGTCATGAAGAGTAAGATGAGTTGAAGAGTAAGACATTTCGGTGGGTAGGAAACCTAGGAGAAGAGGGAATAGATAAGTCCTTCTGGTTAGGGTCTGAGAGCAGCCCTAAGAGACTCAAGTGTGAGTCT
>MU225256.1:13315947-13330849 GCA_018584345.1 Thuja plicata | reverse complement strand
GTAGAGCAATGTACAATTTGTCAGAAAGCAAAAGGAACCTCTACAAATGCTGGTTTGTATCAACCACTACCCATACCAGATAGACCTTGGGAATTTTTGAGTATGGATTTTATTGTGGGGTTACCTAAGACAAAGACTTGTTATGATAGTATTTTTGTTGTGGTAGATAGATTCAGCAAAATGAGTCATTTTATACCTTGTAAGACCACAAATGATGCTAGTCATATTGCTCATCTATTTTTTAAGGAGATAGTTAGAATTCATGGTTTGCCAGTAAACATAGTGTCTGACAGAGATGTCAAATTTATGGGTCATTTCTGGAAAACTTTATGGAGAAGGTTGGGAACTAATCTGTCCCACAGTTCTGCTTATCATCCTCAAACAGATGGTCAGACAGAAGTTGTCAACAAAGTATTGGGAAATTTACTTAGATGCTTGACAAAGGAATGTGGACAAGCATGGGATCAAGTGTCACCACAAGCAGAATTTGCTTATAATGATAGTGTTAACAGAACTACAGGAAAAAGCCCATTTTAGATTGTCTATGGGATACATCCAAGAGGAGTTTGTGAACTCAGAGAGCTAAAAGGACAAGGAGTAATAAGTGGACATGCTGATGATTTTGCACAGTCCATGAAGGAGATACATGATCAAGTGAAGAATAATCTGATTGAGTCAAATCAGAAATTGAAAGGAAAAGTAGATGAAGGAAGGAGAGAAGTCCAATTTTAGATTGGAGATCTGGTAATGGTACATTTGAACAAAGCCAGATTACAGAAGGGGATACCTACTAAGTTAGAAATGAGGAGAATAGGTCCCTGCAAGATTATGGAGAAATATGGGCAGAATGCCTATAAAATTGATTTACCTAACCATTTGGATATTTCACCTATTTTTAATGTGCAGGACTTGATTCCATATAGAGGACCATTGATACCTAAGAACATTCAGCAGAGAGAGATAGGAAAAGATGTTCAAGATATCCAGGTGAAGCCTAAGTCCAAGTTACAGGCAGAGAAAATTCTGGATTCTAGAATTTAGAAGACAACCAGGCGTAGGGTATACAGAGAATACCTCATTAAATGGTCAGGGTTACCAGAAGCAGAAGCTACATGGTTGGATGAAACAGACTGTAGAAGACATGGAATTAGTTTGGCATTGCTGTTGACTAGTTCAAGCTAAAATTTTTGCCTTCTCAGAGGGGGGGAGTATGGTGCAGAGCACCCTAGGGTTTAGCCTAAAACCCTAGCCCTAACATTTTGTTTTTGATAAAAGCTTTCATTTTGTCCTCTAATCACTAATGGTTTCATAGTGGGCAAGTTATGCTTTGTTTATTCACAAAGTCGCAGAGGTCAGTAGAGAGCAGAAAGCAATGAATCGCCAACTCGTGAGTTGTTCAGCAGTCAAGTTCCTAAGTGAGCGAGTGAGTGACAAGGAACTCATCGCACAGTCACAGGCGGTTAGAAGTTCGGTGAAGGCAGTGCGCGACAAGGTGACATTAGTTCATCGCAAGCTCACAAGGTTCCTGACGATTAGTGCAAAACCGGTGCGACAAGGCGACAGTTAGTTAATCGCACAGTCGGCAGTCAAATAACAGTTAGTGTAAAACCGGCACGACAACGCGACAGTGAACTTATCGCTCAGTCACCGAGCAGAAGACAGTTAAGTTGGGTGTGCGAGTGAGCGACAACCAATGTGTCGCGAGATCGCAGTTGAGTGAAATGTGTGGCGAGTGCGCGACTATGGTGTATCGCCCAGTCGCAGATGAAAACAGTAGCTCATGTCAAGTGCGGCGAGTGCGCGACTTGAGCTCATCGCTCAGTCGCAGCGACATTGCCAGCTCATGGAAAAGTGTTGCGAGTGCGCGACATCTATGTGTCGCGTACTCGCAGAAGGATTCTCAACTCGGGTAGAAGCATGGCGAGTGCGCGACTGTTATGTATCGCAGGGTCGCCAATGAATTTCCAGCTCGTCAGAAAGAGTTGCGAGTGCGTGACTAATGTGCATCGCAGAATCACAAGGCAAGTAGCAGCTCAGGAAAAAGCAATGCAGGTGCGCGATTTGAGCTCATCGCTCAGTCGCAGAGTAAAAGATAGATCGGGCAAAGACATTGCGGGAGTGCGACGAGCATGTCATCGCTCAGTCGCAGAGCAAAATGTAAAAGGTGATTCCAGCTCGCGACTATGCGATGAAAAACATAATCAGTTAAAAGATGAAGCATGCTGACTTGTCAACAGGAGAAAGCGTTGAAAAGTCATAACCGCCAAGACAGAGAAGGAACGACATGGATGATGAACGTTGTCCACAGTGTTGACCATGCAGATAAGTTGATGACAGTTTGCAGAAAAGAATGAAGAACAGAGACAACTAGAAATTATCAGGCCGACAGGTAACCTCCAGGGTTACAAAATCAAGGAGAGGCCGAAGATAAAGTAGAGAGATAGAATCTGTAAAAAGGTTGTTGTTATTGTTAGTTAGAATTGTTGTTTTGACAGAGACAGAGTAGACTAACAGAGAATATTGTAATCTTCTGGTTTTGTCAATAAAGAGAAGTCTTGAGTACTTTGTGTGTTTTTCTGTTTTGATCAGACTTCTGTAAAGAAGGATTTTGTTTCTGTTAAGTATCATGGATGCTTCTTGACTCTGATAATCCATTCTATGGAGTGTGACAGTCAAGAAGCATCCTTCATGTATATTATGTTTGTATCTGTATTGCTGTTGGAGAAGAGGCTAGTCAAGATTGCAGACAAGTCCTAGGTGAGCCAATGGTCCGGCTAGAGAACTTGTAGAATAGAAAGAAAGGAGAAGAAAGGTGCATGACTGTAGTGATTCAATCATGAAGAGTAAGATGAGTTGAAGAGTAAGACATTTCGGTGGGTAGGAAACCTAGGAGAAGAGGGAATAGATAAGTCCTTCTGGTTAGGGTCTGAGAGCAGCCCTAAGAGACTCAAGTGTGAGTCTAGAGGGTCCTGAATTGAATAGGATCCCAGGTGAGATTCCTAGAAGAGAGTAGGAGTTTCAGAGAGTAAGGTGACCTCCCCATCACAGTCCCTTCTTGACAATATTGTATGTTGTATCCACTGCTCTGGATGCAATATTGTTCATCTTGATAGCTTGAAATAACTTGTATCCTAAGACACATGCTCCAAATTTTAATTCATCACGGGTGATGGTGGATACCTTTAGTCCTCTTCCATCCCATGTTGCTCTTGTATTCTTCTCAATTTCAACTTTAGGTGGGTGTTTTATTGTCTTTACCTTATCAATTATGGGATAACTGGTAATAGCGTGTATGAGATCCCTGGTTATCAGTTTTGGCTCATCCAACCATAATTTTTGGTCATGTATCCTGCTTAGTACTCACCGAATCCATTCGGTCTTGAACTCCTTCGAGAACCATAGGGAATTTGTGAGCCCTTTTACCTCAATATGCTTATTCTCTTCCTTGATAGTGTCATCATCTTTACAAATCTTTTTGAATGCTTTCTCAACTTCCAAGTCTCATATTTTTGCAATTTTGCAGTATATATGAGCTTGCACGTCTTCGACGAGCAAAACCCTAGCTGGTATACTGGAGAATGCACCAACATTTTTGGGTTTTGAGGCAACCTCTGGACATAATTTATACTTAGGTTCCTCACATGTACTATTCTTTATCAGATTGACCTTATTCTTCTTATCATTCTTGAGTTTAGAAGTTCTTGATGTAGTTGCCATCGATTATGAAATTAGGGCTTTTCCCCATAAATGAAAGTAGAGTTATCAGTTATCTTTGTTACTTACTTCAACCTCTGTAGTCGTTAGGAATCTATTTGGAGTGTTTTGAACCGGGTTGGAGTCACTCTGCAATCTAGTCGCTTCGTGCTCTGGTTTCTCTCTATCTCTTCTCTCTAATCGCTTGGTGAAAAAATGAAACCCTTTTGTCATCTATTTATAGACTTTGCCCTAAGTTGAGTCATTAATGCTCAACCACTTCTCAGTGTGTGAAGACAGAGTCTTCAGGTGATACATAATAACATTCTCTATGATAATGTGATGCTTCGATGCAGCTGTTAACTTGTTATGTTTACTGACGGATTTTGGTATATGGCGAAGACAACGTTGTCAACTCACATGATTACCGATGGATCTCAGTTTACACTAGCAACTTAGCCTTTATGTGTTAACCGATGATTCTCGATAAGTATAGACAACTTAGCTTTGTATGTACACCAATGCATTTCAGTATGTATTGACCGATGAGATTTTATTTCACATAATTATAACAAGTAATACCATAGTTCATCTTTAATCATGTTGATTTGGTATTTCAACTATATATAATGGAACTGATGCAAAATATAACTTGGTATAATGTAGTTCCATAATTACTTGTTCTGCTTAGGTGGGGATGGTGATGTCACCAGATCCATTGGATAAGGTGTCACCAACTGCATTTCTCAGTCCAGCTTCATTAGTGTTTGTGGCTTTCCTCCACATTTTGTTTCTTATCTTCCTGACGTCTTCAATGGTGTTTCCATTGGCAAAGGTGTTGGTCTCTGTAGTGTTTCTTTAGATGACCTACTTTATGATAGTGTATACATGCCATTCCAGGGTTAGTCCAGCTCCTAGACTTTCTTGTCCATTGTCTTATGCAATTTGCAGCTATGTGACCAAATCTTCCACATGCTGTACAGTTTTCCCATGTATTGTAATCTCAAACATACTGGTTACCGACTCTTTTTGGTTGATAGGCAGTTTCATTTTCTTTTAGCTTCCATTCTTTCTTTTTCTTCTTCCAGCATTCAAGAGATGTGTGCCCATACATTTTGCAAGTAGGATAGTATTTGTCCATGTAGGTTTCCTTCTTTGGTTGTTTCACCTCAGATTTACATTCATATGCTTTATGTCCTTTCTTGTTACATTTATTACAAATTCTTATGAATGAAGATGTGGAATTAGGAATACCTTTCATTTTGCTCCTATATACATTTGATGTGTGGCCTTGCCTTCCACAGTGATTGCATGTCAGCTTTCTTTGCCTTGGATTTGCATAGAAACTCTTTTAATAAGCTTGGTTGGGTGATTATCCATTCTCAGTATAGCGTAGTCTAGTGTTTTTGTTGACCCTTCTTTGTCCATCAAGAAACTCATCCATCCTTTTGTTTCTTTCTTTAGCTCTCTTGATTATGTCATTATGTGGTTGATGAATTCTCACTTCATGTTTTAGTTTTTCATTTTCTTCTCTTAGCTCACTGATAACTTCTATTCTTTCAATGAGTTATGTATTTATTTTGTTTGCCTCTTGACTCATAAGAATAATCTGATTTGTGATCTCGTGATTATGTTTTGTAAGTCTTTGTATTTCTAACTCTTTCTCTTGTATCTTTTCAGTAATCTTCCTTCTATCATCAATAGCTAGTGTTCTTTCTTGCTCAGCTTGTCTAACATTGTTCATGACATCAATCATTATTATCATCTATGTCTCTTGACTGATTTGCAGAGATTTCACTTGTCCAGCCTGATGTTGATTGATTTCATTCAAACTTGTGATGCTTTCTTCTGATGTGTCTGATGCTTTGCTAGTTTCAGATCCTGAAGACTCAAATAGATCTGGTATCTCTTCCTCTTGGTTATCTCTTTCATTACAACAAGATGCCATAACCTTTATTTCATCTAGCAGTTGTCTCATCTTTATTCTAGCTTCTTTATACTGCTCATAGAAGATCTGAATTTCTAGCTTCTGATTTTCAATACTCTTGTCAAGCCTGTACTTCTCCATTGTATGATCTTTTCTCTTAAGTCTTTAAACTTTCAAAATAAGAGATCCAGCTCTAATACCAATTGTTGGAAATAATGGGAAGTGTGTACTGAGAGGGGAGGGGTGAATCAGTACCTCTGAAACTTTTAGTTAATTAACCTTTAACCTTATGTAATCAAATCTTTGCTTTACCGATCACATCTGTTATTCTTTCTTTATGCATGTCATATCAATTCATAATATTAATTGTATGTAGACATTCATAGAAACATTCATGAAAATAGTAACACATAACACAAGATATGGTAACGTAGAAAACCCATGTTAGAAGGTAAAAACTACGGTGGGGATGGCACCCACAAAAACTTCACTATCTGCATATTGGAAGGGGTCGGTTAAGGCTTACAATTTGATCACTTCTGATGATCTTCCATGTTAGGAGTATTATGTAGAGACTGGTTAAGGTCTACTCTATTAAGAGCTTTAGCAACAATGTTTAGTGTGCACTCGGTTAAGAGATTTACAATAGGATTGTTAAATCCACCTTTCTTGAAAGGATTTCTTCTATTTGCTACACTTGTTAGATTGCAGACAAAAATACTCATTGACCTGAGTGTATGCAATCTACAATTGTTGATTACAGATCCATTACAAATCACATGTACAAAGTATCACCTAATGTGATTGATTAATACCTTTGTTGCTCGGTAGTCTTGGTTCTTGGTTCTTGATAGCCAAATTCATCTTTTGTTGTTCTACTTCTTGAAACTCTTAGTCTGATCCATAGATGTGCTCATTGGCTAAAATCATCCTCTCATCCATCTCAAATGAATGATTACAACATCTATTTATACAATATATTGACCTAGTTAAGTTTCACATATTACAAACTTATCTCTATG
Source organism: Thuja plicata (assembly GCA_018584345.1). NCBI lineage: Eukaryota > Viridiplantae > Streptophyta > Pinopsida > Cupressales > Cupressaceae > Thuja > Thuja plicata. The sequence goes on along the minus strand of MU225256.1, from coordinate 13,324,207 downwards.
ATCAAAGGTTTACAACTTGACCTTGATCTCCTAGTTTGCATGTTTTTAATCAATTAGACTGATTAAAACAATTACAATAATGTTTCTTGTCCCTTAAGAAATGGTTTTAAAACAAATCAAAACTCTAAAAGTAGAATATAACTATTTTAACTGATGTGGAAGTCAAATCCACTTTTCTTAGGATATAACTGACTTTAGGTGTCAGGTGCTCGATTTGCTCTGAAATAAGTTAGACTATCTTTCAGTGTTCTTTTGTTGAACTATTTGTCGAGTTCCCTTGCTCTGTCGAGTTCCTCTGTTTCTTCTCTTTTGGTTTATAGTGTAACCTGCTTGTTGGTTTCCTCTGTATTATCTTTGGGTTGGCCTTTCGGTTTACACTGTAAAACTTGTGTCGTCGGGTTTCTCTTTACTTAGCACTTTTGTCTGAACTGAAACCTGACTTTTGGTGTAGTGTAACCGATGGTTCATAACAACTATTTTCTCTTTGCATACTAATGGAAAAACTTATGTCATCATACCCAAGTGTGATCCAACTACTTTGGATTATGAACCTCTCCAAGAATGCAGAGAAATTTGTCGAAGGAAAGCCTTACAAGTAAAGCTTAGAAAAGAGCATAGGGACTCTCTCATGCTGGAAAATACAAGAGATATCTTACACCAGATAGTTCCTGACATTGATGTTGATCACAATGCCCCCATCCTGGATCAACTTTCTGTTCTAATCGAAGCCATCACAACTCAAAATATGGATGCAAAAAAAGCCATTGAAGAATGAGCAGAACAAAAGTACCAATACAAATTGACCAAGAAGATCAGCCAAGAAGTGGCAGAAAATAAGGTAAAGCTTTCTGAATTAGCAAACAAATTAGAACCTATCATTTCAGAAGCATTAGCCTTAATTTCGAAGTTGTGCACCTTAGAGAAATTCACTAAGGAAATTAGTGATAAGATAGCAAAGATAGATTCTGATCTAAATGCAAGTGCACAAGGTCTAACCATAGATGACAATGCAATCAAACTATATTATGACAAGATAATAGAAATCAAAAGGTTGAGACAATAAATTTGGGAAGCATAATCACAGTTTAGAGATGAGGTTACCAAACTACAAGCTCAACTATTGCCAAACCTTACACTTCTACAACAACACATGACTTCGGCAAGACAGCTAATTGCCACCCCTGAGATGTCTGTAGCAAACAACATATATGGTATGCATGCCAGAATTACACTAGAGCACATGGCTCTTGAGCACCTAAAGTAGAAATGGGAGAAGATGATAAAGGATATGAAGACTTCTCATTCCCATATTTTTGATAAGTTGTAAGTATACACCTTTTCCCTTACTATCAAAAAAGGGGGAAAATGATATGTACAATACATATAAAGTACAATACATAAAAAAAGGGGGAAATGATGATATGTACAATATTAAAGGGAGAATGATATGAATATAAGGTGAAAAGGGAGTATAGTATAAAGGAAAGTGTACATGTATATACATATACTATACCAACATATACATAGGGGAGTCATAAATGACTAAGTAAACACATGGTGTACATACTACCCGGTTTAGTATTTTGCACATATCAGTTTTTGATACTAATGTCAAAGGGGTAGATTGAAGACATTAATTTTTCCATTAGTATGCAAAGGGAAAACAATTTTGGAACCATCGGTAACACTACACCAAAAGACAAATTTTAGTTCAGACCGAAAGTGCTCAGTATAGAGAAGCTTGATGACACACTTTTACAGTGCAAACCAAAAATGTTGAAAAGGATATCAACAGAGGAACCCGACAAGAAGATTACACTGTAAACCGAAAGAGAAGACAAGAGAGGAACCCAATAGAGAAAGTGAACCCGACAGAAAGTTCACAGAAGGAACACCGAAAGACTTTCAGAGCAACCTCAGCATTAGACACCGAAAGTCAATTATATCCCGAGAAAAGTAGATCTAACTTCCACGTCAGATAAAACACTTATTTTTTATATTTAGAGTTTTGATTTTATTTGAAACCATTTCTTGAGGGACAAGAAAGATAATTGTAATTGTTTTAATCAGTCTAATTGATTAAAAACATGCAAACTAGGAGATCAAGGTCAAGTTGTAAACCTTCGATCATAGATTTATCTTTGTAACACGTGAAACTAAAATAGGTCAATCTATTGTATAAATAGATGTGTAATCATTCATTTCAATATGGATGTGAGGATGATAGTAGCCAAGGAGCACATCTATGGATCATACTAAAAGTTTCAAGCAAGAACAACAAAAGATGAATTTGGTTATCAAGAACCAACAATCAAGGCTACCGAGCAACAGAGGTATTAATCAATCACATTAGGTGATACTTTGTACATGTGATTTTAATGGATTTGTAATCAGCAGTTGAAGATTGCATACACTCAGGTCAATGAGTATTTTTGTCTACATTCTAACAAGTGTAGAAAATAAAAGAAATCCTTTCAAGAAAGGTGGATTTAACAATCCTTTGTAAATCTCTTAAAGGAGTGCACACTAAATAGTGTTGCTAAAGCTCTTAAAAGAGTAGACCTTAACCAGTCTCCACATAATACTCCTAATAGGGTAGATCATCAGAAGTGATCAAATTGTAAGCCTTAACCAGCCCCTTCCAATCTGTAAATAGTGAAGTTTTTGTGGGTGCCATCCCTGCCGTAGTTTTTACCTTCTAACAGGGGTTTTCTGCGTTACCATATCTTGTGTTATGTGTCATTACGTTTCATGAATGCTTCTATGAATGTTTACATGTTTTTTAATTTTATGAATTGGTATAACTTACACAAAGATGGGATAGAACAGATGGTTGGTAATACAATTGACTACATAAAGGATTAAGGTTAAAAGAGATAAAAAATTTAGAGGTACTTATTCACCCCTCCCCTCTCAGTACATACTTCCCATTATTTCCAACAACCCTCATGCTTATGCATTTCCTTATGATAGTGATGATTTGGTTCAAAATTGTGTTCACCCTAGAGAGATCAGGCTCATTTTCTATCACTGACTCACAGGGCTACACTAAATGATTAAGCACTTCTTCTGAGCATTTTGGTTCAATAGTAGGCACCCATTACAGAGTCACAAGTTTGAGTCACATGAGTGACTTCCAATATATCTAACATGGATTCAAAATGTTATAGATTTCATATTGAACTTGGCCCAAATACTTGGTGTACAAGATGGTCAGAATTGACCTTAATTCTGAACCAGTGTCTAGATTTCAAATTTCCAGAGTTTTTGGATGTCGGGCTTCAGAAAGGTTTAATTCCTGCTTTCGGGTCGATTGTTTCGGTCTTCAAAGTGATGACTCTTAAATTATATTTAATATAGGTCCACTTATAGGGATATAGGTCTAATTGGAATTTAATTCTCCTATGTAGGCCTCTCTAGAAGATTGTGCCCTGGATTCATATATAAGGAAGCCTTCTCTCATTTTCTCTAAGACTTGATAACAACCATCTAAGACTTGAAGAAGTGAAATCTAAGTGTGAAGAAGCAAGATTTGAAGAAAGCTAAATATCCATTGAAGCATTCATCTACTCTCAAGCATCTAAGCCTTTAAGAACTTTCATGCACTCGATTCATCAAGGAGATCCATTGGTAGTCATTGAAGGATTCAAGCTCTATGGAGTCCTCTTGTTGAAGATTTCTCCATCCATATTCCTCCAAGCCTCTTCATATTCCAAGATCCATTCAAGATTGGTGTTGAAGACCTATAAGAAATTGATTTGAGACATCCTACATCTGAAATTCTACATTCTACATCCATTTGGTGCATACATACTTGTGGATCCACGAATTCGAATCCGCCACAAGGGTTTCTATACAAGCAAGGTGAATTTGTTCATTTACTTTGTTTATTTATGCAATTTCAATTATACTTTGAGGTTAATTCCAAAACTAGAATTTGACCAAGGCAAACCCCTCCCCCCAACAAACAAACCATTTTTCTTGCAGGGACAGGTTAGGAACAACGAATTGGAGTGCATATTCGGATACCCTTTTCGACAAACTATTGGGATCCAAAAATAGATTTTCTGTTAGAGATTTTGGGTCAGAGTCGACATTCTTTTATGGGTCAGAAGGAGATTCTGGGTTAGAATCAAAAATTCTGGGTCAAAGGTGACATTCATTTCTGGATCAGAATTGACATTTTGTTCAGGGTCAGAATCAGAAATTTTGGGTCAAAGGTGACATTCAATTTTGGATCAAAATCGGAATTGAGCCAGATCGGAAAAAGATTTTTGGGTTTTGTTCATCTCTGTGTTTGTGTTCCAGATCTGGTTGCAGATTTTCCAAAAACTCGGTACAGGCACCTGAAAACAACATTCTTCAGATCTGTAGGATTTTGAGGTTAGTACTTTTCTTCAATTAATTTCAATTAAATTTTTTAATCTTCCTAAATCTATCACACATTCTTTTCTATAAAATGAAATCTAAGGTCTTCCTCTTTATTCTCATTTCCAATCAATTGATTCATTTATGCATTGATCCTTCCTTTGGGGTTAATCAATTTGGATCCTTCCTTTGTGTATTTGAGGTCAAAAGGAACATCTTATCTTTCTTACACATAACAATCCATCAACCCCCATCTTTACCGTCTTTACATCATTTCTATATTTACATTTTGGTAACCATCCATTTTATATCTTACATTTTGGTGAGCCCACGATAGACAACTCTTTCTTTTTTGGTGTTAGATTTACATTTTTATGTTAGATCTTGCATGCATATTAGATTAGCTTTCTTTTATGTTCTTGCACTTACATTTCAAAAATTTAAAAATCGAAATCTTGCGTTTCCTAAATTAGTTCATTTGCATTGCACTGGTGTATGAGCTTTACTACTTCTAGTCCTACTTATAGTATCCCAATTAGAAGAAGCCATAGACTTATGGGTTCCTTTGAGCCTGAGTCTTCCTCTCCTTTTCTTAGGATCCTGGATGACAATTTGACCACCCATGATTCCAATCCTTCTATGGAGCATAACTCTTCTCACTCATCTCATGAAGAGGATGATGCTTTAAGAGTTCCTCCTAAACAAGTCCAAAAACTTTCAACAAAACTTGATAAAATGGGAAATTGGCTTATTCAAGAAAACCATAATCAATATTCCATCCAAGCTATAGAGGCTCTTAAGAAATTCCTCTGTGACAGTGATCAAGGTGTTAATCTCTTGCATGGTATCACTCATCTTGTGCATTTGAATGTTAAACCTTTTGCTCAAGAGGCTCAAGATCTAGGATTCACTCCTCCTGTCACTAGTGAGGGACCTTTTTCGGTTCCTTTACCTAGTATTCCTACTTACACTCCTCCTTTAATGACTACATCTCTTCCAATTTCATCTATTCCTGTGAGTGTTCCACTGGTGTCTCTACCTACCTCACAACCTTCTTACCATAGTGTTCCTTTTACTTATTCCAATCCTCTTCAAACTGTGGTTCCAAGTGTTCCATCGGTTGTGTCTTCCATTGCTGCCACTTCCTACACTTTTCCTAGTGTTCCTAATGTTTCTATGCCACATATTTCTTCTAATGATTCCACAATCATTAGTTTGGCTCAAACTATGTCATCTTTACAACAACAACTTGCATCCTTAACCCAATCCAAGTTTAGCAGTCCTACATGTGACATGGGTAGTCCTTTATCCTTAGACATTATTCATGCTACTGTCCCTTAGCAAGCTGATATGCCTCGTCTTGAGAATTAAAATGGTAAGGGAGATCCTGTTACTCATGTTAAAACATTTCAAATCCTTTGTAGTGATTATGCTCATGACCATAGGATTTTAGCTAAGTTGTTTGCTAGAACTTTTTGTGATAAGGCCTTGCAATGGTATTGTTCTTTACGTCCTTATTCTATTGATTCTTTTCCTAAACTTCCTAATACCTTCATCCAACAATTTCAAAATAACATTGGTCCGCAAGTTTCCTTAACTAATTTAATGCATTGTAAATAAAACACTAAGGAAAAATTGACTGATTGTATTGGTAGATTTAAGCATTTGTATGATCAGATTTCTTATCATGTTCCTGATATTTATATTCAACATATGTTTATTTCAAATTTACAAAAGGATATTATAGATAAGATTCTGCTTACTGAATTTACCTCTTTTCAACAACTTTGTGCAACACTTCATCATTATTAATTACAAGTGAGTCAATTTGAGAGCAACACTTCAATGGCTCCTATTCTAGTTGATAAGAGTGACACTGCTGATGAGATTAAGTCTTGTCATTAGTATACTTAAAGTGAAAAATATGATAAAGATCATCGGTATGAGCATAATCGACAGACAACAAGCATACCCGATGAGACAAAAATGTCTATCGTAAAAATCCTAAGTATAGACTTGCCGATGAACAATGACGAGTAAAATTGACGACAAGCATGACCGACGATACATTTTTGAGAACATCGCCGACGGAGCAGTAAAGGCATACTTGATGAATAGTTCAATTAAGGAACACCGATGGAGAAGATAACTGACAAAGCAGTCCGACCATCAGAACCAACAGTCAGTTATAGAACCCGCAAAAAGTGGATCTGACTTTACACGTCAGATAAAACATTGTAATTATATTTATAGAGTTTTATTTGTTTTAAATCTTTACTTGAGGGTCAAGCAAGCATATTGTAAATGTTTTAAAGCATCCTAATGGGTCTAAAACATAACTAACTAAAGATCAAGGTCAAGTTGTAAACCTTGGATCTAGAGTTAATTTGAAAAAGCGTGAATCAAGAATAGAGCTAGAAACTAGTATAAATAGATGTTAAATCCTTTGTAATGAACAAGTCTTGGTAATCAGTTGATAAATGATAGTATCCATGGAGAGCATCTAAGCAGTAGAAGAGAATTCATGTAAAGTTCAGAAATAGATCAAAGCAGTTATCAAGAACACGGAAAGGCTACCGACGAGCAGAGACAAGGTATCATTCAATCAATCAAGGTGATTACATTTACATTGTAAGCTATACAAGATCTGTTATCAGCAATTAGAGATTGCATTCACTATCAGATCAAAATTTATATTGTAGTTGCATTCTAACAAGTGCATCACAACTAAAATCCTTTTGTAGAAGGTGGACTTAACAGTTCTTTGACAAATCTCTTAACAGAGTGCACACTTAAAAGTGTTGCTAAAGCTTCAAAAAAAATAGATCTTAACAGTTCTCCACTCTAATACTCCTAATAGGGTAGATCATCATAAGTGATCAATTGTAAGCCTTTACCAGCTCCCTTCTTATCCGCAGATAGTGAAGTTTTGTGGGTAGACATCCCCACCGCAGTTTTTATTTCCTAACAGGAGTTTTCTGCGATATCATATCATATGTTATGTGTTATTTACTTTCATGTATGTTTCTTGAATGTTTACACATGTAAAGAACTTATATTATGATTTCACATACATATAGAAAGATGAACAGATAGATAGGTATATACAAATCTGATGACACAAAGGTTAATGGGCCAACCACATAAAAAGTTTTAGAGGTACTGATTCACCCCTCCCCTCTCAGTACATCATTCCAATAATTCCAACAACTACTCCTAATCCTAATAAGTTTCATAAACCTAACAAATATGTCAAGATCAATAAATAGACGAATGCAGTCGCTGATCAAGTTGTTGTTGCATCAAACAATGCTACTTATGCATCCACTGCTTTCCGTATGAATCATACATTTACTCCTCTCTCTGAATCTTTACATTTTATTATGAGTAGGTTGTTAAGTGCTAATACGATTACCTTTCCTCCTATTCGACCTCTTCTCCCTACCATAATGGCATCAAAATACTTTGATTCTAAATCTTTTTGTCAATACCATCAACAGAATGGCCATGATACCGAAAAATGTTATTCTCTAAACCATAAGGTTCAAGACTTAATTGATTCTAATGCTTTATCTGTTGATAATTTTGATGGTAATGGGAATAAATTTGTCTCTCCTCCTAATCAAAATCTTCAAATCTATACAAATCCTTTACCTACACATGATACTAATACCATCACTCAACCATCTTCTGTGGATATTGTTTACGATTTAAAGATGGATGATCTCAATAACATTGTTAATCATGTGGAGTATGTTATTTCATCTCAACCTACTATTCAAGATCCTTCGCCTCCACTTCAACTTCAAGTTCCACCTAAACCTCAGAAACAAACTAAGGATAAATGACCTAGGGAACTCTCAATTACCTTTGATGATTCTGAGACTATTAA
>MU225256.1:13278698-13315897 GCA_018584345.1 Thuja plicata | reverse complement strand
CCACCTAAACCTCAGAAACAAACTAAGGATAAATGACCTAGGGAACTCTCAATTACCTTTGATGATTCTGAGACTATTAAGGCTCCCGATGGTCCCCTTTATATTTATGCTAGGATTGCTAAGATAACTACGTGTGGTTATCTTGTTGATCCCGCATCTTTAATAAATGTCATTATTGAGGAAAACCTTTTTATGAAAAACCTACAACATGATTATTATGATACATCTAACGCATGGATCCAAACGTGTAATGGTTTTCTCTATCCTGCACTTGGTTCTATTAACTTGCCTGTTGAACTTTGTGGTAAAGTTGTAGATACTACCTTCATTTTCGTTCCTACTTCTGATCAATTTCAAGTCAAATTTGGTTTTCCTTGGTTAATTGCCATGCATGTTGTTGCTTCTCCTATTCATAAGTGTATTAAGTTCATTCATAATGCAAAAGTGAAAATGATTAATCATAGTTTGTATCAACCTTCTAGGCCTAGAGATTGTGCTACTCTTGATTTTTTTTGGCCTTCATTGCCTAATTCATGTCCTCCTCGCCCTGATAACCTTTTTCATTCATATCAAGCCTATAAACATCGCAAGATTGTCGAGTTAAGAATGCCTTAGATAGATCTTAACCATGGTCTTTTTCCCACTCCTTATATACCTCCTTTATACATTACTGCTAGTTTTATTAGGCCACCTCCCAATGTCACTTCTCAGCCTACTGTGAGTCATAGAAATCCTCCTATAGAACCTGTGAAGGAACCAATTATCATTCCTCCTATTTCTCAACATGTGTCAAACAAAGTGAAGCATAAAAAATTTGCTAATGAACGTCGTAAGAAGCATAGGGCTAAAGCTAGGGCTCGTGCCTCTATTCTTCCAAATTCTTTACCTTCTTTTGACCAGCCTATGCCTGATGTGTTGGAAGAAGTTAATATTAATGATGATTCTATCTGCATTCTAGATCCTATTTTAATTAATCTTGATGAGAAAGATACTCTTGATGATCCTATTGATCCTAGTGATGAATATGAGACCATTGATATTGATACCGATTTACCTCATATGCTTTCAACTCAATTGATAATTACACCTAGTATCGAACATCATGATTCTCAAGAGGATCCTTGTTTAGAACTGGCTATTATTCCTACTATATTGGATATAGTCTCTCTTGTGAGTTTCCCACCTTCCCTAAATGATATAAACCGAAATAGGGAGAGTAGGTGATGCGCTTGATTGGCTTGTCCTTCATGGTAGCCCTTTTTGTGTTTTCCTGTTGTATTGTGCTTCTCCCGTAATGTGTTTGCTAAATGTTTGTTAGATTCTTTTATACGACCCTTGTTACTTTGTTAGTGCAAGGTGATAAAGGAATCAAACCTATTGTACAATTCCTCTATATGTATCTTTACTCTTCTATATGTTGTTTTCATGTTATGTTGTACTTGTGCTATTGTTCATAAATGTTTTCCTTGTGTAGTCTACTTGGATCTATCACATGGTAGCACTGATTCTTTTTGGTCTCCATGTTGTGGTCCAAAAAGAAGAGACCAAAAAGAATCTTCTTCGTAACTCTTGAGTTTTCTTTCCTCCATTGTAATTGTAGTTCTACTTTCTTTGGGGAATGATGTCAATTCATTTGTAATAATATCATATCTATATATACATATTGTGTTATTATCATACTAACCCCATAGTAGGTAGATCCCTTCTGTGTTCTTTGTATGTTTATGTGGTATTTACCCTATTTTGTCTTCGTTTGGGGGCATCTCATAGTGGAAACGTAATCAGTAGAGTTATTTATGTTTCCGTTAAATCCATTACTCCTGTTAAAGTGTTAGAAATGACGTTAAGGTGGGGGCATACGCTCTACTCACTTTATGCACACATGCACTTTCAAAATATTTTCAAACTTAAAACTTTATCCCTTTATGGATTAAAGACTAATCCTTAAAGCATGGATTTTTACTTTATAGGATCTCTTGATCCCTTCAGTTTAAATTTATATGGATCTCTTGATCCCTCCAGTTTCAATTTACAATGTTTTTATCCCTTAAGGTCGGAAGGTGTCCTTAAGACCGGATCTCCCTGATGGGTTGACTAGTGAGTATCCACATTCACTAGGCGGTTCAACTCCATCTTTTTAGTTGCATTATTTCCTTGTGTGGTTCACAATGGGACATAATTTATCATTGGGCGAGGTAATCACACCCTCTCTATCTTTCTCTTTAACTAGTGATGTCTCTCTTATCATGATCTTAGGGTTAATACAGACTTAATTCCCTAGGGGCTTGAGGATTCCTTTGTCCCTTTTGATTTCAATAAGATGATCTTTTCTTCATGATCTCCTTTACTAAGAGTTTGCATCGAGTCCATACACTTGCTAAAGTGGGGCTAAATGTATAGTTGGAAAATGGAAGCACTTCCATTGTAGACTGGTTTAGCCTCCCGAGTAAGTGGTTTGGGGTCATGGAAAGCGCCTTGAATGGGTCTCTGAATTGGATCTAGTTTTCCCCCTGTTCTGCCCTATTTCCCACTTTTCTCTGGCCTGTTTCTGGCATCCTAAAATGCAAACTGAGACTTTTGATCTCAGGGTCAAAATAGACCTTTATGGGTCAAGGGTGACCTTGACCTAGACCTAGGTCATAATTGACCTTAATTCTGACCTAAGGTCTAGATTTCAAGTTTCTAGAGTTTCCGGATGTCGGGCTTCGGAAAGGTTTAATTCTCGCTTCCAGGTCGACTGTTTTGGTCTTCGAAGCAACGAATCTTAAATTATATTTAATATAGGTCCAATTCTATGGATATAGGTCTAATTAGAATTTAATTCTCCTATTTAGGCCTCTCTAGAAGATTGTGCCCTAGATTCATATATAAGGAAGCCTTCTCCTCTTAGTTTCTCTAAGACTTGATAACAACCATCTAAGACTTGAAGAAGTGAAATCTAAGTGTGAAGAAGAAAGATTTGAAGAAAGCTAAATATCCATCGAAGCATTCATATAATCTCAAGAATCCAATTCTTCAATAACTCGCAAGCACTCAATTCATCAAGGAGATCCATTGGTATCCATTGAAGGATTCAAGCTCTATGGAGCCCTCTTGTTGAAGATTTCTCCATCCATATTCATACAAGCCTCTTCCTATTACAAGACCCATTCAAGATTGGTGTTGAAGATCTACAAGCAATTGATTTGATACATCCTACATCCAACATTCTAAATTCTACATCCATTTGGTGCATACATACTTGTGGATCCACAGATTCTAATCCACCACAAGGGTTTCTATACAAGCAAGATGAATTTGTTCATTTACTTTGTTTATTTATGAAATTTCAATTATACTTTGAGGTTAATTCCAAAATTGGGGTTAGACCAAGGCAAACCCCTCCCCCCAACAAACAAACCATTTTTCTTGCAGGGACACGTTTGGAACAACGAATTGGAGTGCAAATTTGGATACCCTTTTCGACAAACTATTGGGATCCGAGAACATATTTTCTGTCAGAGTTTTTGGGTCAGAATCGACATTTTGTTCTGGGTCAGAATCGGAGATACTAGGTCAGAATAAAAAATTCTGGGTCAAAGGTGACATTCATTTCTGGGTCAGAATCGACATTTTGTTCTGAGTCAGAATCAAAAATTCTAGGTCAGATTTGGAAATTTTGGGTCAAAGGTGACATTCACTTTTGGGTCAAAATCAGAACTGAGCCAGATTTTCCAGAAACTCAGTGCAGGCACCTGAAAACAACATTCTTCAGATCTGTAGAATTTTGAGGTTAGTACTTTTCTTCAATTCATTTCAATTAAAGTTTTTAATCTTCCTAAATCTATCACACATTATTTTCTATAAAACTGAATCTAAGGTTTTTCTCTTTTATTCTCATTTCCAATCGATTGATTCATTTATGCATTGATCCTTCCTTTGGGGTTAATCAATTTGGATCCTTCCTTTGTGTATTTGAGGTTAAAAGTAACATCTTATATTTCTTACACACAACAATCAATCAACCCCCATATTTACCACCTTTACATCATTTCCATATTTACATTTTGGTAACCATCCATTTTATATCTTACAGTTTAGAAAAATCCTTAACATTAAAGTTTATGTTTGAAATTCCAGCTGGAAAATTTTGTTGTTTGGGTGGGTTTTGACTTGATCTCCTTGTTCCTACTTGTGGCATGCCCTTGTCCTTTTCACCATTTTGTATTCCTTTCTAGAATAGAAATCTCTATGTTTGTTCAGGCTTTCTTAGTTTTCTTGTATTTGGGTGGTTTTTTTTCTCTTTTAAAATGGTTGCCAATCAAAGTGGCCCGGGATTGGAGACTAAGATTATTAGCTTGGAATCACAATAAAATGGTTTATAAGTTATACATTGTGTTCTTTAAATTTGTTTGTTTGTTTAGGATTTTAAAAACATGTGTACATGGCTCAAAAACTATGTTCTTGTTAGGTATTTTGTTGGTAAAATTGATAAATAACTAGAGAAAATTAAGAACCACAAATTATATACAGAGACAAAAGATTTAATGTGGTTCATCAATTTGACTACATCCACCAAAAAATAGGGCTTCAATCTTTATTACAGATTGCAACTTACATCACATAAGGTTTTCCCTTCATATATATACAATAGTCTTCAAGAGAAGATGAAGGGACATATAAAGGGAAGATAAAATGAATATTTGGGGAAGATGAAATGAATAGTTATATTTCACATCTAATAATTTCCCATTTGAAGTCCAATTCATGTTGCAACTTCGCACCTAAACAACCTCCCACTTGAAGTATGTTTTTCATGGCCTTTGACTCAAACACAATCACCAAATCCCATGGTATAAAATAGGCCACAAATCAATCACCATAGTTCAAAAAAGCTAGTTGCTAATCACATCCGCCCATTAGTAGATTCATGCCAACATATCCAACCCATACAATAACTTTTATACGAACAATGCTATTCCATTGTCCTCATCAAAAAGTACAATCTTCCAAGATAACAAAACACACCAAAACCATTGATGTACAAAAAATCTAAAAACCCATGTAGTCCAATGAAAAAACATGTACATGTTGTGTGAGCAATGTCAATGGAAACAACTCAAGTCTACCAATCAATACTTACATAAAAGGTGTGACAAGAATTGATTCACAATGATCTACAAATTGCAACCAACATTTTGCACCTTTGATCTCACTTCACTTCTTCCAAGTCAAAAGACCACATATTGTTGTTAAAAAATAATAGAGTACACCAAAAATAGATTATCACAAACAAGTGAATAGACCTATAGACTCATGCAAGCCCCATATCATCCTCCAACACAACCAAGTGCTAAGTTGTTCCAAGTATGATCTCCTTTACCTCTCCAAATGAACAACGCCTAACCAACATGGAAGTAAGCCTCTCTAACTAGGGAAGATCAAACTCAAAAAATTCTAAAACTTTGAATCAGTCCAATCAACATCTCCTACTTGAAGATAAGTTTGTCGAGTAGACCAAAAGTGGGGAGTAAGAATTCTCCTCTAGGATACATCGTCATATTGACTCTCTCTGAGAACAATCTCCTCTATTTCTATAATGAACTCATGTCCATCACCAAGTGTAGGCTCCTTGGTCTTCTTGTTGAAACCTCCAAAGAGACTCCATTTAAAAAAATGTTCTCTAATCCCAAGAGAGCACTAACCTCACCCAAGTCTCTACTGTCAAAAACTCCAATTGCACATTTGTACAACTTGGGACAACGATATGATAGAACGTAATCTAATATCTCCACAAAAGAAGACCACATGCTCCAAAGAGTATAACCTGTCATGAGAACCTGTATCATGCCAACACTCTAATCAAGAGTCCACCATAGCACAATAAAATCTTCAATCACGTGAAGGTAACCATCTCGGCATAACTCTCACTACTAAAAATCTCCCACACAAGTGTGATGCTAAGATATTCATGGTATCATGATAAGTATGTTACAAGTCTAGTGGAAACACCCTAATTATCAGACATGACTATTCTTTGTATAAAATGACCAGCCATGCAGTTTTGAGATTATGGAAAACACAACAGATATTTACAAAAAATTCAGCTATTGATCTTCATGATCTGTATCATTTTTTTAGGAGTATAGTGAGCAACCTAATTATCCATAATCTGTAGACTTAAAAGACCCCAACATCAAATTCACAACGGATCTGATATGCCAATTTACAACAACGAGTCATATTCATCAACATCATAAACAAAATCTATAAAATGATGCCAACCATATCACACTAATGAAGTTGTCATTGCTCCATACCCTACAGAATTAGGGCCAAATCTAGCATCTCCCCATCTAATACGCAGATATCACAAGACACCACCAACATTCTTCTTCAAATACCTCTTAATATTCATTAGCACACGACCAATGAATTGAATTCAAACATTTTCTCAAATAGCTTTGACACTTTATCAACATCCTCTGAAATAGGTAACTTTCTTAAGCACGATTTGAAAAATTGATACTGTGGGGAGTTGGCAGGTAAAAGAACATAAATCAACTTGTCAATTCAAACAGGCCATAATAATGCAGGATCAATGATATTAGGCCTGTTTGTAGCACCAATAATAAAAATTGAAATACCATCCATTTCCGTCAACAACTAGTTAAGGATTCTCTCTACGTCATTACCATTTTGTAGTTCTTCAAATTCTTCTACAGCGTCAAGTTTCTTGGCCACCTTGAGAGAATTATCCAACAAAAAGGCAAGACTTGAATGTTTGTGTAGTAAAAAAATAGAAGCACTTCCATTGTAGAGTGGTTTAGCCTTTTGAGTAAGTGGTTTTAGGGTCATTTCAAGCAGCTTGAATGGGTTCCTGATTTAGACCTGGCTTTCCCCCTATTCTACCCCAATTCTCCACCTTTCTGTAGCCAATTTCTGGCATTCTGGACTGCAAATCTGAGATCTTTGACCTCAGGGTCAGGGTCAGAATTTTGGGTCTATGTTGACCTTGACCCTAACCTAGGTTAAGGTCGACCTCACCCTTGACCTAGGTCAAGGTCAACCTCGACCTTGACCCAGGGTCTAGATTTCAGGGTCCCACAGTTTTTGGATGTCGGTCTTTGAAAAATGTTAATTCCCGCTTCCGAGTCGGCTGTTTTAGGTTCTTAAGTGATGATTCCTAAATTATATTTAATATAGGTCCTCTCCTAGGGGTAAAGGCTTTAATGGGAATTTAATTCTCCTATGTCATCCTCCTTAGAAGATTGTGCCCTAATTTCATATAAAAGGAAGGCTTTCTCTCTCATTTTCTCTAAGCATCATCAACTATCACTAAGCGATATTGAGAAACTAAGTCCTCTATTGAAGCCTAAGCATCATCAAGTGAAGATTCAAGAAAGCAATCAAGAAAGATTTGAAGAAAGGATTGATCCATCATTAATCATTCAAGCATCCATTCATCAAAGAGATCCATGGGAGGCCACTGAAGGATTCAAGCTACATAGTGCCCTTTTTGGTGATCTCTCCATCCACTTTCTTCCAAGCCTCTTCATAATCAAGAACCCATTCAAGATTTGGTGTTGGATATCAACAAGCAATTGATTGAAGACATCCTACATTCTAAATTCTAGATCCATTGGTGCATACATAGCTGTGGATTCAAGGATTTGAATCCTCCACAAGGACTTTACAAGCAAGGTGACTTTATGCATTTACTTTGTTTACTTTTGCAATTTCAATATTATATATTTGAGGTTAATTCAAAAACTGGGGTTTGACTAAGGCAAACACCTCCCCCCAACAAACAAATCTCTTTTTCGTGTAGGTATAGGTTTAGGACTGTAGATTTGAGCTCATATTTGGATACCCTTTTCAGTGAACTATCGAGATCCATGAACAGATGTTCTGTCGGACCTATGTAGGTCAGGGTTGAGATTATTGGGTCAGTGGTGAGATTAGTGGGTCAAGGTCAAGGTTTTTATCAAGACGGTGTCAGATCAGAAAAAGATTTATGGGTTTTGTTTGTCTCTGCGTTTCCTTTCCGGATCATACTTCAGATTTTCCAGAAATAGAGTACAGACATCAGAAAACAACATTCTTTGATCTGCAATTCTTTAAGGTTAGTACTTCCTCTCATCCTTTTCAATTACTATTATATATCATATCTCTTTAATTATAAAATATATTTTAAGATCGTCTTCCTTACTCTCATTTCCTAACGATTGATTCACTTGTGCATTGATCCTTCTTTTGGGTTAATCAACTTGGCTCTTTCATTTGTGCATTTGGGGATAAAAGAGGAACATCTTATCTTCCTTCCCCCTACATGCTTAATCATATTTCAATACACACACAAAACAAAAACTAAATTAAATGTAAAGGTTAAGGAAATACACCCCTAATCAACCAAACATATAACCAATTTTCTTCCTTTACAATGTTTATTACATATTTTAGCTTACATTACGTAAGGTTTTTCTCTCATACATATACTTATTTAAGAAACGACTAAAAAATAAATGAACATTGGGGAAGATAAAATGAACATTGGGGAAGATGAAATGAATGGTGGGACTTCACATTCAACCATAATTCCTTCTAAGAGAATGTTAAAGAGTGGGTGTTTATTTGATGAACCATAACTAATTGAATGTTTGAAGATGTCAAGTTGATCACTGAAATGCAGAAAGATAATGCAAGACGTTAAATTAGTTAATGGATTGTACTGTCATTGATGTCAACTTGATATAATCTGATTGGTTATATACAAAGTGTCAAAGACTTCATAGAATCATAATGATAAAGGTTATGCTTTCAGTAATGCATAAAAGATCAACATTCACTAAGTGACTACAAACACTGACGGGTAGTGCACCTCGACGGACAAAGTAACCCGAAAGTAAAGTCACAGTGTTGCCCAAGAAAGAAACCCGACAAGCATTACCGATGAGCAAAATCACAAGCATTACCATCGAGCAAAACTTCACAGTGATGCACGATGGATAGACAACCCCGACGAACAAACAACCCCGACGGAGATGCCCAAGGAGAACTGAAGTGTTAACCAAAGCTAACAAGTGTTAAAAACCCGAAAAGAACTGAAGTTCAGAAATGTCAAAATACTTAGGTGGAAAGAGCTAAAGATAGAGTTAACTGGTTGTTAACATTGTTTTCATCGACAAGTTAAAGCCATAGATAAGTGAAAGATTTAAAGCAGTTTTACTACAGTTGTCAAGGAGAAATCTACGGGATAAAACTAAAGTAAAGCTTTAAAGAAAGATTGGCTAGATTGTGGATCATGCCAAGAACAAGAAATTTAAGAACTGAGAAACGGTGATATTATGTCTATAAAGAGACAATCTAGTTCATTATGAGTTAGGGGAGTGAATAGAGAAGGATGTTGAAGAGAAATTGATGAAGAACAACTTCATACAGTCCTGATCAATCAAGCTGAGGAAAGAGCTAAAGATTTCTACGGACACCAAGTAACAGAGAAGCACAACATAACCAATTAGAAAGAAGTGGAGCAAAGGTATTGAAAAGATAAATTGATCATAAAGGTATTATGAGCTTACAATAGATCTGAAAATCTACAAGTCTATAGTTGTATATGTGAACAAATCATTTACTGTTTCAGTTTAACCAATTGATCAGAAAGTCTCTTAACCGAGTAGGAATTAACAATCCTTTCTATATTGAGATACATCCCAAGGAGTATCAAAAAGTTTGATCACGAAGATAGCATGAGATGCCAGATACCATTTGACAAACTACACTGGGTTTGGTCATAGAAGGTAGCATAGAGATGCCAGATATCAAGTGACAAACTATTCTATTTAAATCCTCTAACAAGGTCACACCTAACAATGTGTTTGTAACCTTTAACAGGGTTGGATCTTCACTGAGATCACTTTAGAAGAGTGAAAATTTTAGGTTACCAGTCCCAAGTGGGTTTTCCCTTAACAGGGTTTCCACATTAAAAATCCATGTGTCAATGTGTTTATGAGTCATTAAATGTTTTGCATTACACGTAATTAAATCTGGATTGATTGGTATACACTAAGCAATTTACTATTTTTGGTAAATGAAAGACTGGTAATCGGTAAACAGTAAGAATAAGGTTTAACAGTGAACTCCGAGCAGTAGTTATTTGTTAATATTGTTTGAAGGCATTCATCTTGTAGGACTGAAGATAACTAGAGGCTTAATAAATTGTGGTACTAAGTTTTTGGGGTGATTTATTAGAATATTTTTGAGGCCATTGATTCACCCCCCCCCCTCTTAGTTATTATAACAATTGGTATTAGAGCTTGTGTGCTTATAAATTGAGTTTAACAGCTCAAGCAAAAGATCACAAGATGAACAAACGAGATGTGCCCAAGTTGAATAAAGACAACTTTGCATCAATGCAAAGCAGGATAAGACTCCGCCTATCAGGTATTGGTAATGATGTTACTCAACACCTAGATACTGAATATGTATTGCCTACAAGACCTCACACACTTGAGCAATTGAGAGAAAATCATGAGCATAATTGCATGATGATAGAGATTGCTTCCTCACTCTCTAATGCTGAGTTTGAAGATGTCAAAACCTGCACATCTACAAAACAAATGTGGGATAAATTGAAGTTGGTACATGGAGGAGATGATAATGTACTAAGAGCCAAGGTAGAAATCCTAAGAGGGAGGTTTAATGCCCTATGGATGAAAGAAGGAGAAAATATCACTCAGTATAGTTGCAGAATCAAAGAGGTAGTCAATGTTATTCAAGAAGTTGGAGGTGTACTTGAAGAAGAGACAGTGGTAAGTAAAATCCTAAGAACCTTACTACCTGTATATGCTATTAGAGTATCTGCTATATAAGAAATGAGAGTATTAGCAAATAATACTACTACTCTAGATAGTCTGATTGGTAGACTGATTTGATTTGAGATGAATAACTTTGATAATAGTGTCTTACCATCTATCGAATCTGCATTCAAGCCTTCTTTGAAAATAAGTAAGTCAAGTCACAAACACACTATGAGGAATGATAGTGAAAGTGATAGTGATGACCAAGGACCTGATGAGATTGAAGCACTAATGGAAAGAAGATTGCATAGAGGCAAAGGTAGATACAAAGGTAAATTACTACTTGTATGTTTTAATTGTAAAGAGGTTGGACACTTTGTTGTAAGATGTCCTAACAAAAGAAAAGATGACATAAGTAATGACAGAACATATGAAAATAAGTTTGACCGAGGTGATAACAAAGATTACCGAAGCAACCGACAATCTGATATAAGAGATACTCGAGACTACAAGGACAAAGTAAATAAAGCTTTTTACCTGGCTGAGAACAGAGCTGATGATACTGACACCAAATCTGATGAAGACATTGAGATGGTATTTATAGCCATGAAGGATGATTTAGACAAAGAAGAAAGGTATGTAGAGACTATACTCATATCTAAGGTTAGTAAGAATGATGTGGTTAGCTCCCCCAGGGCTCATCCTGAAATGAAGAGCGCACCGACCCTGCCCAAGAAGTCTATTACCCGACACTGATGGATCAGAAGGAATCTGGTGTGTCTGTGAAACTAACTACTTTCCACATATGTCTAAGTAGAACTAATCACAAATTACAGGAAGATGAAACATAAATAACCAACACAATTAAGAAAACATGTGTTTCCATAGATTTGGCCAAAGCAATTAAGAACCAGATTTCTATTGGCAGGCAAATAAACAAAATTTACCCTTTCCTAATTTTCCATATTCAACACCCTTTCCTTAATAATCAAGAATAATATCAATCAAAAGGATAAAATAATATAGTAACATGTTGTAGGAGCACAATACAGTTTCCATTTTCCATACAACTCTTTTAATACATGCACAAAAAGTAAGTTTTTAAAATAAAATAAAACATAACTATGTTGTAATCCATTTTCCAGCTGTTAAAAGACCAACCCAAAGTAATGATATTAACAGAGAAAAACTTCTAGAAGAAACTATTTGTACCTACTCATATGCAGAGGGATTTGAAATTCTTACTTTTAATAATTAATGTTAACAATTATGACATTAACTAATAAATTTTCCTAAAACTATTAAGTCACTGCAGGTTAAAGCTTTTCGCAGATACTTAAGTAAAAGAATATGGATATAAATATAATATTGGCATAGTTGAGCGATGTTGAAAAAGATTTAGTTTAATAAAAACACCCAAATCCGCAAGTCCTTTCTATGGTTAAAAAAAAAATCATTGGTGTATGACATTCAAATTCTGTGTTTCCTTTAAATGTTTTCCTAAGTTTTTGTTGTTTGGCGCATTGAATTTTAAAGAGAAAATGACTGTCTAAAAATAGTAACTATGGTTCAATTGAAAACACAAAAACAATGTTTCCACCCTTTTGAAACATAAATCGAACTTCCCCAGAAAAACAGACTCCCAACGTCAATTTCAGATTGGTAAGATACACTTATAAGCAGAAGAAGAAAAAAAATTAGAAAATCAGCATTCTTTCAAAGTAAAAAATAAAAAAATCTCTCCGCTCTTGGTCATGGAAGTGGATTTGCAAGGAAATTATGTTGCTAACTAAACATATAATATTCCAGCGAAACTAAATAACAATTAACCAATAATCTATTATGAAACAGAGGAAAAGAACCTGGCTTTCTACTCAGCCAGACGTATTTCTCTATGATAAAATGTTTTGAGAGGGTTCGAACCCATGACCTCCCACCTTACACTCACACCTCTAGCCAACACGCCAACTATCCTCCTTAGTCTTCTCTTCCATCGGCACGATTCTTCTCCTCTCTTCCTCCTGCACGCCCTTCCCTTCTCTTCCAACGTTGTCTCTTTCTCCTTATGCATTGTGTTTCTTTTTCTTTATGCACTGTATGTTCTCCCCTTCACTAGCACTGTCCTCCCTCCTTGCACTGATTTTCTCTTCCCCAAACTGCACTTACTCTCCTCCAAACTAGGCACTCCTCCCTCAAGATATGCACCTTCTCTTTTTAAAACTGCATGCTTTCTTCTTTTTCTGTTTTGATTATGATTGCCTCTCTTTATAGAGGGCCAATTAAGTTTTTCACCGACTCCCCCCAAAAGTCAACAAAAGGGTGCGGAAAATCAAATCCTCCAGATTTGTCGGTGGATTGCAGGAAGATTCCAGATTTAGTTATTAATGCGGACGATGGAATATATTTTAAAAACTATCATACCGGATATTTGATAGAAAGAGGGATGTGACATCCCCCCCTTAATAAGTTCATCGTCCACGATGAATCGATCAAAATTTGCAATCATATCCAAGAAAATAAATAAATTCACATTAACATGGTTAATAATTCTAGTTCCATTGTTCAGGATAATGCATTTTTACCATAAAATCAACAAGTTAGAAATTTACTTTCATATTCAAATCAAGTTTTAAATCTCCACACACACCATGCATTTACCATTTGAGATAGAGTTAGAAACAAAAATTTATTTATCTAAAGCAAGTATAAAAATCAAATACTACGTGGTGTGTGAAAACCCAGATTTTTCTGATCAATCATTACCGAGAAGATAAACTTCTCTTTCTGAAACACACCCCCGCCTTCAATCCTATCAAATCCATCAAACCACTAGATTGATCATCAGTAGGTTAGTCCACAAATCCAAAACCATATTTAAATAACGTTCAATTAATCATCCATAAAACATCATAATATTAACATTAAGTCATATTACCATTTCGCGACATTATATATCCCAAATAACATAAAGGAAATACAATTCACATGATAACATATTTACTTCCACAATATCCATAATAATGTCTAACATGTCGAACGTAATCATAAAGCATAAGGACTTTGGTCATAAGTATCTGACCAAGTCATCAAGTCCAAACTTTCGCTAAGAGTCAAAAATAAAAAGGGTCTATGAAATTGGTTATGATAGCCTGATGTCTAATGAGAACACATAATAGCAGCAATGTCTAAGCCTATAACATGAGTAACTAAAAAATAAGAACATGTATAAACTTAATCAAAAAGATGCGAAAAAAATCTATGCATGTCTTCCGCATCCTCCCAAGTAGCATTTTCAACAGAGAATTGGTTCCATTGAACCTTGTACTGCAACACATCTCTGTCACATGCCCTGATGGTACGCTGATCAACGAAGTGGGTAAGCTCCACTAGCACCACCCCCGGATCCTACACCTGCAATGCACACCAATCAAGGATATGAGATGCATCTGGATGATAGGGTTTCAACAAGGAAACATGAAACACATTATGGATTCGGGCTAGAGCGGGCGGTAAAGCAAGTCTGTAAGCAACGGGGTTGATAACCTCCAAAACATCAAATGGACCCACATATCTTGGTGCAAGCTTTGATGACTTGCTAAAATAAATAGAGCTTTTATGTGGTCTCACATGCAAGAATATTTTGTTCCCTTCCTAGAACTGCCTGAAAGTGCGGTTCCTATCCACATAACTCTTCTGACGATCCGCTACTTCTTTTAATCGAGCATGAATCAGAGTCATCTGATCTTCCATCTCTCTCAACAATTCAGGACCAATAATGATCCCGTCTTCCACTCTATCCCAACTAATAGGAGTGCGACACTTTCGCCCATATAGTGCCTCAAATGGTGTCATTCCCAATGAAGCATGGTAAGAGTTGTTATAGGCAAAATCTACCAATGGAAGATACTCTTCCCACTTGTATTGCTGATCCATGCAATACATCCGAAGTAAATCCTCAACAACTTGATTTACTCTCTCTGTTTGCCCATCCATCTGAGGATGATAGGTTGTGTTAAAATTCAGTCGTGTACCCAAGGAAGCATTCAAGGTTGTCCAAAACCTTGATGTCATCCGTGTATCTTTGTCAGATTAATGGTCTCTGGTACACCATGCAGTCTAAAAAATCTCCCAAATAAACTTCTTGGCCAAAGCCAAGGATCCATCTCTCAAACTCCCTAGAATGAAATGGACTACCTTGGTTAGTTTGTCAACTACTACCAAGATTACATCATGCCTGCGTCGTGTCATGGGTAAACCTTGGATAAAATCCATACTGATGACTTTCCATTTGTATTCTGGAATATCATGTGGGTATAAAATTCCTGCTGGGTGGACATGCTCAGCCTTAACTCGCTGGCATTCTAAACACTGGGCTACATAAGCTATCACATCACACTTAAGCCCTGGCCAAAAGTACAGTGGCCTTAAATCGACAATCATCTTGTTTACCCCTGGATGTCTTGCAAATGGAGTGCAGTGCATCTCCTTAAGTACTACCTTCCTCAACCCTTCTCGGTCAGGAATGTACATCCTATTCTGGTATCTCATAATACCATCATCATAAAAAGTGTATCCATCAAAACAGTGTTCCGATGGATCAATGTGCAAGGCTAATTTGGCCATCTCATAATGATCATCACCTGGAAGTCCCTACAACACATGATCCCTCAACCGTGTCCAAGAAGTAGAGATAGTTGTGATGTGTCTTCTTCTACTAAGAGCATCTGCCACTCTATTCTCCTTGCCCTTAATGTACTCAATGCCAAATTCATATTCACTCAGAAACTCCAACCAACGTCTTTGTCTTGCATTAAGATTAGGCTGTGTGAAGATATACCTAAGTCCCATGTGATCCATTTTCAACTCAAATGGCTTACCCAAAAGGTAATGTCTCCACATAACTAATGCATGCACAATTGCAACCAATTCTAAGTCATGAGGTGCATAGTTAACCTCATACTGCTTTAACTTTCGTGACTCATAAGCCACTACTCTTCATCCTGCATAAGTACACCTCTAAGACCTTCCCCTGAAGCATTTGTGATCACTGTGAATTGCCCATTCGGGTAAGGTATAATCAAAATAGGAGCGGATGTGAGTTTTTGTTTCAACAATTGGAAGGCTCCCTCACATACATCTGTCCACTCGTATCTTTTCCCTTTCCTCTAAAGGGATGTAATAGGTGCTACAATCTTGGAGAATCCCTCCACAAAATTCATGTAATAACCTGCGAGTCCCATGAAGCTTCTAACTTCACTCACATTTTGTGGATCTGGCCACTCAAGAATGACTTTAATCTTTGCAGGGTCAACTGCAATTCCATTTGCATATATGACGTGACCCAAACAATGAATCTCCTTTTGATAGAAAGAACACTTAGATAGCTTTCCATAAAGCTTCTTATCTCTAAGTCATTGTAGGACTATTCACAAATGCTCCTCATGCTCTTCCATGTTCTTTGAGTAGATCAAAATTTCATCAATGAATATCTCTATGAACTTATCCAGACAATCTCTACACACACTAATCATCAAGTTCATAAATGTTGCAGGCACATTAGTCAACCCAAAAGGTAAGACAAAAAACTCATAATGTCCATACCTTGTCCTAAAAGCGGTTTTGGATATATCTTTTTCTTTGATTTGGAGTTGATGATATCCAGATCACAAATTAATATTAGAGAACACAGTTGCTCCCTTCATTTGATCGAATAGTTCATCTATTCGAGGAAGCGGATACATATTCTTGATCGTCACCTTGTTAAGCATTCTATAATCTATGCATAACCGCAAGGTACCATCTTTCTTCTTCACGAAGATAACTGGGGCTCCCCATGGTGACACACTAGGGCGAATGAACCCTTTATCCAAGAGTTCCATCAACTGAGTCTTTAACTCATACATTTCAGTGGTGGTCATACGATAAGGAGCCTTGGATTGAGGCTCAGTTCCAGGCATTACATCAATAGAGAAGTCAAATTCCCTCTTTGGAGGTAACTCCGGTAAATCCTCTGGAAAAACATCCTGGAACTCTTGCAAGATAGGATGATCCTCTAAAATATGAGGAGTGTCAAGATTTTTGACATATGCTACATACATCATGCACCCCTTCCTCTTTTCCTTCTTCAATTGCATGGCAGAAATTTGTCTAAGCTTAAGGAGCCTCTTCTCACCCAAAAGTACCACAAGTTCTCCTAAATCATCAAGACATTCAACTGACTTGTCCTTACAGTTTACTAACACCTTATGTTTAGTCAACCAATTGATTCCCAAAATGACATCATAGGAACCCAATGGGGCTACATAAAGATTTACTTGCATCTAAAAATTTGGAAGTTCTAACTCACTGCAAGATAAACATTGCTCAACCCTACGCTCTGCCCTATTTTCATATTCTATCATCCGTGGTTTAGACAAATATCCAGGTCTAACTGATAAATGAGAGACAACTCTAGGATCTATGAAACATTCTGTAGCTCCCGTATCAATCAAAATGGAAACATTTTGACCAAAAAGCTTACCAGTCAGCTGGATCGGAGTAGCTTGAAAGTCAGCTTGCCTACAGTCAACAGCTGCATGAATAAGATGTTGAGCCTGGGGACCCTTCCCATCTCTGTGAACCGTACACTGAGGACATGTACTAACATAATGGTCACCTCTACAAGTGAAGCAACCATCCAGTGGTCCTTTCCTACCCTCAGACATATTCCTCCCATTGTCATTTCTATTATTCCCATTCTGATTTGCACCTCTGTTCTGATACTGAGCACCATTATTGTTGTTGGTGTTCCTGCCTGCATTTCCTCGACCTTTACCTCTTATATTCTGGACCTGCTGACGTCCACAATCCTTGGGTCGGTTATCCTAAAATTTCCTTTTAAAGCCCTGAGAGGAATTAGTCCTTTGATTACCCCTTACTGAAGACTCCTGCTGCAGTTTCTGTTCTTGCCTTAATACCTTCCTGAAAGCGAAGTCCATAGTCTCAGGCTTATGCATGTCAACCTCAGATCCTATCTCTGGACGTAGTCCAAGAATAAATTTGTGGGTTCTAAACTGCTCATCCTGCTAGTACTAAGGTACACACTTAACCAAATGGCAGAACATCTCATGATACTGAGTAATAGACAATGCTACCTGTATCAGGTTCTGGAAGTCAGCTACTTTCCGATCATAGTATAATTGTTGCAACCATCTCTTACGAAATAGTACAAGAAAATCCTCCCAAGTGATCTCACCAGGCTACATCCTCTTTTCTGCCATCTCATTGTTCCACCAAGTACCAGCTTCACCAATCAACTGAAAAGAACCCCGCATCGCTCTAAATTCACCATAAAGATTGTGAACGTGAAAGTAATTTTCCATGGACACAATCCACGCTTTAGCCTCATCACCAATTGCCTTACCATTGAAGGTAGGAGGCATGACCTTCTTGAGGTCTCTGCTCAGTTCCTCTGTTATTTTTTCCCTATTAGTGGGTACTGCTGCAGCCCTTCTAGATCAACATTTCGTTTCAATAGTTCTTCATTCCTTTTATCCTCCTCTTCTTTCCTCCGAGCTTCCAATCTCAGGACTTCCTCCTGCTTACACTGAGCTTTTAGCCTCAAATCTTCCTCTTGCTTTCATTGAGCTTTTATCCTCAGATCTTCTTCCCTCTTCCTTATTTCCTCATCATTATGTCTACCTCTCAAATCTTGCTCCAGGTGATCCATGCGATCACCCTGCTGCTGTAAGAGAGCCAAGATCTTATCCAACCTCTAATAAGATTCACCATTCAGATCATTGCTAGAACTAGCCCGCTTACTGTTCCTAGCATCCATTGTGTCAAATTAACTCCTGGAGCAGGCATAAGTATGCAACTTAGCAACAGTAGGCCAAGGTCCTAGTGTTTAAACACAACTCTGATGCCACATGTAAAGACCAAAATAACCACAAATGCCACATAAGCACAAAAAGACAAATATTCTCTAATGTCGATTCAATAGTCATAGACGGTAAATCGCTATGGACTGGTCAATAGGAAAACTCAAGATATAGAAATTAAATACACAAACTCTAACTTATATAAAATCATTTTTTTCTCATAAATCCAAAAGAAAGTTTGTAAAGGGATAATCGACCATACTGTCGATCTCACAACATTATCCAATAGTTAACAAAATTACAATTATTCAATATTTCAGGATGCTGACTAACTTTTCGCGCACCTTACATCATAAATGGATTATAATTACATTATGTACAAAACCGTAGGGTCATAATAACATGGATGCCATCAGACAACTGTCCATCTGCATGCTCCTGTCTCCTAAGCCACCAGACACCTGTCCATTTGCAAATCTCGAGACAAGAGTGTGGTTCAGGGGTTTGATCCACCCAACCACAGAGTGGTTAGCTCCCCTGGGGCTCATCCTGAAATGAAGAGCACACCGACCCTGCCCAAGAAGTCTATTACCGGACATTGATGGATCAGAAGAAATCTGGCGTGTCTGTGAAACTAACTACTTTCCACATATGTCTAAGTATAAATAATCACAGATTACAGGAAGATGAAACATAAATAACCAACACATTTAAGAAAACATGTGTTTCCATAGCTTTGGCCAAAGCAATTAAGAACCAGATTTCTACTGGCAGGCAAATAAACAAAATTTACCCTTTCCTGATTTTCCATATTCAACACTCTTTCCTTAATAATCAAGAATAATATCAATCAAAAGGATAAAATACTATAGTAACATGCTGTAGGAGCACAATACAGTTTTCAATTTCCATACAACTCTTTGAATACATGCACAAAAAGTAAGTTTTTAAAATAAAATAAAACATAACTATGCTGGAAACCATTTTCTAGCTGTTAAAAGACCAACCCAAAGTAATGATACTGACAGAGAAAAACTTCCAGAAGAAACTATTTGCACCTACTCATATGCAGAGCGATTTGAAAATCTCACTTTTAATAATTAATGTTAACAATTATGACATTAACTAATAAATTTTCCTAAAACTATCAAGTCATTGCAGGTTAAAGCTTTTCGCAGATACTTAAGTAAAAGAATATGGATATAAATATAATATTGGCATAGTTGAGAAATGTTGAAAAAGATATAGTTTACTAAAAACACCCAAATCCGCAAGTCCTTTCTATGGTTAAAAAAAAAATCATTGGTGTATGACATTCAAATTCTGTGTTTCCTTTAAATGTTTCCCTAAGTTTTTGTTGTTTGGTGCATTGCATTTTAAAGAGAAAATGACTATCTAAAAACAACAACTATGGTTCAATTGAAAACACAAAAACAATGTTTCCACCCTCTTGAAACATAAATCGAACTTCCCTAGAAAATCAGACTCCCAACGTCAATTTCAGATTGGTAAGATACACTTATAAGTAGAAGAAGAAAAAAATCAGAAAATCAGTATTCTTTCAAAGTAAAAAAAAAAATCTCTCCACTCTTGGTCATGGAAGGGGATTTGCAGGGAAATTATGTCGCTAACTAAACATATAATATTCTAGCGAAACTAAATAGCAATTAACCAATAATCTTTTATGAAACAGAGGAAAAGAACCTGGCTTTCTTCTCAGCCAGACGTATTTCTCTGTGATAAAATGTTTTGAGAGGGTTCAAACCCACGACCTCCCACCTTACACTCATACCTCCAGCCAACACGCCAACTGTCCTCCTTAGTCTTCTCTTCCACTAGCGCGATTCTTCTCCTCTCTTCCTCCTGCGTGCCCTTCCCTTCTCTTCCAACGTTGTCTCTTTCTCCTTATGCCTTGTGTTTCTTTTTCTTTATGCGCTGTGTGTTCTCCCCTTCACCAACACTGTCCTCCCTCCTTGCGCTGATTTTCTCTTCCCCAAACTACACTCACTCTCCTCCAAACTATGCACTCCTCCCTCAAACTGCGCACCTTCTCTTTTTAAAATTGCATGCTTCCTTCTTTTTCTATTTTGATTATGATTGCCTCTCTTTATAGAGGGCCAATTAAGTTTTTCACCGACTCCCCCCAAAAGTCAACCAAAGGGTGTGAAAAAATCAAATCCTCCAGATTTGTCGGTGGATTGCAAGAAGATTCCAGATTTAGTTATTAATGCGGACGGTGGAATATATTTGAAAAACTATCATAGCAGATATTTGATAGAAAGAGGGATGTGACAAACAACAATTGAAAATCATTAAAATTTTATCTATCAATATTGAAAAGAATTTTTTATTGCTAAAATTTGTTTGAGAGATTTTTCAACATGAGAAAGTTGATATAAAATGGTTTAATGACTAACTAAGGTGGTTTAGAAAGGTGAGACATGTTTAGGGGGAGATTGTGGAAAGTGAATTCCACAATATAATACCTATAAACTAATTAATTATATAATTAGATCTTTTATTAATTTATTGGGTATTTTTTTTTTATTAGACTAAGCTTTATTCTAAAAGTACATAAAAATAAATATCTTTATCTATTAAAATATAGAAAATAATAATATGATTAGAAGATTGAAAAGTAGATTGACATTTTGTTAGGGATTGTATCAAATTTTGATCTGTTGTGTAAACTTTACAAGGAGAAAGTTCAGAACATGTAATATTTTTTTGTAAAACATTAATTTAGGTACTTAAAGCATATTTCCAACTCTTTGGACTTAAAAAAATTCAAACATTTTCCAAGACTAAAAGAGTGATTTTATTAGTTTACAAATAATGTATATATGCTCGAAAAAGTGTGTATGAGGCAAAATACAATTATATTTCACTAGCTTAAAAGTAATGTGTATGTGTTCCAAAAAAGTGTATACAACCATAAGACAATCATGTTATGGCTCATCTCTAGTTTTTGGAGTATATAAATTTTATATTTATGATAATTATTTTGCCACTATTTTGCACCCCATCTTTATGCATATAACTAATTATTGTGTGCACATTAGTAATCAATTTAGAATATAAAATCCCTTTTTTGGTGTACATGTGTATGGGTGAGTATATGTGTGTGGGGGTGTACATATTGTTGTCGTTGATTTCAGTTCGACGAAATCAAAGTTAACCCCCATGATTTTTTGTTTGAGACATGATCTTTGTACTCTAAGCACATGTTTTGGGGCATAAATCACTTATATTCATACATTTTTTTTGTCATTTTGTCATTAAAAGAATGAATTTTTTTTATCTTTGTTTCGATAGGTTTTGGTTGTTTTTAAGTTGGCTTTTCCAAATCTTATTTGAGATTGAAACTTTTTCTCCTCATTACATATGCATATGTTTTGCAAAACAATGTACAAATGGGACCTAAAAGTTTGAACTATGTCAATGGCCCCTTGGTCTAATGGTGAAGTTGAATGGCTCACAACGAGCACACCAGGGATCAAGTCTTGCCGAGTGCAAGGCTCCGACACCATAAGGGATGAGGCTGGGATCGTGCCCCGGGTTCCTAAAACATCTATGGTGGCCTTCGCTGGTTGGTAGCTCGCAGGCTTCATGCCTCGCTGATCTGAATCCTCCAACAAACAAAAAAAAAAAAAAAAAAAAAAAAGAAAAGAAAAAAAAGTTTGAACTATATATGTAGTTCAGACCTTTAGTCCCTATAAGCACTCACAAAGGCTTCAAAATAGAACTTGTACTTGGGATTTCAAATTTCAACTACAACTCAAGCTACATTTATGACAAAAACCCACGGGATCTTTGAATCCTGATAGCAATATCACAATCTTTTCTTTTGTTTTATATTTCTTTCTCCTTTTATTTAAACTTATTTTGATTTCTTGGGGACCATTTTCTTGGTTTATCATCATTCCAACTCCTCTCCAAGAATCTACCGATTTTGGAGGATCGATAAGAGTCGTCACTTCGTAATTTTTGCACCTTTAGTCCAGGTATGCTTATATTTTCCTTTGAACCTAGGGCACACACTGGTTTTTGAATTTCTTTTATTGATTTATATGAAGTTCATCAAATTAATCTTTGTTTCCTTTTGATCAAAATGGGATTTTTTACTGCATTTGTAGTTTTAAAATTTGTTTTTTACAAATATTTGCAGTCGTCCTGGTCATTTCATAAACCCTATTCCCCTTTTGGTTTATGTTTGAGTTATGTGAACTGGTGCAAAATTTCTTTTGCTCGATTATGTTCTTAATTGACTCTGTTTTTACCATATTTTTCATATGGTAATCCACTTACTAAGATTGCAAGTCGTGTATACATTCTCCACTTTTTGCAAACAAACTCATGGGCATCATTTACCGTAGACAATGCGAGTATAGTACCGTAGTTTACTGAAGCTCTGAATTTTTTTATTTTGCATGGATCAGCTAAGATTTGAATTCAAAAATCTTCATCTTATAGGATCAACTATGTAGTTTGCTGAAGCTCTGAAATTTTTTATTTTGCATGGATCAGCTAAGATTTGAATTCAAAAATCTTCATATTTTAGGATCAACTCTGTAGTTTGCTGAAGCTCTGAAATTTTTTATTTTGCATGGATCAGCTAAGATTTGAATTCAAAAATCTTCGTGCTTTGCTTTATCACTGAGTTGAGCCCTCTATCTAAGAAGATATGAGCCCTCTATCTAAGAAGATATTTTGATAGAAAAAATCTTTGTACAGAGATATTTTGACAAAAAATTCTTCTGAGTAGTTTGATTAAGATCCTGTGATTACACTTTACAGGTGCTTTATCATTGAGCTACGACCTTCTGTTCAGAGAAACATTTTTCTCAATAATTTTTTTGAGATAATCAACTGTGTAGTTTAATTAGGTTTTAGATTAGGTCAATCTAAAGAGACGAGTGAGTTGGTTAAGATCTGAATCACGCAATTTGTTTAGGAATGTTACTGAAAAAATTTGTAGAGTCAAATTCAGACTAACTATCAATGTAAACTGGGAAAAATTCAAGATTCCAACCTCCTTAAGATGTTCCAAGCTTGAAATCTGTTATTGTAAATCTATTAATGTAAACTGTGAAAAATTCACAATCTTAACCTCTTTTTAAGATGTTCTGAGCATGAAATCTGTTATTTTCTTTTAAATGAGGTAAGACTTTAAAGTTTAATACGAAGTTTCACCATTGAACTAGCAGTGTTATTTAGTTTTTTTAACCTCTTTACGATGTTCAAAGCTCAAAATCTGTTATTTTCTGTAAATCAGTTAAAGACTTTAAACCGGATTCACCGTTCAACTACCAACAATATTTCATGATTTTAACCTCTTTAACATGTTTCAGTCTCTTTTAATGTGTTCTAGCTGTAAATCTCGAAATCTGCTATTTTCTGTAAATAGTTAAAACTTTAAGGTTCACCATTGAACTACCAGCAATACTTCATAATTTTATTTTCTTTAAGATATTCTATCTCGAAATATGTTTTTATTCCTGTAAATTAGTTAAAACTTTAAATGGAGATTCGTCGTTGAACTACTAGCAATATTTCATGGTTTTAACCTCTTTATGATGTTCCAAGCTTGAAATCTGTTATTTTCTGTAAATCAGCCAAGACTTTAAAGTTTAAAACAAAGATCCGCCTTTGAACTACCAGCATTTTAGGCTAAACAGAGTATGCAAGCTAATATTTGCCACTGCAGGGGGCGTTACACAAATGGCACCATTCCTGCAGAATTTTT
The DNA here is from genome assembly GCA_018584345.1 of Thuja plicata. Taxonomy (NCBI): domain Eukaryota; kingdom Viridiplantae; phylum Streptophyta; class Pinopsida; order Cupressales; family Cupressaceae; genus Thuja; species Thuja plicata. The sequence goes on along the minus strand of MU225256.1, from coordinate 13,291,514 downwards.
TTCCATCTGGTATTCAGAAAGACAGCCACCGTAGTGCTTGACTTTTCTTGGGTAAATTTAGTTTTGATTTAATAGATGATATGGTGTAAGATATAGTTTTAAAGAAATTAAATCTTTTTTATAGAAAAATTTCATACTGTTTTTAATAGATGTAACCCATACTTACAGCTGATGAATTCATAATATTTTTCTTAAGTCTCTCTAAGTCTAACAACATATATAACCTATTAAGCACAAGTATCAAAATTCAGCAATCACTTAGAATAATGTGACTTTCTTAACATAGACTAGATTTAAATGCCCAAATGACATGTTTTTATATCAAATTGAGTAATTATACTACATCCAATGTAGGCATGGTATAACTCACACTGCTATATTAACATCACCGCTAGTAAATAGACTACAATACATAGATTTCTTATTTTTAAACATTTTCTAGCTATTTTATCTACGTAAGAATTTTCTATCACTTATAATTCTCCTTATTTGCAAGTGACAGATCTATAAATATACCTTTTTAAAGCATATTTTATGTCACAGCGAGGCAAGCAGAGAAATAAATACTCCAGCCATCTTCTGCATTGGAGCAGGGTTTGAAAGATGATCCTTGCAGACTATTATCATCCTTTCAACCAATGGTGGTGGTGATCTTTACCTGAGCATTTTTTTTCCCTTGCCAAAGCTTTGTCTATAGTCGACATGTTAAAGGGAATCAAAACTAAAATTGAAATCCATAGAAGCATGGTACACTTGGTCTCTATTTCTCGAGTGCTTTCCATATCTGATACCTAGCGAGGGAAAAACCTTATAGCCATTTTATAACTGCAGACTGTAACCAGAGTATATATAAGTATGCACTGAGGCTTAATGATCTCCATAATGCTATCAGATTCAAACCCTATTTTGTTATTTTTTGCTCAAACAATGTTTGTTAATGGCAAAACTAGCCTTCAAGGTGTGGCTTGAGGAGCTGCCCATGTTCTTGATACTTACCCATCCGCAAACAAAAATTAATTATAGAGAATATGAGCTTCTGCGATCAAAATTAATTAGAAAGATAGCTTCAAAAGAAACTGCATTGAAAATGATTTTGATCTGCACATCATCAGACTAGACCATAAGAGTTCTTCTCCTAGATATTAACATCTTGTTGTTCCAGAATCTGGTTTTCCAAATGTTTTCTCCTCTTGCTGAAAACCGAATGTGGTCCAAGCGTGTTTTTTTTCCTCTTGCTGCTGCTGAGATCGAGTAGCAACATATATTCAAAAAAATGCAGAAAAATGTAGGCATGCATGCATAATGTGCTTCTTGTGACAATGCACATAAGCCACTTGGGACAATGCACATAGGCCACTTTTCACAATGTCACCTACCTGCAATCAAGGACACGTACACACTGGGAAGAAACTAAAGAAAAAATGTCAATTTAATAGGTTAAGTAGGTGTTATTTCTTTAGCCTATTTTGTCCTTAGAATTTGGCATGTATCCCTTAATTTACTCACAGTGATCTTATAACTAGTAGTTTATTACATTTCGGAAGAGCTATTTGCAAGGCTGGTTTAGAAGTTTGTTCCCAGGCACTTAGGTCACTTCTACATTTGCAACTACTACCCCGAGACAAAAATGAAGGCAACATCTCAATATTTTTCTGCCATCAAAATTCCACGATGGACAGTTACATAGATCCACTCAACATAGATTGGCACTAGTCAAAAAAATCAGCATTTGTAACTTTAGTGGAAATCTGTCACTCAGCCAAACACAAAAGAACTCATGGAAAAAGTGCACAACCTTGTGACTCAGCCTTTCTTTTCAAATCACAAGTATTTTTTTTAGGTTTTCCTGATGCATGCCCTAATTTTCATTGTCTTGAAAAACAACATCGTAGCCTGCAAAATGTGCCCCTAATTGTGAAATTATGCCTCTCAAAATAAATTGTGCCATGTAACTTGAATTTTGGAAGGATATTTTCATTTTGTCTCAGTTCCAGAATAACCCCAATCAATCAAGTCTTGATGTCCCACTGCCATGAAATTAAGAGTGATAACTTTAAAAAAAATGAGCAACCTCTATTAATCTATTAGCACGGCTCAAAAGTTGAGACCAGAAATTTTCTCAAAGTCTTCTTTCTTATCTTTTTGCATTAGGCGGAACTTCAGCTGTAGCACAGCTCTTGTTTGGTAAATAATTTATATGAACAATGTAAATAATTAATTACAATTGAAAATGGAAAGCCAAGTAAAATATAGACGCACCTCACCCAACTCCTTTGCTACTAAGTGATCCAAAGAAACACACTGGAAATATATGGCAAGCGAGTCCCAATTGGGATTGCTCTATGAAGAATCCCCACAACCTTATCGAATTCACATGTTGTATGCTGCCAGTGGTGATTATTTATGCACAAAATTGTTTTTCCGCCTGCGCAGAAGTCTCTTTTAACCGCAACAGGCGCATTGTTTGGTAGAGTTCCTTTGAACATAGAGCCAAAAGCTCTGTTGCCTAGCTTATGCTTGAAATTCACCGTCGCAATTTTCAACTCTTTCTAAGTGAACTTCTTGACGGACATTGGCACCTCCTCTTCAATGTTTTGCTTGAGCCTGTTAAATAAATCTTTGGCGTACATTATCTATTTCTCTGTCGGCACTGTGTTCATGATCCAGGTTCCTCCCTCTTCATTTATGGAATGGATGATACCTGGAAGGCATGCAGCTCTGCACGTCTAACAATTTAGCTATGTGGCAACATTTGGCTGTAGAATCATAAAAAAAAATTATGTATGCTATTTTTCATAAATTTATGTTGACTCGGCCACACATCAATTATTTTATTTTTTTAAAAAAAACTTAATTTTACTTTTGAATTGTGATGTATACTTGTTTTTGCTTATTATTCCTAAAAAATAAGAATTTTGTTTTATCTATAAAACTTTGAGTAAAATTTTTGTTTTTCATTATATTTCAATATGTTAGATTCTTTGCATTTAAATTAAAAAATTATATTTAATTTTCATTTAAAATTGTAATGTAAAATTGCTTTTTTAAATTTCATAAATCCATCTGGATTGTCCGTTTTCTTGGTAACTTCATAGTCGTTGCAAGATACAGATCACATGACGAATTCATTGGTATCATTATCGTGTTGACCAGTTCCCAACTAGTGATATCTCAGCTGTAGTTTGAGTGTTGTGCCTAAATAAAGATTATGAAATTCAATTTGGTTAAATAATTTGTTTTTAATATATGTGTTACGGAATACTTAGGCACCGTTGTTAGTTTTATTGTTATAAGATAAATTTTCATTTTCTGATTTTATTTTATATTAGCTCTTGATCAATAAGCTCATACTCCAAATCTTCAACTAGAAACATGTAATTGTCCCTTTCAATATTCTTGACAATATATACTCCTAGAAGGGAGATTTTTTAATGTTTGATAATGTATATTCTTCAATGTCCAGCTTAATTTAAATGTACACTTTAAATTAATATTGTGTCTGTATTTTTAACACCCTACTTCTTGTTAAGTATTTTATAGGAAATAAATTTGAGAATGAAAGTTACAACAAAAATTTAAACAATTATATTCCGCTTCAAAAAAGTTTCAATTTTATTCATTGAATTTATTGAAATTCATTAACGACAAAAAAATTAAAAATAGATATTAACGGACAAAAATATGGTGTACCCATTGCACACTAAGGTGCGATTGCTAGTTTATTTTCAGATTTGCAGAAGACGAAGAAGACGAAAGAAGGGTTTGGTACAGACATGGCTCCGGCTGCTGATCCAGAAGACATTATCAACGACAATAGCAACCCTCGCCCTTTGGATGACGATGACATCGCCCTCCTCAAAACCTATGTAGTCTCTCTATTCACAACTACTTTTTTTTTTAATGTTGTATCACTTTTTCCACACCTCTTTGCTCTTCTGAGACACTATTTTTCGCTTCAGGGTTTGGGCCCTTATTCGACTCCTATAAAGAAAGCTGAGAAGGAGATAAAAGAAATGGCAAAGAAGGTCAACGATCTATGTGGTGAGTGAAGCACCTTAAAAACCCTAATTTAAATAAACCTTAATAGTTATATTTGTTTAGCTCCTTTGCTTTTAAAATTGAAGGATTCTGTAACCCTATGCTTTAATAATTCTCTCGTGACACATTCATGTATAATAGGACCGATAAGATGTAAATGGTAAAGGGGACTTTTTAAGGTCACGAACAAGCCGGATGCCAATTTGGAGCATATGACACCCCCTGCAAAGCCCACACATAGTATTATTATTTATTTCTTTCAATTATGATACTGGATTAAAAATTCATTGCCCATAATGAAAATATACTAGACCTTGCCAGTTTATTTGCTCTGTTCCTTGCCTATTAAGGATGCCTTCATTGGAAATGATTTTTGAGTAACTCTGCATGGGGCATGCTCTTTCTGCTTTGAACCAAAAGCCCCAAACACATGGAATGGTAGGTTTGATTGGTTAGGTCAAAAGACCGGTAGTCCTTCTGTGTGGAGATGCTGCAAATCAATCCAAAATAATGAAAAACTGTCAAATTGAGCCAGGTGAGAAGAATTTTTTTCTTGTTCAAGTATTCAAAAATAACCCAAAATAAAATAAATCCACAAGACACAAAGCAGTCTGCACTACTGGCTCCTTTATATTGATAAACTATTAGGGAATGCATTAAACCTTAAACCTATGTTATGAGACATATATAGAATTTAAATGCAATACTACGCATCGATATAAATCTACGGGTATTTAGACTTAAATTTAATATAGTAAAACCCATATTCAGACGCTTTTGTATCCCATTGTAAAATGCCAGTATGCCCATAACCTCAGCCATTGGTAATTAAGTCACCAAGTTATTAAAAGTTTGGCATAGAGCCAAAGGAGTTTTGGTAGTTTCCAGTCGATAGACATTTTATGAATTTGTAGTAACAATTTAAGAATTCTGTCAAATAAGACCAAAAAAATGAAGTTTTGATGGGTTTCTAAGAGCAAAATGGAGATCCGCCAAAAACATTTTGGAAATACTGGATAGTGTTTATATTTGTCGTGGAAGCTCCCTAGATGTTTCTGAGGTATTTCCATGGGATTTTAAGGTTCCTTCATCGTTCAATGTAAAAGATTTGATTATATATTCTTATCACTTTTAGTACGTGCAATCAGAATAAATTTGTTAGTCCTATGGCTCCTGTCCATGCAGAGTAATCGCAAGACAGGATCACTTTCTATTATGCCCTTTTAGAAAGTCAAACAACGTAAAGTTGTAGTTTATATGGTAACAAAATTCCGTGAAATAATAAACAAAATTCCGTGAAATAATAAACAAAATTCCATGAAATAAAATACAATATTCCAAAATAAATATATTTTTTGAACATTTAAATTTTGGTGCTTTGTGTCCAAAGGTACGAGTCTTGTAATGGGTAGGGGAGTGAAGTCCTTTAAAAGGTCTTTGCTAAATTAAGAAATTATGCAATAATTGGTATATCAGTGTCCGAGCTTTTGACCTCATTCAATTTGCAAGAACAAGCTTTAAACAGGAGAACTCAACATCCCGTTTAGCATCATCAATCGGAGCTGGGATTGATGCACTAAAATTTTAACAGTTATGATATTGGAATCTTTAGTGTTCGCAATTTCTCAACAACTTCATAGCAGAACTTTGGATTCAGAGCTTCTTTCTCTGGGGTAATCACTGAATAAATTTGAAAACCGTTCACATAATAGAAAAAGTGGGTTTCATTTTGCACCTAGAAACCTGGCCGGCATCATCATTGAGCTCAAAAACTTTACAGGTCAAGGCAAATGGTATTTGGTTCAATGGCATATAGGCTATAGGATGGCTTGTACGCCCTATCCAAATTTCTAAGGCTTAATTTGTGATGCACTTTCTTGAACTCGCGTCTATTCTAATTGTACCTAAACTCTGTCTTCCATCTCAAGATGATGTTGGAACCCAAACTTACACCATAGAAGTGGGGAATGCTCATAATGTTGACATGTACTTGTGTCAAATTTTCCACAAAACAGTATTTTTTCTCTTTCCGTTTTTTTGATGATGTTATACGGAAGGAAATATAAGGATAATCAGATAGTCGTGTATTAAGGATTCCAAACTTCATAATAATTCCTGAAAGCTGAGTGACTGGTGAAGATACATGGCTTTCTATTACAACTGTGCTAGATAATGTTGCAGTGCTAACCTGGCTAATTGTAAATGTTTAAGGCTTGCACCAGGATCCTGTATTCAATCCAAATCTGCCTGTTACTTTGATGATGGAAAGCAATAGAAAACTGTAGCTGACAGCCAAGCATTATGGACACTAATTGCTAAAAGTGGCTAAGGAAGTGGTTGTCAAAATCTGAAATGATAGTCAGTGGCAAACAATTGTTCATCCATCTGTGGTGAATCCTTAGATTATCAATGGTTTTACAGCAGAGGCAACACAATCATTTTGTTGAAATAACTAAATAAATTATTACTTCAAAGTAATTTGAAACTTTGCTGCACATAAATCAATTAGAAATTAGAATAAATGAAATCCATCAAACTAGAATAAACTGAAGAAGGCTTGGACTAAATGCGCAGAGAAACATATGCAGGCATAACCATCAACACTTTTTTGACATGTATGGCAAGTGTAAGAGCTTTTGAAGGCAGCAAAGAGTTGTGCAAATTGAGTAACACCTCACAAGTAATGCTAATTTGTATGCTTTGTTTGCCAAGCCCAAGCAATATCTTGTCTCAGATGCTTTAATCTTGGATAGGGACATTGTGGACAAATGTCAGTGGTTGTAAAGATGAGACAACGAGCCCAAGGTGTGGATATAAGGGATAAGATCTTTTTCAGCAGCTGCAATTGGCATTTAATTTGCCAGCATGCTTGCATGTAGGGAGTTGACTAAGGAAGCCTTCTACATTTCCTGTGGCTTACCTCAATTGTTTTTTCCCTCTGAGAAATGAAACTCGAATTGCTTTCCTTTCTCACCCAGGTTTCACATCTATCACAGAGGATGCCATTGGAGAAAATATTTAGGATATGAACTTCATTAAATTAGATATTATCATCCACTAACCTAGAAACTGCTGCAAACGGTTGTATCCCTTGCTTAAGGTTCATCCACTAACCTGGTGACTGCTGCAAAAAAATCTCATTGCTACAAACAGTTGTATCTCTTGTTTAAGCGTAATGTCTCTTGACCCTTTATTCTAGTTTAGTTAATGGTTTATTAGGGTTATTGTCTCGTGGCTTTCCTTTAATATTTTTTTCCCTTTGAATTGTTTGTTCTTCAAAGCACGATTGGTATTGCTATGCCAAGGTAGCAATTATTAAATCATAATTTGTTGACAAATTGTTATGTTCCTTTAAGAATGATTTGTAGATTATCAAATCTTTCATTCAAATTGAACTGTCTTTAAGTTTAATGGTTTATTTGTTGATCTGTGTTTTTTTTACAATAACAAGTTATTTGTGTAGTTTATTTTTTTACTGAACCTTTGGTCAAACTTACATTACGCTGTTAAATGGGGCTCTAAAACTGTCAGTGTTTGTTTAAATTTGGGTGGTCTTTAAGACAATATATCATCTTATCCACTAAATAGCTCATGGTGTACTTAAGTTTCAGATGTTCACTTTTCAGTTCTATCTTTTTGGCAGGTTATGTTTCGAGTTAACAATCCCCTATGGTATAACGATATCATTTTTAACAAATTTCTCCGCTGGATTTAATCTCAAGTCAATAATAACATAGAAGCAAAGAATGGGAATATAGAACATGATTAACTGTATTTGATCAGTGCCTCATACCAGGCTGGTGCTGGGTGAGTTGCCTGTCAAACAGGTACAGCTTTTTAAAAACAACTGCAGGTTATTGAATAACCTATGTTTTTCCTGTTTTTCAAATTTTTTCTGTTCATGTATTTGAGGTAAATTTTGCCATTTTTCTCTCCCTTTATCCTGTTTTTTAACCCGTGTAATTGAATATCAATTATCATCTATTTGCTGTGTAAATACAATCCTATCATGGACGAAGCCAAGTTTCGGAAATTATAATTATTTCATTAATATTTATAGTATTTGCATTAAAATATACCATTTACTGAGGCAGCTGTTTCTTTCCATTGTAATGTTTTCTCTCTTTTGTTCTGTACTGTAAAAATTATGATGCCATAAGGTTACTTTGATTACCCTTAAACTGAATCTATACCCATTTCAACCGATAATCTTGGAAACATCAACTTGACAATCAGTTTTCAGGTTGCATGGGATTAGTTTTCAGCTTGGAATAATAGTGTTGGCAACAATTACAAACTTTCAAAGGAGGGATATTTTATTGATTCGAAGATTCAATTTTCATTTCTCTTTTCCTCTTTCTTATCATATTGCAAATTTCTTCTTGTTTTCCTTTGACATACTCAAAACATCCATAAAAATTAAAAAATTCATGTATATTGATTAATAGTTGAGACTTACATATACTAGGCGCTATTATAGCAGAAGAAAGACAGGTTTTAATAGTTCAGTTCCACTCTACTAGAAAGATAAATTCTAATTCTAAGAAAGCTTTGCTCTGATATGTGATCATAATTATAGCTGGTAAAAAACAGCGCTGTCTCTGAAAATCTATGTTAATGTTTTTTGAGTCATGTTTTGTTTAAGTTATAGAAGTGTATAAGATCAGCTTGGCTCAACAGCACATGAGCTAACTTTTGTAAATGAAACTTCCCCAAAAGGTAGAATTTATAAGGTATTTATATTATTTTCCTACCTCAATTGGTAATCTATTTCAAGGGAGTATAAGTAGAAACCTATGTTCCGTCAAGTTTTCAGGACGTGGATAGTAGGAGATGGGGGATGCATTTCTAGGATGGATTTATATGGATGCCATTTTTTAAGGGGCAACTACAAAAAGAAAGGCAAAATTTTCAAAATATAGATAATTTGAAACATTCATATGATAACTTTGATAAAACATACATCATATGCTATATAACCTTAATACATAACATGAGAGTTGACAAACAAATTAACAAGATGAAGCTCTATATAGACTGACCACCAATTTCTCCAATGGTTGAGAGGTAAGTCTTTTCCTCTTGATTGACTAGATAGAGGATTGGGCAACCTATGTAAGGAGACCATCCTATAGGGTCTGTTTGAGCTGATGTAGTTCTACTAGTCCTCATATTTAGTTTGCTGAATTTTGGATTGCAAAGATTGACAAAGGCTAGCCATTGTGTTTTGAACAAGGTAGACCTCTAATCACTACATTTTTCGAAGGGCCTTTGTGAGCGTTTTGTCCACCTCTTCATTATTAGGAGGAGGCACTCTCCTAGACTTGCTGCATACCCGTTTGGGATTTAGAGTGTAGGTTGCCATATGAAGCAGGGTGTTTAAAATGTTCCACCCTTCTGTTAGAATAGGTCTAATGTGGTTCTCATAAAATCCCAAATTAGATTCCTTGATATGAATGGCTTTCTTCATTTGCCTAAGCATGTTGTCAAATGCCTTTCAAATCTCTTCAATGCTAGGAGAGTTTGTGTTAGAATCTTTTATGACCTGCACAATTGAGATGGAATTAACTTATTTGCAAAGAACGAAAATAATTTGCGAATTAGAAATTTAGATGAAAATAATTTATATGTTAGAAAATAAGAAACATTAAAATCAACAATTTACTAAAAATCAAGAATTTCATACATCATTGTGGAGTACCAATTATTATCGAGGATGTTTTGTTTCACACTTTTTTCTTTAGATATGCTTGTCTCTAGCCATCCACCCTACCTTGGATTAACAATCATTAACTATAGAGGGTCTTGCACCTCAGCATCCTCTCCAGTAAAATAAATTAGTTAGCATGTCTATCATCCATGGGATTGGGTAATTCCTGCAATGAAAACATTCTCAACAAATCGAGGTTTGATGGTTGTAAATAAACATTTGTTTCTCTCTAGCTTCTACCATCTGTTTTCACCAACCCATTTTCTCGATGTTTTGAACGCATTGTATGATGCATGAGCATAACATAAGATACAAAAATGTGCTTGTAAGTATCCTCTGCCATCAAGCCAACTATCTTATTTACATGGGCTGAATTGGTTGTTAATTGTACAACATTAGAAGGTCCAACCTCTTGTATGGCATCCTTCAAAATTTGAAATTGGAACTTTGCGTCATCCTTGCACCCAAAACATTAATATTTCTAAGAAAATAAGAGCCAGCTGAACATGAGATAACGACATTGATGAGTGTATGATGTCTATTATCGGTCCACCTATCCATGATGCTAGAGCAGCCACCCTTTTAAAAAATATGACTCATCTCCTCCATCATTATGCTCACTTTGGAGTACTCTTTAAGGAGGGATGCACAAAACTTATGTTCTCCACAGGGCAAATGATGGACCAACAACAATTGCAATATGGAGAGCATGCCACATGAAGTGGAATGGCATTGATATAGAAAAATTTGGCAATTGAAGACCACACCAGTTCACTTTATAGTAGTTAAATATGTGTACAAACCCAAATGGCCATTTTCTTTCCCTTTCTAGAATTCTCTCATTGTAGTTTCAACATAAGTAGATTGGGTAGGCTGACACGGTAGGCTATATAGTCTCTATTGGCATTCCTTTATTTCTTGCCTCACCCTCTATGTGCAATCTAGTAACCTAGGCCTTATTAGCTAGGTTTATTTGTTCACACCCTTTTAACCCTTGTCTACTTATGCACAAAAGATTAGAGTAAACCCTTTTAGGGTTGCCCCTAAGGTCCTTTTTTGCACAAATGACATAGCCATACTCTTCTTTCTCCATTTTTTTTGTCTGTCTATGGCTGTGACAAGTTGTAAAAGATATATTTTTTGAATAAAATGGGCCTTCCGCATAAGATTTGAGAAGTTTAGAAGGGCATTCAAACATGGGTATATGAACTAACTGTCCTTACAATACTCCCACTCAAAGAAGAACCTCCAACTGAACTTCTAATGCTACTGTCTCTTTGTTGAATTTGAATTCATTCACCCTCACCACCTTCATTGGTGCACTTTTGTTTGTTTTGTTGAAAATTCAAATGACAGTTACAAGGACAACAATCATAAAACTAAAAATAAACAAAATAACCCTCTGAAAGAGTTTAAATCTTTAGTTAAACAAAAAAATGCAAAATAATTTGTGAAAATGAACATTATGTAAGCGATCTCACCTCAAATGCCCTAGATTTGGTGCTCTCTTGTGTCTTCTCACCACTGTTGCTTTCTTTTCTAGTAACAGTCCTCTTTCTTGATTTTCCTCTTATCATGTTGGAAATGGAAGTTTTTTTTTAAAATTAGTTTTTAGTGTTGCAATATTATGTTAGGTTTTGTGTAAATGGATGTGGGGCCCGTAACTTTTTTCCTTAATTTGTATTATTCTTTTGAATTTGAGTGCTCTGTGTGCTGTGCCATAGGGGATGACTAGCTGTCCTCGGATGTGGTAGGCTGTTTCTTGTGAAAAAGTAGGCGTAATCACATTTTTGTGTGGGGTTTCATTCAGAGGGGGCTTTTATCCCAAGTGCCAACAATAACTAACCAGAGATGAAGGATTGAATATGAATGCAGGGGTTCTTTCAGTGGACGCAATACAAGCTTATAGCTTAATATGGGGCTGGTAGAATCCCTATTTTGTCAATCTAATAGCTCCATAGAAACCAAGAATAGCGCTTTGAAGTTATACCAATATTGTTGATCATATTATGGTAAGCATATTACTAGTGTTTGATCAATAGTAATAAAATATCAAGAACCAAGAATGCAATTAGCTAATATTTTTTATGGATAAATTACTCTGTCTTCAACGCCACAAAATTTCCTAATTGGAAAAAGATGATAAAAGTATTTACTGCTGGGCCATCAATTATATACCTCTCGGTGGTTTTCAAATTATCACATTGCCTGTCTAGCAGTGTAGTTGTAGAGTTCTATATTAGTATTGTGAAGCCTCCTGGGAGTTTTTCTTATAAGCATTTTGTAATCCAATGCCAATTTGTTCCTGGATGAATGATCCTTGTATATCTCATATTCATGATATTTACAGTCTTTTTCAGTTGTAGGGTAGTATGCTTCTTATTTGAATATTTACAATGTGCCAGGCATGGAGCTTGTAATGTGGTAGTGTTTTAATAACTGTGAAACCATTCATATTGACAGGAATAAAGGAATCAGACACTGGATTAGCTGCACCTAGTCAATGGGATCTTGTGTCAGACAAGCAGATGATGCAGGAGGAGCAACCCCTGCAGGTATTTTATGTTGCTAACCTCCTACTTGAGTACAGAATGAGACAGACAATCATGGCTTTACTTAGTGTTGGATGTAGAGAGTTTTTTAGCTTCTGTAAAGGAGATATAGGTCAATATGTGAGTTTTTTTGGTGTGCCATCTGTTTTGGTTCCAGTTTTACTTATGATCAACCATTTACTATGTATGCTTTTATTGATGATGTGAGATAAAAGTGTATATTTATTCGGTTCTTGTTTCTGCCACGCAGGTAGCAAGGTGCACTAAAATAATTAACCCAAATACTGAGGATGCAAAATATGTTATAAATGTTAAGCAAATTGCCAAGGTACTTATATTTGTTTTAACTTCTAGACTATACTAATTCTATTTTTGTAGATGCATCAAATGGTTTATTTGAAAAAATCCAAACATGTTAATTCATAATATTACTGCTGGGATGCTCCTTCACGGAGTAGTATTTTAGAGAACCTTCATGGAAACTTCATTAATGTTGTTTAGAGCCAATGTTGCCTT
>MU225256.1:13245082-13261940 GCA_018584345.1 Thuja plicata | reverse complement strand
TTAACATTCCCTGATTCATGTAGCATATATCACCGTCCAACATTAATTAAATGAAACTAATTATCAATTATTAACGTCTTCACATGCATCCAATCTTCACAACAGTTTTTAACCAATGATCTTCCAAATTGATTAAGATCCTTTATTCTCCAAATTTACAAACAAATCAACATATAAGCTAGCTTTAAGAAGGATCCTTGGAGTGCAACGTCATGCTGTCTAAGTAAGCAAACACATTGAATCCGTCACACAACCTACATTAGTGTTATAAGAGACTCGAGGGCGAGAGTTTTTATGCTTTTCCATCCTTTTAATGCATGTTTTTGAACTCAATTTAGAGGTTGTAATTAGACGTGTAGTAAGATTTAGATTTATAAGTTTGAATCCTTTGTGGAGTTTCACAATTATTTGCATGCATACAACAAGATTACATGAGACACCAATATTTTTCTAGGAAATTTTTATTGGAGATTACTCAATTAAAAGATATTCACCATTGCATTATTCATAATCCAAAGATTCAATATAACATCTCTTATAGAGTAGCACTTGCACCTAGAAGAGGTGCAATGGTCACTCCGATAGTTAATATAATGGGGGGTTGAAGCAAGCTTCTTCTTCTTCTTTTAGGAAACCTATGTCCATTATATCATCCATTCTCGGTATAGGAAACCTATACTACACTGTTATCTTATTGATTGCTATGGAATCAGTGCACATTCTCCATTCTTCTTAGGTGTCAACACAGTTGGTACTGCACATGGACTCAAACTTTCTCGGATTAGACCTTTGTTCAACAATTCATGAACTTGTCGGTTAAGCTCTTCATTCTCGGTCAGTTTTAACCTATGTGGTGCTTTGTTCGGTAAACTAGCTCTAGGAATTAGATCCATACAATGACTAATATCTCTCATTGGTGGCAAACCATCAGGTACATTATCTGAAATGATCTCCTTGTACTCAGTGAGTAACTTCTCAACTTCTGCAGGAATTTCATCTTCTGTCTTCTTACTCGGTTTGTTAGGAATCAAGGCATAACAAATATCATCTCTTTTCAAATCCTTAACAAACTGTCTACCTTCCATCAAACAAACTTTCACAGATGTACACTCATCAACAGATTCTTCAACCAAAGGTAACAAAACTTGTTTCTTCCCATCAACCCAAATAGAATATCTATTCAATCTTCCATCATGTATAGCATGTCTATCATACTACCAAGGTCTACCCAACAATATATGACAATAATCCATAGGCATAATATCACACAACACCTTATCATAGTATTTTCCAATTTTCAAATTCAGTGTTCATCCTTGATCCATGAGATATGATAGGGCTTCAGATGTTTCATCCTTTCCAACTGCAATTTGGTGACCATTTCCTCAAATGCTAGGTTCTCTGAGCTTCCACTGTCAATAATGACTTTCCAAACTTTGTCTGCAACTTGGCATTTGGTCTTAAACAAACTTTTTCTGATAGGATCTTGCTTATCCTTCTCACTACATAGTATCCTTTTGATCATGAGATTATTTTCAGGTTCATTAGGTGACTCTTCCTGTACCAAAGCATTTTTGCTACTACCAATTTTCTTATTTGCATGTGTACGTTCAAAGGATTTATGTCCTTCACCACAATTGTAACAAGTAACTTGGAACCCTTTTCTGCCATATCCACCTCAGGAGTAATTGCCTCTTCCTCGGTATGAATTTCCACCTTTCCATTCAGTCTTTCCTTTGTCTTGATTTGTGTCTGTATTCACCTTGTCTGGTTCAGATCTACTATTTTCACCATGAGATCTACCTCTTCCTCTAGGGAATCTACCACCTTTGCCTCTCTATCTTTGTTCAAATCTTTTGTTTAATTTCTCCTCAGCTTTTAGAACAAACTGGTATGCCTCTTCAATGCCTTCCATCTTGACCAAACTGATCTCATCTTGTATAGAACTTCTCAAACCATTCAGGTATCTTGTTGTTCTCTCCACCTCATCTTCAACATGTCCAGATCTGATGTCCAATCTATATAATTCCTTAGTGTAGTCTTTTACCGATCTGTCTTTTTGCCTCAAACTTTGCATTCTCCGAACTAGGTTAATCTGATAATCACAAGGTAGAAACTTGCCTTTCAATTTGTTTACTATCTTATCCCATACCTTGATCTTGTCTTTACCTTTCTTCTCCCGATCCAATTGCAAATGTTCCCACCATAAGGATGCATGACCTTTCAACTTTGTGCTTGCAATTTTGACCTTCTTGTCTTCTGATACATTCTCATATTCAAAATACTTTTTCATCTCAGTGATCTAGTCAATTAATTCATTAGAATCCAAATTTCCACTATACTCAGGAGGATTAAATTGAGGTATGGACTTCAAGCTTGTCAAAGCTCTTAGGAATCTCTCATCTTCCTGGTCCATAACAGGTGTAGGTGTAACTTCACCTTGTACCTCTTCAATTTCATCATCACTAACATCTTCAAGATGTCTTCCTCTGCGCTGGGCTGTCTCAACAGCTTCCAATCTTCCAGTCATCTGTCTTAGCATATCAGGTAGACCTTGATCTGCATGTCCTCTCCCACGAACCATCTTGAAACCCTCTGCAATTGTAGGTCAGATCGCAACCTGCCACCCTACAATAAATATCTTAGAGTTTACAAGAAGGAACCACGGATCTCAATGACGCTCTGATACCACCTGACGCAAGGAAGGTTAGTAATGGGGCCTAGGTGGTGTTGGAGCACCTAGGTTAGAGAAACATTTTTTGTTTGTAAGGTGTTTTATTCCACCATTCTTGTAATGACCAAGGTCAATCGGTGAACAAACACCATAGTTTCTTAGTAGTTGTTTTCTAGTTTAAGTGTGTGTTGAGGTAGCTTATAAACCTCTGGAAATCCAACAATGCTCTAGCAACCGAAATTGGTGAAATGACACTAAGTTATACTAGTGCTCGGGCAATTCTATTGCTCAGGAATGCTACTCGGGAATCTGGCTCAGGTTACACTAGGTTGCTCGGGTATGTTGTGCAGAATGTTCGGGAATGTCGCTCAGGAATGTCTCTCGGGTTACACTTGGTGCTCGAGGATGTTGCTTAGGGTTGCTTGCAAATTTTGGGTTTGTTGACTGGCGCTCGGGTATTGAAGGCAAAGTTTATTTTGACGCTCGGGACTGGTGCTCGGTAATTGTTGCTCGGTTATGTCAGGTAACGGTCCAGGAAACACGAGATGTGACATTTGTGACCAACTGGGTCAACCGCAATGACTCTCAACGTGTTGTTTTTGTCTTTGATGGACAGGGACACCTGTTCTAGTGATGAGAGGGTCATTTATGGATCGACCATGCCTTCTGTGCAAGGTTGTTGAAGTTGTTGGAGGACGCAAGATATTTTGAAGGAAGAAGTTATATAGTTAGAAGTTTGTAATCGATAGTTAGTAGAGTAGATAGTAGAAAGAATGTAGAGTATTGTACATGTAGATTTCAGATAGCAATACAGATAGCACTTGGCACTTTCTTCTGTAATATGTTATGTGTTCTTTGTGTAATATGTTCAGTTTGATTTTTCATGTTGAATCGACCGGTTTAACTTGGAGAATGAATCTATCCTAATAGATTCTATAGCATGAGATAGTAGCTTAACAGTGAGAACCAGGTCTAGAGCACTTGAGGTGAAGATCTTAGTGACTTCCTCAAGCTAGGGTTTGATAATACCCTATAAGGTCCATTCAAAGACCTTGAAGCAGAGTCAGGCTGACTCTCGGTAACAACTAGACCTAGGATTCTACATCAGATTGGTATCAGAGCAAGTTAGAAGATTGGGCTTGTGTTGTTTAGGTGTGATTTTTAGAAGAGTTTGTAAATTCATCCAACATGGTGTCCAATGCAGAGCTAGCAAGAGATGTCGGAGAACAAAGAGAGGAGAACAAACTCCTGAAGGAGCAGTTAGCCGAAATGGCATGCAAGTTAGAAGAAGTGTAGCTTCGAACTACATCAGTCAGTGAACTGATGAGAGAAGCTGATGAGAAGGGTAAATTAGTGGCCGAGGAGGACATGATCCCAGAGCCAGACCTTGTGCTTCAAGAAGAGCCATTCTTGAAAGCATTGAAGACAATGAGTGGTAAGTCCTTAGAAGGTGTGCCTCTATTTAGTGGCAAGATGGATCCAGAATTAATCATGGAATGGATAGAAGGTCTTGGAAATCACTTTGATTGTGATAGTGTGACCGAAGCTCAGAAAGTAAGAATAACCAAGACAAGATTGAGAGGAATTGCTCTCACTTGGTGGAAATTTGTCCAAGATGAAAGGGCAAAAGGAGGAAAGAACCCCATAACTAGTTGGAAAGGTATGGTGGCTAAGATGAATGAAACTTACCTTCCTGATGATTATGAAGTGCAGTTGCACAAGAAAAGGCAAAAAGACTTAGAAGTTAGTGCATATACAGAAGAAGTTCATAAGCTATGCTTAAGGTCCCATGTGATGGAAGAAGAAAGCCTAAAAGTGGCAAGGTATCAAAATGGCCTCAAATGGAGTATTCAAGAAGAGATCAGTCTCTCAAGCCCCAAGATTGTACACCAATGCTATCAACTAGCTCTCAAGGTAGAGGAAAAGTTTAAGAAGAAGCAAGATTCAAACAATAGAGGCAGAGGAAGAGACAATAGAGGTCATAGAGGAGGATATGGAGGAAGGAATCTTGAAGCTAAGAATCAGAGTGAGACCAAACTCACAAAGAACCAAGGAGAATCCAATAATACTAGAGGTGGTTACAACCGAGGAAGAGGTTCAAACAACAGTTCAAGAGGAAGGACTGATAATAAGGGAAGAGGATCTTACTTCTCTTCAATGAAGTGCTATAACTGTCAACAGTTTGGGCATCTTGCATATCGGTGTCCTGCAAAGAGCTCTACTTCACAAGGAGGAGAGAAAAGAGCTAACTATGTGCAAGAAGAGTCTTTTAGAAACAAGACTGCAGAAGTCACCATAGGATCAGAGATGGGAGAGCATTTGATGGTTCATAGAGCACTCCTCAAAGAACCCATCAAAGAAGAGCCAAGCCAAAGAAGATCTTTGTTTCGAGTCAATTGCAAAGTACTAGGTAAGGTCTGTAAAGTTATCATAGATTCAGGTTCTACTGATAATATAGTTTCTTTAGAAGCTATTGCAAAGTTAAAATTGACAAGGATACCTCACACTAATCCTTATAAAGTTACTTGGTTGAATAAAGATCAACACGTAATAGTCAATGAACAAACTTGGATAGAATTCTCCATAGGGAGGTATCACGACAGAGTTTTGTGTGATGTCCTGCCCATGGATGTGTGTCATCTGCTATTGGGTAGACCTTGGCAGTTTGACCGAGCTGCAATGCACGATGGAGTTAAGAACTCCTATTCCTACAAGAAAGATGGAATAACTTTCAGGGTACAGTCAACCTTGGAAGAAGAAAAAGAAAAGAAAAGAGGTTCCAACCTACTGTTGGTCAGTGAGAAAGAATTCTTAAAGACATTAGAAGAAGAAGATGGAGTAGGCTTTGCTTTGGTGTTGAAACCAAAAGGGGAAAAGGGAAATAAGAGGGAAGAGTTGCCTTTAGAGATCCAAAGGTTGTTAACTCAATACCAGGCCATAGTTAGTGATGGTCAACCAGCTACCCTACCACTCGAGAGATCTATTAGTCATCAGATTGACTTTATCCCAAGAGCCTCACTTCCAAATAAAGTTGCTTATAAGATGACCCCACAACAGAATGCATAGATTTCTAACCAAATCTAGGAACTAATTGACCAAGGGTTGATTAGAGAGAGCATAAGTCCTTGTGTTGTTCCCACGGTCCTAGCCCCAAAGAAAGATGGTACTTGGAGGTTGTGTACCGATTCCAGGGCCATAAATAGGATTACTATCCGGTATAGGTTCCCAATACCAAGGATAGGAGATCTGATGGATTTTCTTGGTGGAGCTAGATATTACTCCAAGATAGATCTTAAGAGTGGATATCATCGGATAAGAATTAAAGGGGGAGATGAGTGAAAGACTGCTTTTAAGATCACTGAAGGACTTTATGAATGACTTGTTATGCCTTTTGGGTTGTCAAATGCCCCAAGCACATTTATGAGATTGATGAATGAGGTTTTGAAGGACTTCATTGGAAAATGGGTTGTAGTGTACTTAGATGACATCCTAGTGTTCAACAAGACAAAAGATGATCATCTTAGACATCTGCAAATGGTAATGCAAAGATTGCATGAAGAAAAGTTGACAATCAACTTGGTAAAGAGTGAGTTCATGAAGCAAGAGTTGGTATATCTGGGTTTTGTTATCTCAGAAGGTAACTTGAAGATGGATATCAGCAAGGTGGAAGCAATCTTGAATTGGCCTACACCGAAGTCAGCTACTGAAGTAAGAAGCTTCCATGGTTTAGCACAGTTCTACCAGAAGTTCATCAAACAGTTTAGTGAAATCAGTGCACCTATTTTAGATACCATCAAAGGAGGTATGAAAGCCAAGTTCCAATGGAATGAGCAAGTTGATGAAGGATTTGAGCATCTTAAAAAGAGGATAGCGACTCAACTGATATTGACACTTCCTAGTTTTGCCAAATTGTTTACTGTGGAGTGTGATGCTAGTAACATTGTTGTCGGTGCAGTTTTGAGTCAAGAAGGAAAGCCAGTAGCCTTCATAGTGAGAAGCTCAGTGATGCAAAGAGGAAGTATTCCTCATATGATTTGGAATTGTATGCATTAGTGCAAGCACTGAGGAAATGGAGACATTATCTCCTTCCCAAAGAATTTGTAGTCTTTACCGATAATCAGGCTTTGAGTTTTCTAAGTTCACAGGATAAACTAAGCCATAAGCATATGCAATGGGTGGAGTATATACAAGCCTATACCTTCACCATAAAGCATAAGAAGGGAGTACATAACAAAGTAGCAGATGCCTTGAGTAGAAGGTTACTCACAGTGCAAGAAGTTCAGCTAAGGAGCATTGGCATTGAAAGCTTTAAGGATATGTATCCAACATATGAAGACTTTGTAGCAGCATACAAGGTATGTCAAGAATATCAAAATCATTTTCATAGTGAGTATTCAGAGTATACTCTTCAAGAAGGTCTTCTATTTAAGGGAGGACAACTCTGTGTACCGAGAGGTTCCATGAGGGAGAACCTAGTACAAGAAAAACACAAGGGTTCATTAAGTGGACATTTTGGGTTGAATAAAACTCTAGAGTTGGTCAAGAGGTATTACTATTGGCCAATAATGCATCGGGACATCCAAAAGTATGTAGAGACTTGTATGGTTTGTCAGAAGGCAAAAGAGACTTCATCTAATGCAGGATTGTATCAGCCCCTTCCTATCCCAAATAGAACTTGGGAATGCCTTAGTATGGATTTTGTAGTTGGACTACCGAAGACCAAGCAAGGAATGGACAACATCTTTGTGATTGTAGATAGGTTCAGCAAGACGGCTCACTTTGTGCCATGCAAGACCACACATGATGCATGTTACATAGCAAATCTATTCTTTAGAAGAGCAGTAAGGATACATGGATTACCTTTGAGTATAGTATCAGACCGAGACTCCAAGTTTATGAGTCACTTTTGGAAGATTTTGTGGTAGAAGCTTAATACTAATATTTCCTTTAGCTCAACATATCATCCACAGACCGATGGTTAGATTGAAGTGGTGAATCGAAGCTTAGGCAATCTTTTGAGATGCCTCACCAAAGAGTATGGACAATCATGGGATCAACTACTTGCTCAGGCAGAATTTGCATATAATGATACAGTCAATAGATCCACTGGAAAGAGCCCTTTTGAAATAGTGTATGGGATTCATCCCAGGGGTATATGTGAACTCGGGGATCTTGGAAGCAATGCAGAGAGGAGTGGGTATGCTGAAGATTTTGCTCAATCCATGAAGGAGGTTCATGATTCAGTAAAGCAAGCATTAGTAGAGAGTGCAACTCACACCAAGCAGAAGGTTGATGCCTGGAAAAGAGATATTCAATTTCAAGTTGGAGATTTGATCATGGTGTACCTAAACAAAGCAAGGTTGCAGAAAGGAGTTCCGACTAAACATCAGATGAGGAAGATAGGCCCTTGTGAAATTTTGGCATAGTATGGGTCTAATGCTTATAAACTTGATCTTCCTGCAAACATAGGATTATCTCCTACTTTCAATGTGGCAGATTTGGTATCCTATAAAGGACCAATTTCAGAAGGAGATTTTGATCTAGTAGTAGATACCAAGGATCTCAAAGCACTCAAACTTCCTGTTACACCGAAATTGAAGGCATAGAAGCTTCTGAATTCAAGAGTTGCCAAGCAGACTAGAAAGAAGACATATATGGAACATCTAGTCAAATGGCAAGGACAAGCTGATTTAGAGGCTACATGGGTCTAAGAAACTGAATTCAAGAAGTTAGGCATCAGTCCTGACTTACTCCAATCACCTGGAAGTTGATTTATTTTTGTTTGGGGAGTATGGTGCAAGAGCACCTAGGTTAGAGAAACATTTTTGGTATGTAAGGTGTTTTGTTCCACCATTCTTGTAATGACCGAGGCCAATCGGTGAACAAACACCATAGTTGCTTAGTAGTTGTTTTCTAGTTTAAGTGTGTGTTGAGGTAGCTTATAAACATCTGGGAATCCAACAATGCTCTAACAACCGAAATTGGTGAAATGACACTTAGTTATATACTGGTGCTCAGGCAATTCTGTTGCTTGGGAATGCTACTCGGGAATCTGGGTTGGGTTACACTAGGTTTCTCGGGTATGTTATGCAGAATGCACGGGAACGTCGCTCTATAATGTCTCTCGGGTTACACTTGGTGCTCGGGGATGTTGCTCGAGGTTGCTTGTAGATTTCGGGTTTGTTGACTGGCGCTCGGGTATTGAAGGCAAATTTTATTTTGACGCTCGGGACTGGTGCTCGATAATGGCGGTCTGTTGCTTGGTTATGTCGGTTAACAACGCAGGAAACATGAGATGTGATGTTTGTGACTAGCTGGGTCAACCACAACAACTCTCAACGTGTCATTTTTGTCTTTGATGGACAGGGACACCTGTTCCAGTGATGGGAGGGTCATTTATGGCTCGACCATGCCTTCTGTGCAAGGTTGTTGAAGTTGTTGGAGGACGCGAGATATTTTGAAGGAAGAAGCTATATAGTTAGAAGTTTGTAATCGATAGTTAGCAGAGTAGATAGTAGAAAGAATGTAGAGTATTGTACATGTAATAGATTTCAGTAGCAATACAGAGAGAACTTGGCACTTTCTTCTGTAATCTGTTATGTGTTCTTTGTGTAATATGTTCAATTTTGTTTTTCATGTTGAATCAGTCGGTTTAACTTGGAGAATGAATCTATCCTAATAGATTCTATAACATGAGATATTAGCTTAACGGTGAGAACCAGGTCTAGAGCACTTGAAGTGAAGATCTTAGTGACTTCCTCAAGCTAGGGTTTGATAATACCCTATAAGGTCCATTTAGAGACCTTGAAGCAGAGTCAGACTGACTCTCGGTAACAACTAGACCTAGGATTCTACATCACTAGGGCACTCCCAATACCAAACCAACTTGCCAAAACAATGCGGAAACAATAACACACAGAGTGAGAGAAGAAACATCATAGATCCTTATCCTTAATTGATCAAATGCATTACATGCCAGGCTATAAGGCCTTCCTGGTTTCGACCATATATTCAACAATGATTACAGAATAGTCCTCATACATTAGAGATCACAGACCTTCGATCTCAATATCTAAACATTTGTTTTCATGCTCTAAGAATGCTGCCTATACTAAGAACATACAACCAAATCTATACAAGAGTCCACCAAAGAGGTCGACACTCAAATCCTTAAGTGAGACCCAGATTTAGGTCCCCATAGATCCCAAGGAGAGATCCCACATTAATTCAGCAATGAGAATTAATTGCAGAAGTCGGCCATAAGATCAAACTTAAGAATAAACAACTCGGGCAAAGGTTGACTGAGCAACATAGAGATTCGGGCAAAGAACAACCCGAGCAACAACAAACAACTCGGGAAATGAACAACCCATGCAACAGAAGAACTCGGGCAACGAACAACCTGAGCAACAGAGAACAACCCGAGTGATAGAGACCCGAGCAACAGAGAACAAACTAAAGATCAAAACAAACATCTTTTTGGTTGAGCAAGATTTCCAAGGAACAAAGATTCTCCTGCATCATCCACCTTTGGCAGAGATGTGATTTTAGCTTGTATGGGTGATAACTTATCAACTTCTTATCATTGTCTCTTATTACCTTACCCATATAAGTAGACACTTCTACATTGTGCACATCTCCAATATCTCCTATTTTGCATATTACATCATTAACGAGAATACAATTTATTCTTGTTCATACCATCTCTCTTTTCTTTGTGTTATTCTTTGACCTCTAGATCCTTGGTTCATTGCTATTTGCAATTCTTACAAAAATAAACCTTGTTTTTGCCAAAGATTGTATTTGTTTTTCTACTTATTTGGGTGCATGGAATAGATAATTTATCTATAATTATGATAATAACCCCATAAATATTTTATACCTTACTTTTTCTCAATATTCCCCTTTTTTAGCTTTTTACTCGTAGCACTAGGATCCCATATTATCATGCATATCTATAATTTTAAACTTGAAACAATGTTTCTACATGCTCTATACTATAAGTTGTAGCTTGTACTTTATTACCACTTTTAAAATACTTTCCATGATGATCAAATTTATTAACATGGAATGAAGCAACAAATTTGAAATATAATAATTTTTTTTCATATCTTGAATTTCCAACAAGGATTTTTGTTGAAAAATGGATTGTGGAAGAACCTTTAAGAGTTGTATACTTATGAATCAAAACATCTTCTTCAAATGCATGTCTAACCATAATGCTATTCTAAAAATCATTTAGTGGCTCACTCTTTAGAAGTTCAAATAATAGTGCACGTTTCTTCATCTTGACATCTTCACTTTCATTAAGTGATTCTTTTTCTTCACTGACTTCATTAGTGTTTTGATGACACATGCAATCATTAGAAGTCAAATAAAAATTCTTCTATTTCAAAGAATTTTCACCTTTCACTTAAATCCAAAATCCTCATGTTCTTGCTCAATAGGTTGTTCTAAGTTTTTTCCTTTTTGCTATGGCTCATGTTTTACTTCATCCTCATTTAGAATGATTCTTTTGACTGTTTCTCCTTGATCTCCTTCTTATCAACTTTTGATTTTTCTTTTTCATCTGTCCTCTTATGTAGTCATAAAGTCTCTTTTGTTTTGAATTCTACCTTTCAAAATAACTCAAATAGTCATCAAAGCACAATAGATTTTTGAATTTGTTAGATATATCTTGATATTGAATAAAATTTTGCATGGCTTCAACTTTATACCTTTCATCTTTATCCCATTGTACCCTAATCTTGTTCCATTTATCTTGAGCCTCCTACCATTTCAACAACACCTCAAAAGGATCTTGTCTCATGACTAACAATTTTAATTTACTATATAGGTTGGCAAGATCATGCTTTGATACCACTATGATATCCATAATGAAATATATTACCAAAATTAATAAATAAACCACAACAAGATCTGATGTAAATTCTGATATTTAACATACAAGTAATTACTTTTACCATAAACAAAATTATTGATTTTTTAAAATCAATTTCACCAATGTTCAAGCATCTAGTTTGACATAAAACTTGCATAAATCAAATTTGACAAATTCCATACAAGTTAACTATTTGCAACACAAACTAGCAACTAATTAATACCAAAACTACACTAATGACACTAAAATACTTGCAACTTAATATAATGATATGAATCTAATTTTACATCAAATAGGATTGTTATGACAATCATTACAATATCATAGAACATCAACAAATCCTACAATAAATTGGTAATATAAACAACAAATTTGAACGTACAAACACACATAAAACCAAACTAGTTTAACTACATTACTCTTTGAAGCTTTATTGCAACCTCTAATTGAGATTACTCTCATGTACCAAAGGGGTTTCATCCTTTAATACATACCTAAAACCAATGAGTTTTGGTTCATTGATTGCAACTTTTTATGAGTTTTCATCTACATAAGTAACTTGACCAAAAAATGCTCCGATAGATAAATTGACATAAGATGAGATGATTTTGTAAACATAAATGTTACAAGTTTTATATGTTTCAACCCAAGCTTGGCGCCCAAAATCCCATGCCTCATTTTGGAGGGAAAATAAATAAAAATAACTCTTAAAAATTGTTGACCTAATTCTAAATGGGCATCCATGCCCAAAAATTTAAAATTTGAAGTTACATCACAAGGTTTGTCCTAAAGGCCTCACAAGAAATAAATCATCTTATTTGAATTCAATGATCTATATAAGAAATTACATTATTCGAGTATGAGATGACATTGTCTTATAAGCTTTAGCCACTTGGCAAAATGCCTAAAAAAATACAGTCTCTCCACCTACAACCTTGTAGATACCATTTCTGCCACTAACAATATCAAAAAGTTTTATGGCTGTATATGTGTGAGGCGTAACTTGAATTTTAGGACTACTTCCTATGACTTCTCATTTCATTCTGGGTGCTAGAAAAGGTTGGAACAATGCACAATATAACTTTAGCCATAAAAGCATTCAATGATCTCTTAGTAATAGATCGTCAAGAAGATGAAGAAGCTTTGTATACAAAATGGATTGAAAAAAGATTCTTTATCATTTAAATAATAGATCACAAATATAATCTAAAAATATTAATTACACAATTTTTTTTCAAAATAATACTTCTATATAATTAGAATAGACAATATAAATATAATATCTTTAAACCTATATAATTCAAAAAAATCTATTTAAATATTAGTATCATAATACATTAGAAACCTTTATTACTAATTTTTTTAAAATATCAGTATTATAAGACATTAGAAACCTTCATTACTAAGTTTTTGTTATATATGCGTTTTAAAGGAGGCAACAAAAGTTTAATAACACTACCACGAAACATACAATATTCGATTTTTTTTTAAATTTTTAAATTTTCAACATTATAATACCGGTCGAAAAAAACAGAAGTCTTTTAAAAGGCCTTTATAAAGCGTGAAGGTGAAATATTTTATTTTCAGATTTGCAGAAAACGAAGAAGAAGAAAGAAGGGTTTGGTACAGACATGGCTCCAGCTGCTGATCCAGAAGACATTATCAACGACAATAGCAACCCTCGCCCTCTGGATGACGATGACATCGCCCTCCTCAAAACCTATGTAGTCTCTCTATTCACAACAACTTTTTTTTTGTTAATGTTGTATCACTTTTTCCACACCTCTTTGGTCTTCTGAGACGCTATTTTTCCCTTCAGGGTTTGGGCCCTTATTCGACTCCTATAAAGAAAGCTGAGAAGGAGATAAAAGAAATGGCAAAGAAGGTCAACGATCTATGTGGTGAGTGAAGCACCTTAAAAACCCTAATTTAAAACGATCTGAAACGATAGTCAGTGGCAAACAATTGTTCATCCATCTGTGGTGAATCCTTAGATTATCAATGGTTTTACAGCAGAGGCAACACAATCATTTTGTTGAAATAACTAAATAAATTATTACTTCAAAGTTATTTGAAACTATGCTGCACATAAATCAATTAGAAATTAGAATAAACTGAAATCCATCAAACTAGAATAAACTGAAAAAGGCTTGCACTAAATGCTCACAGAAACATATGCAGGCATAACCATCAACACTTTTGTTACATGTATGGCAAGTGTAAGAACTTTTGAAGGCAGCAAAGAGTTGTGCAAATTGAGTAACACCTCACAAGTAATGCTAATCTGCATGCTTTGTTTGCCCAGCCCAAGCAATTTCTTGTCTCAGATGCTTTAATCTTGGATAGGGACATTGTGGACAAATGTCAGTGGTTGTAAAGACGAGACAACAAGTCCAAGGTGTGGATATAAGGGATAAGATCTTTTTCAGCAGCTGTAATTGGCATTTAATTTGCCAGCAAGCTCACATGCAGGGAGTTGACTAAGGAAGCCTGCTACATTTTCTGTGGCTTCCCTCAATTGTTTTTTCCCTCTGAAAAATGAAACTCGAATTGCTTTCCTTTCTCACCCAGGTTTCACATCTATCACAGAGTATGCCATTGGAGAAAATATTTAGGATATGAACTTCATTAAATTAGATATTATCATCCACTAACCTAGAAATTGCTGCAAACAGTTGTATCCCTTTTGCTTAAGGTTCATCCACTAACCTGGTGACTGCTGCAAAAAAAAATGTCATTGCTACAAACAGTTGTATCTCTTGTTTAAGCTTAATGTCTCTTGACCCTTTATTCTAGTTTAGTTAATGGTTGATTATGGTTATTGTCTCTTGGCTTTCCTTTAATATGTTTTTTCCTTTGAAATGTTTCAGAGCATGATTGGTATTGCTATGCCAAGGTAGCAATTATTTAATCATAATTTGTTGACAAATTGTTATGTTCCTTTAAGAATGATTTGTAGATTATCAAATCTTTCATTCAAATTGAACTGTCTTCTGGGAACCTCCATTTTGAGATATACCATGTTATATTCATATTAAAATGCGAAATCTACTCAACTTGTTTGGTTACTTTGATTATTGCAGTGTTCTGAGTATGCCAATTCTGATTTTGTATGATTGAGTATGCCAATTCTGGTTTTGTTAATATGTAAAAATTATGATGCCATAAGGATACTTTGATTACCCTTAAACTGAATCTATACCTATTTCAACTGATAATCTTGGAAACATCAACTTGACAATCAGTTTTCAGGTTGCATGGGATTAGTTTTCAGCTTGGAATAATAGTGTTGCTAACAATTATAAACTTTCAAAGGAGGGATATTTTATTCATTTGAAGATTCAATTTTCATTTCTCTTTTCCTCTTTCCTATAATATTGCAAATTTCTTCTCGTTTTCTTTTGACATACTCAAAACATCCATAAAAATTAAAAAATCCATGTATATTGATTAATAGTTGAGAGTCGAGACTTACAAATACTAGGGTCTATTATAGCAGAAGAAAGACAGGTTTTAATAGTTCAGTTGCACTCTACTAGAAAGATAAGTTCTAATCATAAGAAAGCTTTGCTCTGATATGTGATCATAATTATAGCTGGTAAAAAAAAGCGCTCTGAAAATCTATGTTAATGTTTGTTGAGACATGTTTTGTTTAAGTTATAGAAGTGTATAAGATCATCTTGGCTCAACAGCACATGAGCTAACTTTTGTACATGAAACTTCCCCAAAAGGTAGAAATTATAAGGTATTTATATTAGTTTCCTACCTCAATTGGTAATCTATTTCTAGGGAGTATAAGTAGAAATCTATGTTCCATCATGTTTTCAGGACATGGATAGTAGGAGATGGGGGATGTGGGGGGATGCGTTTCTAGGATGGATTTATATGGATGCCATTTTTTAGGTGGCAACTACAAAAGAAAGGCAAAATTTTCAAAATATAGTAATTTCAACATTCATATGATAACTTTGATAAAACGTATATCATATGCTATAGAACCTTAATACATAACGTGAGAGTTGACAAACAAATTAACAAGGTGAAGTTCTATGTAGACTGACCACCAATTTCTCCAATGGTTGAGAGGTAAGCCTATTCCTCTTGATTGACTAGATAGACAATTGGGCAACCTATGTAAGGAGACCATCCTATAGGGTCTGTTTGAGCTGATGTAGTTCTACTAGTCCTCATATTTGGTTTGCTGAATTTTGGATTACAAAGATTGACAAAGACTAGCCATTGTGTTTTGAATGAGGTAGACCTCTGATCACTCTACATTTTTCGAAGGGCCTTCATGAGCCTTTTGTCCACCTCTTCATTATTAGGAGGCACTCTCCTATACTTGCTGCATACCGTTTGGGATTTAGAGTGTAGGTTGCCATATGAAGCAGGGTGTTTATAATGTTACACCCTTGTGTTAGAATAGGCCTGAAGTGGTTCTCTCAAAATCCCAAATTAGACTCCTTGATATGAATGACTTTCTTCATTTGCCTAAGCATGTTGTCAAATGTCTTTAAAATCTCTTCAATGCTAGGAGAGTTTGTATTAGAATCTTTTATGACCCGCACAATTGAGATGTAATAAACTTATTTGCAAAGAATGAAAATAATTTGCGAATTAGAAATTTAGATGAAAATAATTTATATGTTAGAAAATTAGAAACATTAAAATCAACAATTCACTTAAAATCAAGAATTTCATACATCATTGTGGAGTACCAATTATTATCGAGGATGTTTTGTTTCACACCTTTTTCTTTAGATATACTTGTCTCTAGCCATCCACGCTAGGGTCTTGCACCTCAGCATCCTCTCCAATAAAATAAATTAGTTGGCATGTCTATCATCCATGGGCTTGGGTAATTCCTGCAATGAAAACATTTTCAACAAAACGAGGTTTGATGGTTGTAAATAAACATTTGTTGCTCTCTAGCTTCTACCACATCTGTTTTCACCAACCCATTTTCTCGATGTCTTTGAATACATTGTTTGATGCATGAACATAACCTAAGATACAAAAATATGCTTGTAAGCTAAGTAGCCGATCCTGGTTCTGGTTCGGATTCGGGTTCGGGTTCGGGTTCGGGGATTCGGCAAAATTTTTTTTGGGCCGGATCCTGGTTCTGCGGGTATATATATAGACATTTTCGAAAAATATATATATATATATTATAAATTTATATATGTATGTATATTCATAGATTCCATACATTTAACATGTCCATGCTCATTCATCATTAGTTCAAAACTTCAAAGTTGAAACATATAATGATAATTATAAGAAGTAGAAGTGTGATTCTCATA
>MU225256.1:13185927-13238142 GCA_018584345.1 Thuja plicata | reverse complement strand
TGCGCCAATAAAAGTGGGGAAAAATTAACCTTCGAGTCTTATTAGGCTCCATATAGAAGATGATGATGATGAAGAAGAGAATATCAATAAATTATTAATCCATTAGTTGAACTTCAAACAATGATACCTGAACTGATGTTATGATTTAATTTTAATGTTTTGAATCTTTGAGATTTTGCATTGATCAATGACCAAGCATCATAGAATCATACTATGAAATGATTTCGTTTTAGAATTATGTATATTTCTCTTATTTTTTGTATATATAATGCATATATATATATACACACACACACACACACGAACGCCTACGAACCCAAACGGCAAATTTCTTTTTTCGCGAATCCACGAACCGGATTCATGAGCCCGAATCCGTCCCTGAATCCGAATCGTTAACTTAGGTTTTTACCACAGAATTTCCTCTGTAGTGTGAATTTTGAGTGGTGTTGCATTCTTCCTTTTGTGTGATTTAGTTTTTGTTTTACGGTTGTAAATTTAATTTCTGGTGCGTTTTGGGAATTTCCAATGATAGCAACTCCGTGAGACAAGGTTTTGATAATTTTTATATTCAATTTATTACTTCTTGTTTTTTTGTCTGTAGTTTACTTCAAGTTATTTTTGCATCACCTGTTATAGTTTGCAATTATTTCTGTATGTCCAGTATTTGAAGTGGCACTTTATCATTCTTTGTTTATGCTTTTTCTAATTGCTTTATTTTTCTTATCAGGTTGTAGAGCTTCCAATGCTTCATCCTGAGAAGTTTGTTAACCTTGGAATAGATCCACCCAAAGGTGTTCTTTGCTATGGGCCTCCTGGAACGGGAAAGACACTATTAGCGAGAGCAGTGGCTAATCGGACAGATGCATGCTTTATTCGAGTCATTGGAAGTGAGCTTGTTCAAAAGTATGTTGGTGAGGGTGCTAGAATGGTTCGTGAACTTTTTCAGGTTCGTAAATTCTAGATTGTTTTCTTTTTCCACTCCTCTATTTAGAAATTCAGCAACACATTTTTTTTCATGAATCATATAACATTTAGATTTTTCATTGTATTAAATTTTAATACATGTTATGTACAAGATTGGAATCTACTCAAGTTCAACAAATAGAAATGTTTAGACACGTTTCAAAAAAAACATGGCATGCAACAGAATAATCAGTTTTCTGCAGTGTTTTTGTGAGTTCCAGTGAGGCGAAATTTTCCAGATTTTAGGGATGGTTATTAAAATAAAATTTTTAACTTTGAAAATTAATATTTGAATTTAGAAATACAAACAAATAGAATATTTCAAAAAAATAACTCAAACAAACAAAAAACTAAAATTTAGAAAATGTCAACATTTAAATATATTACTAAAAATATAAACACGAGCCTGCACAAAATATATCATTCTTGAAAACTTCTCTATTTTAAAAATCTGGCAAGCACATAGCTGTCTGAGTCATAGCAGCAAAAATTGTATGCGGAAAAACTGGCAAACCAAGGGTATAAGGTTTTTTGAAAAAATGGGCAAAAAAATCAGATTTAAAAAATTGTAAATTTTTTTAGAAAAAGAGACAAAGACTACTTTGTTAAAACTTAAGGGCATTTCCATAGCATAGAGATATAGAGAGCAAATAAAATAGAGTTTAATCCATGAATTGTAGAAAATAAATTTTTGTTGTTTATGTTCATATTGTTGATTATGTAGGCAAATATTAAGTTGACTTTTTAAGAGGGCAGTTATTAAATACATCAAATAGTTGTCCAAGTTAGATCAATTGTTAGCTAAGAGTATGCAGTCACTGAGATCAAAATTTATCAGACAGTGATCCAGGTACTGTTATGAAACTAGTAAAAGTGGAAGCCATTTTGAAGTGATCCAAGACTTCCATTGTGATTGAGTTTTGCAGGGACACTTAAATATTTTAGAAAGCTTATTAAATCATATTTCACAACTGCAATGCTTTATATTCCACAATGGCAGTTTTTAAGTCCTTTATATGGGGTAGAATTCCACAAAAGGCAATTGTTTAGTTGAAGTAAAGGATAAGCAAGCCAGTGGTTTTGGCAATACCGAGCTTGTTAATGATTGTGTTGGAGGCTGTTTTATTACAAGTATTCAAGCTTGTTTGTTATCATTCAGATTTATTTCATGGAGCACTTTAGATATATTGCTCATATGATGAATTATGTGTCTTTGTCTGAGCAAAAATTTAATATATTAATTAAAAATAAAAAAATCAATATAAAAATCATATATATATTAAAAATTAAATACATTAATTATAAATTTAAAAATATATAAATAAAAAATATTAATTATATATTAAAAATTAAATATATTAATTTAGAGCAGATTTGTCAGCTCCGTCAACAGTATCTCACATGTTGCCCACGATTTAGGGAAAAGGTAAGGAAAGGTCCTTTTATAGTCCACGATACCAGCCATGTGATTTTGGGTCTACATACGGTGACAACAATATGGGACTACCTCATACTCCTTGTGGGAGGCACCTAACTGTGCTACAAACGAGGCGTACATACCCTAACGCCCAGTGGAATTTGAACTTGTGACCTTTTTTTCAAGAGTACAAGGATGATTGAGGCCCTTTCAAATTCATATGTTTCCATGCTGATTTTGTTTTGACTTCTGTTCCGGAATTGACCCTTTTTCTGACCAAATTTGGTGATTTTGCAAGTTTTTCAAATGTTTCAGGTTTTTGCAACAATTTTTTGATGGTTTTTTTTCTTTTCTTTTGTGGATTTTAACATGATTGAAAATTGGTCAACAATTTTTTCGCAATCAGGATTTTTTTTCGGAAAAATTGGCTCAATTTGCGTTTAATCAGGTATAATCACGAATTTTTGCAGATTATTGCTTCGTTGGTCTGAGTTAATGCCAGCCTGAAATGGATTCAGTTATGTAAGTTTAACCAAAAATGCCAGCCTGAAACAGATTAAGTAGTGATGTAAGTTTTAACCAAAACTTATATTAAATTTGAACAATTCAATGTATTTCTTCTGGAAAGTATAGGATAAGAATCTCTTCTCGAGTGGCCTTCCATGTGTTATTAATTTATTGTTGACTAAATCTTCTTCTAGAACAAGGCTGGTGCTAGCATTAAACTTAACCATTAACCACCATCTATAAGATGAGATTGTGAGTTTGCTTTCCATAACAGGTCTCCAAATTTCATCAATGGCTGTGTGTTTTATTCCTGCTTCTAAGCAATGATTCCCTTATGTCTACGTTCTTGCTTTTATAGCAAAATGGATGCCAGGGAATTGATGTTTATAACTTTATTGTGTTGGTTGTGAATGCGTTTTGGGTCAGATGGAATTTTTTGAGGAACAAGTCTTCTATGTTTCTGTGTGAATTTACTGGAATCACAACAAAATATTTAGCAAGTGAGCTAAATCTGGAAGGCTAACTAGATCTTACACACTCTGCTCTACTCAACCTGAAAATGCTTAAGTCGCATCAAGCTCACTGGCAGACTTCAACATCTTGTTTGCAGTTTGAAAGCCACAGGTGTAAAGAGTTGTTTTCATCTCCTTGGGATGCTATGACATTCTAATTTTTGCAAAAAATAAGGGAAAGTCCTGTTTTCATTTGAAAGGGGGAGTTGAGGAAGTTAGGGGAATGGGTGCGAGGGGTGACATCCCATCCGTGTCTTTTGAATGTTTTGGATGGGTGGCTAGTCCCTCAAGCCATGCTCCTGGGGAACATTAGTTTGCACTGACAGCAAGAATGTGCCATGCATGATGATGATCTTATAGGTGAGTATATCTCTTTGTAGCATTTATGGAGACAAATTGGTCTTTACATGCAAAGCTGACCAATTTTCAGGTAAACCAAACTAGGAAAATTATTAATGATAACCGAATGAAGTTCTGTCAATTGTTTATTTAAGCTTGTTGGTGAAGCTTGGTGGCTGGGAACTACCATCTCTTTACAATAGAGTATTGTTCTTTTAGGCTAAAGGAAGGCTTGTGGCACATACAATAGGAATTAAGACCTTGACATTGGACTATAGACATTATTTACTAATGTAAATTGCATAGTTTGTGTTGTGCTGCCTTTGTTGGGTCTTATATTTCAACAAAATGTGCTTATGGTGTCCTGCAATTTCTTTCCTTCTAAGATAATAGCATGAAATGTTTCTGTAATAAGGTAGGTAGTTTGGTCAAATATTTGGGAAATAAAGTGTCTTTGAAAGCTTTGCACAATATAACAAAGGAAGGCTTGCTGCTACATAGAATACAAAATGCAAAAATATAACTTTATGCTGGTACTTAGATTAAGTTATCAATGTAAAATGCATGGTCCACATGGTGCTGGCAATGTTAACCCGTGTATTTTAACAAACTTGTGATTAAGATGTCATCTAATTGTTTTTTCTAAGCTTATGGCATGGAATGTGTTCAAACTTCTACAAGGTGGATAATTAATGGACAAATAAATGTGTTGTAATGGATCTTATACATGTCGAACATATATTTATCATCTTATCGGACCTATTCATTTTATAATTACTATTTTGTCTACTAATTGTTCCCTTTATTCTTTTATATATGATCATAGTACATACAAATTTTGTTTTCTTCTCCTTAAGTCTTATCTGTTGGGGCACATCTATGCTTCTTAGATGTATGCATTCTCATGACAATGTTTTATGATTCAATTTGCTAATTTGTGCAGATGGCCCGGTCAAAGAAAGCTTGTATTGTCTTCTTTGATGAAGTGGATGCAATAGGTGGGGCTCGCTTTGATGATGGCTTAGGTGGTGATAATGAAGTGCAACGAACCATGCTTGAAATAGTGAATCAGCTGGATGGTTTTGATGCACGAGGGAATATTAAAGTTCTGATGGCAACTAACAGGTGTAAAGACTCATTTTTCTTTCAAGGGCTTGAAAAATCTATTTGTCAATCTTTTTTCTTTTTCCTTTTTGATTTGCCATGCAACCATATCTCCCAAAATATATGCAAATGCCTAAGGAAGTTGTGCTTAAAGCTACTCCTTTTTCATTTTTTAGTTTGAATATAACAATCTCTGTAACTAAAAAAAAGTCATTGATTACATTGATTAAAGCCATCATCAATCTGAACCACAATGCTGAGACTCAGATTCACAAAAACTAGGCAAGCTGATATTTGAATTGGACATGGACTCAGACTTGAATCTGGTTGAAAAACCGCTTAAAGTTGGCAATATTAAAGTCATTGAACATAGAGGATCTAAGAAAGAAACATAGAGGATCTAAGAAAGAAAATACCTATATAATCTCATATTAAATTATCTTAAACATACACAAAAAGTTAAAACTTATCAGTTAAATCTATACCACATATTTACACAGATAAAAGCAAAAAAGTGTTGTATTGAAACTTAATGCAATAGAGTACCATAGGAGTCAACAATAATATGTAATGACCCGAACCGGGTCTTTCCCCAAATTTGCTTAAATATTTCTCAGACAGATTAAACATTTAATTGCATGCAATAAAACCATTGATGCGATAGCAAATAACAAGCAAATATATTCCAATGAAACCCTCAGCAAATATTATTGCATTCTATAACAGAAATACATTAATAATGGGATTTACACAATCCAAAATCTGAACTACAATATTCAGCAGTAATATCAAATGACAAGAAGAATCTGGAAATGCAATGGCGAACTCTGCAGTGAATCCGCACTAGAGACGAACTGGGGCTACGTCCAATCCTCCTCTAAGCCAAAAGGGTTTCCGTCCTCACGGATGTATTCGAAAGCTGAAAGCTTCCTGATATCTCCAAGAGATAAATATCATATCAAAAACTAAGCATCCCTCAAATGAGTCTTCAATCCTTCTTTTAAAGCAATGGCTGTGACTTCAGTTTCCCCTCTCTGTCTTTTCATATTCTCACTTAAAGTCACTTTTTAAATAAATATAACTGTTGGTTATAAAGTGACATAATAAAATAAAGTGAGGACTCTTTTAGCATTAAAACGGAGGACCAAACGAACTCAGATGGAGATGTGTAATAGCTTGCCGGAAAACTCTCGGCGAGACGCTCCAAGTCCACTACTGAAATGCTAGGAGCACTGAGTTCTTCCTACTTACTATAAATAGTAAGCACCCTGGAAACCCTATGGAAATTGATCCGATTGGCCTGAAATTGAAAAACCTAGGCCAAATATCCCTCTGATTACCAGCCAAGCCTCGGTTAGCCCACCGGACCATGATGAAAGGCTAACTATAAGGCACGAAATAATGTGCCCCAAAAAGGGGACATTACAAATCATCCCTTCCCGGAGATTGCTTGCCCTCAAGCAATCAATATCTGCATGCTGCGATCATAATACCTGGATCCCAAACCAACCTCAGGGAAGCTGCTCCACCAACCTGTCGTGTGAAACTGAAACAAATGTTATGCCTTGACCTGTGAAGCCATTCACACAGCAACAAACAACAACCAGTCTAATGTCAGGGTCCCAAATCACTGCAGGATCCGTCATTCCAAACTGCCCCGTGTCGCCATCATCTGCGAGAAAGTCCTCAACCCAACTGAGAACCTCACTCCAACTGAGAGCACTGGCACCGCTACCGTCAGATGCAAGGAGAAACCAAACCTCACACCAATCGACTCCCTGAATAAATACTAACCGCAAGTATGTCCCTCCTGGATCCCATAAGCAAAGGGGCCATCCATCTCCCTTGCTGGCTGAAATATCCTGATGCCTGATGCTCCTACTGAGTGGATCACCAAAAATGTCCAACTGCCATAACATTGGCCCTCTGATCTGTCACCCGAACTGGAAACTGTACTAAAGAGGCAAGATATGCAAATTGTCGAACAAGGCTTCCATCTGCAAGCGAGGAAGCATACCAAAGCAATCACTCACCCCACACCTCTGCAATAATCGAGAAAGGAAGTTCTCCGTAGGTGGGCTGAATGAAAAACCCAATGCATCCCATATAATGTGGCCAACATGCGATGCACTAACCAACTCTGTTGGAAATCCTGAATCAGCATAAGGATTCCATAACTGTCTCTCAATACTCGGAGTCATACAGTGTATACCTTGGTGTGAAAAATTCACCCCAACAAGCATAATCATCATACCAAGCTCAATAACCCCGTACTGAATAAGCTCTACCCGAACATCATCATCATGCCTAAAATATGTGGTGATAGAATTACCATAAGCATTGGATGAATCAGTATGATCATGTAGAGAAGTCGTGGCTGTGTGGAAAGAGGAATGATCCACAGGATGCTTGCTAACACGAGATATCTCACCATCAACGCGAGGTAGTGCAAGGAACGACATATCACCCATCATACCACAAGACATAACTGCCCATCCTGGACTGCGGGTGTAAAACCCACACTGCTCAGCAACTGAGCTCATCCCGCTACTCCGACTTGGTGACTAAGATTCACCTCTAATAGCTGACCCTGTGTCCCAAATTCTATAATCGACCTCAACTACGTCATGGGGATAGAAAATACCTTCCTCATCTAGCTCAAAGAAAGGATTATCAAATATCAAGTCAGCTTCCATCTCAAACAAGAAATTGTCGATCGCTTGAAAGTTATCTAACTCATAAGGAAACTCTGGATGATCCAAAGCTCTTTTGGGACAGCTATCCAAGTCATAGGTCTGCTGTATGCTATCGAGTTCCTGTATCACCTCCTGAAAGAATTCGGACTTTTCCCTGTCGTCCTGTTCCCTGCGCTGACTAGTGGCAGCAATCGGATTTCTTGCTTCCTTAAGAGCAAGATGTGTGTGCTCCAATGTTTCCTGAGCAATATCAAGCTTTCTGTTGAGCTTATTAGCCTCGTCATCCTTTTTCCACAACTGCTCAGTAAACATAGATATTCTGATTTCCAAACCTCAA
Source organism: Thuja plicata (assembly GCA_018584345.1). NCBI lineage: Eukaryota > Viridiplantae > Streptophyta > Pinopsida > Cupressales > Cupressaceae > Thuja > Thuja plicata. The sequence continues at coordinate 13,230,267 of MU225256.1, read as the reverse complement.
ATGCTGTTTTGATCCCCTGTAAATCAGCAACATAAGATCCAATCCTTATATCACCTTGTCCTCTCTCTTTCTGAGCTTTCCTGTAAAGATCCTCAATAATCTGGTGAGTGCTATCATGGTGAACAAGAGCTGCCGTAATAGCATCGTTACTGACTTTCAGCTGACTCTGCAAGGCATGCTTCTTATCGTTATCGTTTTGAAATGCACTCTCAGGTTGTTCATCCAATTCATCATTATGCATATGTGATGCGCTGCTATAGAAATCACATAATTCCTCATATTCTGTACCCTGCATATTTGCCACCTCTTCTTTAGTCTCTCCTTCATGCATTGATTCAATATTTGTTTTACGATCTCCTGCTTCAATGACAACCTCATAAGGGTTTCCTTCAATAACTGATTGAGTTTTTTGTTCACTTATGGGTTGATTAGTGATAGCTGGAAACTCTTCATGTAAATTTTTGCACCTATCTTGTGCAAGTAGATCCCGAGCCAAATCCTACCACTGCTTCTTTGCCATTAAAGTCTTGTGTTGTAGCTTTGGATGAAAGTCTATGAAACTAGAGAAGGTTAAATCTCTCTGAACCTGTGGTGGAAGCGTGTTATATTCCTCATACATGCCGAGTATTTCTGTCATTTCATCAGGTTGTGAAATCTGGGCTAACTGTTGCTGTACCCTAGCAAGATCCTTCAAGACTTTTTCCCAACTCTGCATCTTCCCCATAGCTAGAAAACTACTAGACTCTACAAGTGAATGTCCAACCTTACACTGCTCAAAATCTTCAGATTAACTTATAGTTGTGGTGTAAATCCACTTCTCTGATGGTGAAAAGTAGTTTCTGCTCCAATAATATGAACAGGTATTCCGCCCTGTAACCGACTTTGAGATCCCGAATACTGCTGTTACTGTTAGGCTGTAAGCGAATATTGCCTCCAAGTAATGGTCTGAAGTACCTGAATGTTATACTGAACTGACTGCATACAACTTAAATTCCCAGCATACAGTTCTTTCTAGTTACAAAATTAAAGTTATCTTATCCTTGATTCTGAATCCTCAAAGGTAATGAATACTAGATGTAAAAAGACAATGCAAAGATGAGGAATATACATCCAACGTTCCAGTAATTTCAATGTAAATACATATAACACGCTGATCGATGATCTCTGATTTCATATATTCACCAGACCACTCTCTAACCTTGCAATATAGAGATGAATCACATACCCGTATGGTGAAGCAATGGACTGGAAGGTAAGGGCACTGTCGTGTTTAACTGCCAAAGCTATGTCACAAGGTTTGTTGAATTTTTGGCTTAAAGTTTGAAATTCGGCGAACTTATTAAAAAAAGTTGAAATTCGTTAAAATTCGTATGAAACAGGGCGACTTTAGTTTCATTAAAAATAATTGTGCGGAACATTTTTTAGGGTAGGGCAAATTTCTTCTGCCCACGCGATTTTTTTTTTTTTATGAAACAAATCTTCTCTCGCTGGCAGCTAGGGCAAATTTCTTTTGTCCATGTGATAAAGGTTTGATCGTCACAAGTTGCGGCAGCCAATGAACACAGGCAAGAAAAATAGAATTTTGCGACAGCGAGATAGACACATTTCCACACGAAGATATCTGCGCGATGCTTTATTCGAAGTCTCTAGAAAGGCCACTGTCTCGTTTATGTGTTATAACTTATTTTTTATAATCTCATTTCACTTTTATGTTTTGGGGTTATGTTTTCACCTTTTTAAGGAATGTTTTTATATTTTTTAATTTTTATAATGACTACACGTTTAAAAAAATCCTCCTATTATTTCGGTAATAAGTTTTTTAGTTTAGAAATTATATTAATCTACTACTACTATGTTTCAATTTATTTTTAAAATAACATTTAACATTTTTCTTTTATGAAGTTAAAATAAAATTTAATATTTATATTTTATGTTTTTAAAGCTAAAGTTTAATATTATTTTTTAAGTTAAAAATATAAATATTCTAGCTTTATTTTGTATTTAAAATAAAATTAGAATTTTGTGGATATATTATTTATATTTAAAAAAATAAATTTATACAAGGCGAATTTAATGTTGAATTTTTTTTGATTTTTTTTCTTTTGTCGAACTTCATCTGAATTTCATTGTTGTCGAACACGAATTCGAATTCGAACCTTGTGACTTAGTGCCAAAGCTAACTGCTAAAGACCTGTGCGCTGTATGCTCACCTGTGCCTAGCTCTATGTCCCAGTATACAGCACGACTATCCTTCCACAGATAGGAAATGCACTGTGTGACACTACTGCTATTTCTTTCTCCTTCCGTGCCAGTAACCAAGTGTTTTCCAGCAACTCTGGACTCCTATCACAGTTCGTTGTCTGCAAGCTTGTGATGATCCTGAGGTGTATTTGTAACACTATTAATGATGATTATCACCCAGTGTTGCCGTTTAATAGTTTTAGATTTAAGATTACCAGTTATTTGCATTTCTGATCTTATTTTCTCTGATAATTTGTCAGTCCCTTAATTTCACTAAATTGGCTCCTTTTGTATATCCGCTTCACTGCTCAAAACCAGAACCAATGCAACTTTTTTGAATCAAACAAAAATCAGGTCTGTTCAATTCAAATCTTTCCTTCAGTATGGCAGAGACGTTTTTTATTATTGCCCATCAGAAGAATACTTTAATCATCCATCTGCTCATACAGAAATATGTTCAACTTAATAGAACTGCACAGAGGGTGTGATTATGATGTCTATGCACTTGAAATGGTTGACCGTTCAGCACCCATAATATGAAAGTGTTGTTTATGATCTGAACTGCAGATACCAGCGCTGGAGATCTACTGCATAATTGAAAATCCCAGATAAGATCAATTCTACTCTTCACCAATGCTGCTACCAATCATTGTATTGCCTGTCCTGTCCTGTGAATAACGATGCCCTGGACCACTTCTGTTTGTATCTATCTTCAATCCTTCGTGTTATTCAGATTTCCAAACCTTACACGGCAATAACATTGGCAGAGATGTATATTTTTAGCATACTGTGCTCGGTCATTACACTTCTCCCTTATATTATACGCCCAGACAAACGGCTTGCACTGCTATAGTTTCTTCATATTTATCTCTCTGGAATTGACGGCAATGTATTGTTTCTCATTCATGGCAATGTATTGCTCTGTAGACTACGATAATTAAATCTTCATTGCCAACATTTATTTCACTGCATAGCGATACTTGTGTCTGTCCAGGATATTCACGACCATATATATATGGCCTTTCTAATGTTTGCCGATAAAATATTTGCATACCAAATAATAGCTTCAGCGCCGATAGTTCATATTTATAAATGTTGATGCATAGAAATATCATTCCCATTTGTAAATCGGGGGCCCACCTGAATTAATATAAAATGACTTCAATCGCATCAATATTCTGTTTATTTGCGTAATACATTTATTTTCACCGGCCAATACAAGCCTTCAGCCAATAATATTATTCACGCCACTTCCAGCCAGAACATTAAACGGAATAATATAACTTAGGATATGTAATGACCCGCATTCAATCAGAATATAATATTCAATACAAAATACCTTCTGATATAATGAAATAATAAGCTCCCCCGCTTAATACAATCACTCACATTAAAGTATCCATCCAAATATTTCCACGACAACCACCAATTATATTCACTGAACGATAAAACTTCAGGAAGTTTATTAGCGGCAATGTTCTGTCAGGCACCTTTATAAATAATGGATATCAAAACCCTTGAATGTTTGGTCGTCTTCCGCAACTATGCAAAATAATATTTGATTCTAGAATTAACCAATCAAATAATCTTACAATTTTTCCTTCGATGGAGACTCAAAACTTAATACTTATCTGCAAATTTATCCTCTGATAAAACTCTGATAAACCCTTTTGAATAAACTCCATAGGCTGGCAGGAAAACAGGCTCTGATACCACTGTAATGACCCGAACCGGGTCTTTCCCCAAATTTGCTTAAATATTTCTCAGACAGATTAAACATTCAATTGCATGCAATAAAACCATTGATGCGATAGCAAATTAGCAGCAAATATATTCCAATAAAACCTCCAGCAAATATTATTGAATTGTATAACAGCAATACAATAGTAATGGGATTTACACAATCCAAAACCTGAACTACAATATTCAGCAGTAATATCAAATGACAAGAAGAACCTGGAAATGCAATGGCGAACTCTGCAGTGAATCCGCATCGGAGACGAACTGGGGCTACGTCCAATCCTCCTCTAAGCCAAAAGGGTTTTCGTCCTCACGGCTGTATTCGAAAGCTGAAAGCTTCCTGATATTTCCAAGAGATAAATATCATATCAAAAACTAAGCATCCCTCAAATGAGCCTTCAATCCTTCTTATAAAGCAATTGCCGTGACTCTTCAGTTTCCCTTCTTTGTCTTTTCATATTCTCACTTAAAGTCACTTTTTAAATAAATATAACCGTTGGTTATAAAGTGACATAATAAAATAAAGTGAGGACTCTTCTGGCATTAAAACGGAGGACCAAACGAACTCGGATGGAGACGTGTGATAGCTTGCCAGAAAGCTCTCGGCGAGACGCTTCGAGTCCACTACTGAAATGCCAGGAACACTGAGTTCTTCCTACTTACTATAAATAGTAAGCACCCTGGAAACCCTGTGGAAATTGATCCGATTGGCTTGAAACTGAAAACACCTAGGCCAAATATCCCTTTGATTACCAGCCAAGCCTCGGTTAGCCCACCAGACCATGATGAAAGGCTAACTAAAAGGCACGAAATAATGTGCCCCAAAAAGGGGACATTACATAATAATTTTTTGTGACTTGACTCAAAAGAGTTAAAACAGTAGAGTACCATAATGGTTATTATTATTGGGTGAAAGTGAAAGTGAAATTGAAATTTGATATCCTTTGGTAGAGGGAGGCAGATCATGTTTGGATGATGTAACAGAGAGGATCACATACTCTTAACAACAGGAGCAAAATCATTAATTTGCCAATGATTGAATCCATTTGCTTTACATGCTAAAAGTCTTCCCCATGGCCTATGGGCCTCACTCATCCATTACTTTACATTATTGACCAAATTCATTGACATCTTCATCTTTACTTTCATCCTTATCAACCTATGAATGCCTGTTGTCCTGTTGATCTGCTGTCTGGCTGTTGTTACCATTCATTTTATTACACAGCTTTTGCCATTTATTTTGTACCCCGGCTTGCACATGCTACGGAAATCTTGTAGTGTGTTTCAATTTTGGTGTTTTTCCCGAGGCCTTTGTAGGTCTTTTTTAGACCTCTTTTTATATGTTGTAATTTAAGATGTGCAGAACGCAAGCTGCAGACAGAACTTTGCTTCACGGCAACATGAATGACAAGCATGTGAACTTCATGCAGGATGATTATTATTTTTAAGCAATTTATTGTAAAAAAGCTTTTTTGTTTACAGTCCTGCTGGTATGCAAACTTTACAAGTCCTTGTTTTTATGCATGTCTGGCATCTCTGGTTAAAATGTGAGCCAATGTGGTCTATCCACCTTTTTGGGTATACTAAATTCTTTGCCAGCTCTCTTTGATATCAAACCCTCCAAAAAGAAAGGATTGCCTCTTTATGCTTCCTGTAAGAGGCACATAACATCTCTTTATGCTTCCCATTCTCTCTACTCTTCACTGCAGCCTTCTCTCTATCTGACACTTTCACCCTACAGCTGGCTAGGTAATTTGACACCTTTGCTTTCCCTTTTTAATTTTTTTTGTTTACTTAATCTAACTTGCTTCTGTCTCGCAAAGATATATTCTAGTTTTCAGTTGAGACTAGCCCTCATTTGCAAGGTCTTGATGATAATTCGTGAGTTCTCTTTTATCACCAGTCATCCTATACCCAAGGACATGGATAGATGGGATTTGATCAATATTAAATGCTTCTGCATGATTGGTAGTTTAGGCTTTGGCCAATTTAAATGACACTTCTTTCTTGGCTGTATAGCCAATTCAAGGTGTTAACATAAAATTTCAAAACAAATAAAAATGAATTTAAGCTATGATTCCTCTTCCAAATTCAACATAACTTTCAATTGAGCATAAATAAAATAAATATATGAAAAATCTTACCAAATACAAATCCTTTTATTGAAGTATATGTGCTCAAGTTATGATTGATTGTAGTTGTTCAAGCTTTGTGCAAGATTTTGGCAAAGCTTATGATTGATGTGACGGCATTTTGATAGCATGCAGCTATTCTAACTTGGTACGGTCGGATTGAGGCTGAATTTGTAGAATTTTGAGCGAGGATGTAAACGGTGTAGATTTGATGTTGAATGGATGATTGAGATGCATTAGGGTAATTTTATTTAATGTTTGTTAGCTTCTAGGTTAAGATAAAAGATGAATGGTCAAAATTGATTGCAAATGTATCGTTGGGAATTGGGATTGATTGAGATGATTTTATTAATTGTTGGGTTGCTTAATGATATCAATTTTACACAATCCATACTGTATCTTGCTGTTGGGTCACTTTTTAAGGCTACTACAAAAAAATATCTTTTTGTGAGTGGTTGAGATTTATTGCTGGATGGATGGTGGAGATTTTTAATATTTTTTTGTTTAATGAGTGGATTTTTATTTAGTAATTGTAGATGAGCATGTGAATAATTTGAAATATCCGTGTTCAAACTTCAAGTTACAGAATACACTTGCATCAAATATATAAGAAATCCTCAATGTTTTAGGTCTATCAATTGGGCCCATTGTAATGACATAATAAAATATACCGAAGGAAAACATCTTTGGTCCTCAATGACTACTTACTCCATCTGTTAAATTAAATGTTCAATATCTGTTAAACATAGATGAACCTCGGAAGTACCATTTGTAACCATATATTATTAACACTAAATCCCAAACCTTTTCATATGTAAGATAAGGTGTTCATTTTCCTGTATGGAGGATTGATGCTGATAAGAATATAGACCAATTATCAGATGAAGGAATTGATAATTAAAATAAAGAAATTCTGTGAGATTCAAGAAGTACAGCAGGTTATTGTTTATTAACATATGCCTATTATTCATGCACTTACGTATGATTCTCTTGCTGCCTGCACTTACGTATGGTGTATCATGGTGTATTTTGTCTTAAAAAATGTCTATATATATATACCCGCAGAATCAGGATCCGGCCCAAAAAATATTTTGCCGAATCCCCGAATCCGGATCCAAATCCGAACCAGAATCAGGGTCGGCTACTTAGGTTATATGTTTTAACAAGCTTTAAACAAGCTTTGGTTATATGCTTTAAACAAGCTTTTGAATTTGGGTTATATGTTTTATTGTCGATGGTTTGGTTTATCATTGTGCTTGCTCCTGTTTCATTCTCTTGTAACACAGTAAAGAAACTATTTTTTGTTTTGTGTCGAGTAAATATTTGTACAATTTTTTGATGTGGCTCCTTGTCTAACACATCATTTCTTGTTTCATGTGTCAATTTGTAGGCCTGACACTCTTGATCCAGCATTATTGCGGCCTGGTCGGTTGGATCGAAAAGTTGAATTTGGCTTACCTGATTTGGAAAGCAGAACACAGATTTTTAAAATTCATACACGCACAATGAATTGTGAGCGAGACATTCGTTTTGAGCTGCTTGCGCGTTTATGCCCTAATTCAACAGGTTACTTCAGTGCCATTTGATCCCTAATTTGAAGTGGGGCAGTAAATGTGTTCATAGTGTTGAATTTGGTAGATGTTTTAAATAATTGCTAGGATGACTGTTTCCAATTTGATCCTAAGGCTGGAATGTATCAGATTCATTAATTTTGTGGGGGTTGATTCAGTAACTGGAGCAACTTTTAATTTGGCTAAGCCTGCGATTTTTATGTTTTCCAGGTGCTGATATACGGAGTGTGTGTACTGAGGCTGGAATGTTTGCTATAAGAGCGCGTAGAAAGACTGTTACTGAGAAGGATTTTCTTGAAGCTGTCAATAAAGTCATCAAAGGCTACCAGAAGTTCAGTGCCACTCCAAAATACATGGTGTACAATTAATAATATGGCATTGTGTATGCCATATCTTCTATTTGATGTTTTGAATTGGATGATGTTTGTGCGGCAACAAAATATAGATGTATTTGTGCTGTAAAATTCCTGCCATCTTGTTCACTGCAGCAAAATATTTGAATTTTGTTTCTAGATAATTGCATTGCTGCAAGAGCACCATGAAAAAAAGATTGCTAGGCTATCCATTTGCATATTTTCCTGGTTGCTTTCTAAGATTCTAATTGCATCTTGATTGCAACCTTGTTGATGGCGGTAATATTGCAATAGCTTGATTGCGACCTCGTCGGTGATGGTAATATATTGCAATTATGACAAAAAATCATTTGTTTCCTCCATTTTGAAGTAATGTATGGTTTTTATTATTTAATATTCTTCCAGCCTAGGAAAGTTCTCTTTGCCCACCAGATGAAATTTCTAATGTTTCTTTTTACAATGTTGCTGCTCACAAATGTCTGCTCTGATCATTTCTTGCTGAAATGGAGTGAAGCCTGAAATTTCCTTGAAATAAATTTGTGTTATTGGTTGCATAATTTTTTTGATTAATTATGATAGGAAAATCGTGGAGTTTATGGTTGCTTTGACAGCCATCTCAAATATTTGCAAATTCAAATTGTTTTGTGAAATTGGAGTATTATTGTGTAGCTAGGTGAAAATAATTTTATCTATAATGTCACAAAACCCTGAACTGTCCGAAACTCACATCAACATTTGTCATTCTACAATAACCCCAAAGCTCGAAAATTAACCAGTCTTGTACATTAATATGGTATAGATTCAAACCACTAATTTTGTAGCTTGGGTAAATAATTCTCATAATGCCGGGCAATTAAATTAATTCTTGCAAAGATGATGAATAAATTATGTGCATGTCATACAAATGCAAGTTGGCCATGTTCTTTGATAATGTAATATGTTTGCAAAGTGAATATATTTACACAATCTATAAAAGCTAGCGATATAAGTCACTGAATTGTGCAGAATTACAAGCTCATTAGAGCTGCAGAAAGTATTGCATGACATCTTTGTGTCTGCCCACCTATATGCAAATACAAGCTAAAATACAACTTGCTGAGGTTGTCATAACTCCATAATTGCTCGCGTTCTCTATCAAGATGGAGATGCTCTTGAATGTTATAGTCACTTGTTGGGATCGATTTGTCTAGATGGTGCTCGATTTCTTTGATTTTTTGGGCACATGGAATTTCTTCTATTATTGTACACACGCTGTAGCTTACGTCACTCAATCATACAAATGATTGCATGCCACGTAGGCATTGATGTTACACTGCTTGCTTCGGTGCCCATGCTCATCTTTACGCCTGTTGCAGTCACAGGACTATTCAACTTCATTAATAATTGCTAAAGTAAAATCAATGTACTCAGTTATTTGTATTTTGCAAAAGCATGTTCTTAGACATGTCCACTAAACTGATAGGAATTCGGAGTAGCATGCAGTTAATGGGTACGTAAAATTCTCTCATTACCAGTCTTTACTGAATTGTAGTAATGAGCACTGTCTACCACGCAAAACTATTATCAGTCTTTACCGAATTGTAGGAGTGAGCACTGTCTAATTAAAATTGGGGCCAATAATCAATGCATTGCTATTCATGAAAGGTGGAATGAATGAAATCAGACCGTTGGCTAAAAATTAGAGCCACTTACCACTTAAAATGAGACTGTCGGCTAAAAGTGAGATTGGTTTGCAATTCCCCTTTTACATTATTTTTTCAATAGTACACGGCAAGAAGTGTCGAAAAGCTTTGAACTTCACTGCTACAAATAATATGGTAAATATTTGAGAACATTATTCTTCGAGTCATAGTAATGGAGCTAGATATTTTGTTCTCCCACATGCTCGCAGTTGTAGTTTTGCATCTCAATATGTTTAGTGCACTCTTGAAAAAGTGGAATATAAACAACCTTTAGCACAGTTTGCGTTTCAGAATGGTACTGTAGGATGTGATTTTGGTATGCCCATTCTTATCAAATGCAATGTAACTTCACCGTTTCACAAACATTTTTATTGGTACCATGGTATTCTACTTATGTGGAAGAGTAAGCAACAACAACAAATAAGAAAACAAAGCTTGAAGTACATATTTATTAACCAAGGAACCTGCGTAATTTTCAATGAAGAATGTACATCTTGTCTATATTACCACAAATGCTCTTTTAAAGCTTATTTTGTTGCTTTTCATTAATGATCAAAGGTGTAAAATGTCTGATATGGAAGAAGGATGATCAAGCCCTACTCATTCTGCTGTACTGCTTTGGCTGCGGGTGCTGTGTTTCTGGGCTATGCCCATATGTATCTTTTGTTGCTAGTGGTTCAGGACAATGCATTTATGTTTACTTGGTTACTGTTTTCCGGGTAGTGCCCGTATGCTACTTTAAGGGAGTGATTTCCTTTTCCTTCAAGAGAATTATTTTTTGATTCTTATGTACTTAAGTTTTTAATTTAATATATAGTTAAGCTATTTACATCAAAAAAATAAAAATATCAAATATTTGATTGTTAGAGTCTATTTGAGTTGCCATATTAAAAGTGTCCTCGACTCTTTTGGTATATTTAATTTTTGCCTGGTTTCCTCATTTTTTCAAAGTTTGCGTCAAAAGGTCTTTCTATGTTGGCTTTGCCTTTGAATTAATCGTCGCAATGTTTCAAACCTGTCTTGTTGTAGTCGGCTCCTTTCGGCCAAGTGTTGGTAGTTCTTGATCCTTCAGGAACCACTTCGAACCTCTTTGAACCTCGGTTCAAAGTAGTTCAAAGCGGTTCAATCAAAGTTTTTTGTCTAACATTGGTAATTGCAGGTGGGACCCGTACCACGTCACCTTGTGGCGGTGAACCACTTTGAACGCCTTCGAACCTCGGTTCGAAGTAGTTCAAAGAAAACAACAATGGACCCAAGGATTGATGTGATAGCTAATGTGATGGTGATGCAACATGTCAGTGTAGTAATCATCAGAATAATGGTACGACTAGCCTTGAAGAGATGGTAACCACAGGGGATTTCCGAGCTGACAATATGAGTTAATGCAAACTTTATCCCAACACGAATGAAGTAGTGACATTAAATGGAAAATAATGATGACTTAAGCGGTTTTACAAAGCGAAACAACGACCAGATGTCACATCGTCAGATTCACTCTATGCTAGACTTCATGCCGTAATTAATATCCATCATTTCAGCTATATTTCGTGGGGTGAGAATTCTTTAAATTATGTCATTTAGCTTATTTCTTTTCAAAGCAAGGTTGTGGAGTCTCGATTGCAAAAGACAGATTTTTGTTTCCATAAGTCGACAGAGCATAGGTAAACGCTGAAAAGCCTCCTTTTTGTTTCATGTTTTCTGCGTGATAGTGTGATTTCAAAGGATTGCAGTTCTCTAATTTGTTTTGGGGAGGGAAGATGAAGTCTAGCATGCATTTTTTCGGAAATACTGCGAAGCTAGAGTGTCAAGCCCCGTTGATCACACACCGATTTGTTGGGAGTTGAAGTAGAGAAGATGTTTGAAAATTTGAAAGATTCTGTAGAGAAAGAGTATACTCTAGAGCTCATGTCTAGTGGGTTGCTTCAAGCCGATGCTTTTCCCCCAGCTGTGATAAGTCCATAAGTAGTTCAACAGTGCATAAACCATTATGACGTTAAGTCTAAGAGTGTGTTAAATAATGAAGGTAAAAGTCTCTTGACTATAACTAGAGAGACAATAATGTCAGTTTTCAAGCTTCCTGATGAGGCTTTTGCCAACTTTACCCCACCTAGTCACTTGCTTAGTTTCGGGAAAAAAGTGGCAAGAACCGTAGTAATATTGCTCGTAAGTGGACTGAGTCAAATTACAGAGGAGGGTCCAGATTGCCCAAGATATTGACCAACGACCATAAGAAACCCCACATCCATGACATAATGGTTTTGTTGCACGGAGTGAGGGGGTCAGAACAAGTACTCCTTTTTGAAGACTGGATGTACCACTTCATAGAGATTGTTTTGGAGGGGAAGCAAAGTCTAGACTGGGCCGAGATAATTGTAGGTTTGTTAAGAGACCAGCTCAAACAAACACATGCAATGAAGAAAGAATTTTATGTCCTCGTACTTGATTTATTCTCTCGCATGTACTCAAGATCTTGTAGGAATTCCCCATGAACTGTGGAGTGAAGATATAAGTATTTTTTAATATTGCCCCTTGTTGAGAAGAGATAGAGTCCTAGAAAACTTACAAAATGGTTCATGATGTTTTTCTCGAAAAATTATGTTACCAGCTAGCTGGAACCCCAAAACAGAGGATTTCCCTAGAAGCACAGAAATTGGTTCAAAGTTACGGTAGTTTCTATATTCAGTTCTTGCGGTTTACCTATGTTAGAGTTGGGGGTTTTGATGAAGAACCCCTTAAATTGCCGAGGTTTACCTTTGACTGCTTCATTTTAGCAGAAGTTTGTAGACAGATGTTCATAGTGATAAAAAATAATCTTCCAGAAGAAAGATGGGATTCTATGTTCCCAATTAGACTTGGAGCCATGACATGCAAGAAAATGATTGACGCCTCAGTAATAGGCAGTAATCTGGTGAGTTTCCATATGCAATTTTATGAACCAAGGAGAGGGTTCGATAACAAAGGTTTCGCAAGGCAAGCCCTGAGTCTGAGTATCCATCTGAAACTGAGCCCGCATATTGAAGATTTATGGGAAGACATTGGAGATGAAGAGGCAGTTAAAGAGAGGGATCATTCCAGATTGTTGATTTCCCAGATCAAAACCCTGCAGTTGAAGTTCAACATGGATGGCCTAGATGAAGATAATTATGAAATCGTTGAACCTAATTATGACTGTTCAAACACAGAGGCTTTGCCGGAAAATAGATTGGATGAGAAAAGAAGAGGAGAACATTAAATTGAGGGCTAGGTCCATTTTAGCATTCACAGATGTCTGATTGAAAAAGAGAAGACAAGACATAGCAAAAATCACATCTCCTAAGAAGTCTAATGCAAATCCCGTCCCAGTTGAAATATTACCTAATCCGTCTAACACATCCCTCTTGATTAATCATGTAGGTAATATTTCTTCGTCTAAAAAGAAAGTAACCTCAAGTGGACATCCTACCGCACCCCGGACAAGGTTGACAACCAGGTCTCAGAGTCGTGCACAAATGGCCTCTCCAAATTCTAGCTTTATTGATATTGACAACAACGACGAAGATATCTCCTTCTCACCTGAACACTATGAGAAAGATCAAGAGGTATCTACCGATAAACCTGAGGTTCAACAGGAGAATGTAACACCAACCAAAACAAATGATAACAGGTTGGCTTCTAGCTCGGTCCCCCCTTGGCTGATGGATTCAGTGAACATAAAATACAATTTTAAACCTGTTTCTTTACCAGTTAAAGAGATAGTAATCACTAAGTATGCCGTCTGTGCCCCAAAGGCAAAAAAGGTCAAGAGTAATGCAAGGTTAACCACGGATCCCACTACAGGGAAGGTGACCGGTGAGATCGTAAATTTTAAGCAAAAGGAGGGGATTCAGGAACTTGAGGGAGAAGATTTCGAAGTTATGAAAATGAAATTTGGGGTACTGAATAGAGATACCAGGGACCACTTGTACAAGTTTTCAGCAGACCACATGCTCTGCCAATCTCAAAAGGATGGCAAAGAAAAATGCGAACTCAAACAACTCGTGATTACGATGGCTGAATTTCTCAGCTCGCTCAGTGATGTTGGGGCACTGCCTCTGGCTCAATCTTTGTAGGACTTTGATCCCAACTCAACGAACAGTAAACAATTGCTGAAGCAAATGTAGCAGGGCAGAGCCCTAGTGGAGGCAATGAAAAATTGGGTCGGCGAGGTCATAGTGGAAGGAAACAAGTTTATACAGGGGTTCGTCGCCACCTATGCAGAAGGAGAGGCGCTGATTGAAGAAATTCAGACCTTAATTCTAGGATGAAAATCAGATGAAGAAAAATGCACAACCATCATATCCCAGATAATTGAGATAGAAGAGTATGGAGTGGCACAATTCTTGTCAGAAAATCCGATGAAGATGGTGGATCCTTGTATGTTGTTTATATTAAAGAAGAATTTGAGTTGGAAGGGTTCTTTATTTAGAACTATGGTCTCGGGCATGCGCGCCATGGAAAAGGAAATCAGGGAAATGCATACCAATGCGTTGAAGGACATCAAAGTGGTAAACCCGTCGGGTATCCTCCAGTTTGAAGAAGGGACCATGAACGCAGACGCCATGATCAAAAGCTTTGAAGATACTATGAATGGTACCAGGGAAAAAGAGGAACCAACGACTCAAGATTTTACCAAGGTAGCTAATGTAGAATCCATGTTGTACCTGAACATAGGGCAATTACCCAGGCAGTTGGAGAAAATCTAGGAGTTTAAGTGGGAAAAGAGTGCATGCCGAGCGAAGCTGACTGGTTTGAAGGGTTTACACTCCCATCCGATTCAGGAGCTGGTGAGCACTTTCAGGAGCTGGAAGTTGGTTCGAGATGCCACATCCAAAGACAAGTAGGTGGAAATGTGCAACGATCTTATGTTTTAAGTTATTTTGATTAAGGGACAACTATCTTTAAACTGTTGCTTTATTTAGTTACTAGTTTGTACTTGTTTCTTTTCTGTTGATCCGAGAGGCCGAGTTTTCAGGTAGGCTTCCCGGGATCGCTAAACTATATATGCTGGAGCATAGAACTTTCGAGGGGTTAGAATTTTTAAAATTAGACTTAGTTTAGCATCTTTTTTAGTACTATTTTGGCTTTTCTGTTTTGAAAGGAATTAAATGGGAAGATACAATAATCTGCACTTGTCTCAGACTTTGTTCTGTACAAGCATAAAGACTTTAATACAAGGCTCAGTTTAAATCTGTGAATTTGAACTTATGATGTATTGATTACTTTGTGAATTAGTATATCTCTTGTCCTGTGTTGTTCGTAAATGTATGGTGATTGTCCCTCTTTCCAGATAATTCTTGTTTTTAGTCTCATAGGAAGTTAATTTCATATAGTTGAAGGAACTATGCTTTCCTTTAAATCTTAGATTCTTTATTCATAATTTCTGGAATATACCTCAATACCTAAGAGTATTTGAGAGATCCTTACGTACTTTTTGGTCAAAAGTACATTTGTTTGTGTTTAATTTGGAAATTCATTGAATATTTCTGAGAGAGAGTTGTACCTCGCAAAATTTAGAGGGAAGCAATTACCTCATGCTTACCCAAATGTTGTGGAATTTTTTTTTCTTTAAAGAGGCATAAGGTCAATATAGATTTTAATTAAAGTGGAGACAAATATGTTCGCCAACATTGATATAAAATTCATCTTAGGGAAAGCACATTCTCATATTTAGATAAGATATGTGCATACATATAATTTGTGGTGGGATAAGGTTACTGTTGCAGGCCTATGATGGACCATACTAATAGGAGGTTTGATTTTGTCTCTTCCATATACTTTATGTACAAAAGACGTATTTATACAATGGTCATCAAATTAGGCCTACAAATAGAAGGGAAACATATGCTACACAAATATGGTGCAAGTGCATGCCGATATTTGGATATAGGTGTCAAACCTATATGGCGCAACATCAATGGCATGATGAAGTGGTACCACGTATTGTATGCATATGGTGCTAATAGAATACCCTAATTATGTGATACTAGGAGTGGTCACATGTTGAGTGTGTGGTGTCAAACTAGACGTATTAAGTGAATGCATGAGCATCCATGTGCAATGTTATGGATAACGTGGAGGTGTAAAGGGAATAGTTCAGCAAGTAGTAGAATCTTTGTATGTGTTATAGCCACGATCCTACATGGGGTAGTTAAAGAATGCATATGTGGCTTTCTTGAATTGAGTAATGTAGAGTTGTTTGTAGCGAGTGCTTGTACTCTTGTTGCAGACAATCGATAAATTGAGATAAATAAACTTACAATTATGATCGATAAATTGAGATAAATAAACTAACGATTGTGATAGAGATAGTAAATGATATTAGTTAATCTATCTAGCAATTTTATTAGGAATACATGGAATACGATTGAAACGCAAATGTAGATATACCTAAATCTGAATATATTTAACATTACCTGATTCATGTAGCATATATCATCATCCATCATTAATTAAATGAAACTAATTATCAATTATTAACCTCTACACATGCATCCAATCTTCGCAACAATTTCTAACCAATGATCTTCCAAATTGATTAAAATCCTTTTTTCTCCAAATTTACAAACAAATCAACATATAAGCTCATTTTAAGAAGGATCCTTGGAGTGCAACGTCATGCTGTCTAAGTAAGCAAACACATTGAATCCATCACACAACCTACATTAGTGTTATAAGTGACTCGAGGGCGAGAATTTTTATTCTTTTCCATCCCTTTAATGCATGTTTTTGAACTCAATTTAGAGGTTGTATTTAGACGTGTAGTAAGATTTAGATATAATAGTTTGAATCCTTTGTGGAGTTTTACAATTATTTGCATGCATACAACAAGATTACATGAGACACCGATTTTTTCTAAGAAATTCTTATGGGAGAAAAATCAATTAAAAGATATTCACAATTGCATTATTCATAATCTAAAGATTCAATATAATGTCTCTTATAAATTTTCAATTAAAAATATTACAGCATACCCTCCTATGTTCAACCTTCTAGAGGACCAATCTTCAAACTATATAACCTTGATTTGTCTAACCTTGACTCCTTCACATGCCAAGATACACATAGATGTTATATAGAACAACAATCATCTAAATATCCTACCAACTCATGGAATACCAATGACAACATGACTATATGCTCTCCTTACCATGGTGTTAGCACATCACACATCTCAAGAATTGTGATGTCTCCACATGTATATTCATGATGTTGATGTACCATTGTCATACATTGTGAGTCAATAATTATTTAACATTATTGATATGTACACATCTTTTTGTATAGCCACCACTAACAACACCGAGCATGCAATAATATATATATATATTTGTCCATTTTTAGATGCTTTTGATCCCCTAAATCTTTTCATGTCCTTGGATTGCAATGCATAAATTATGAATCTATAGTAAATGCACTTGCATCACTATTTGTGCTTGCAGTAGCATTAAATTTATTTTGGTATCAAGTAATCCTCTTAATCTCTTAGAGTTACTATCGCAATAACACCACATGTAAACTAGCATGCATACTATATCATAACATTTAAAACTTATATCTTACCACATTGCATTCTATAAATTTTTACCAATTTATATGTACTCTTCCTTTAGGAACTCTTTGTGGGTGAATAACATACTCAAGTCCTTACATTTTTCTACTCAATATTTATCATAGGAGAGTGCGACATATGATCCGAAAAATTAACCCCATAGCGTCAGAATGAGAAAAATCTAACATCTCTACACTACATGAGCTTGGTAGTACTTTTGAGTTTTGTCAAATAGTCAAAACATTTACCAAGAGTGCCAAAATTCTCCATCTATTTTTTTTTCATCTTAACCAACTCCCTTACAATATGATATTGTGCATCAATGTGGTTGGTTCTAACATGATAAATGTGATTTCTTGTTAGACATAGTGTACTCTATGAATCACAATTCACCATTGTATGACCCTTAAATCAATACTAGCATATTTAAGCTCTCTAGATCACACCACCTTTTTAAAAACATCTTGTAAAACTATATATTTCACTTCAATTGTGAATAGTGTAATTATCTATTGTCGCTTGCTCATTTGGCAAACTACTCCATATAGCAAAATAAAAGAATAACCATTACTTGACCTTTGATTATCTAGATCTTCAACTTAATTATATTTCACAAGTCTCCATATGCTTAAAATTTTATTCACCCTATCAGTAACACAATACATCAAACAATATTCTAGCGTGCCTCCTAAGCACCTAATTTTTTTTTTTTAAAAGTCTAATGTTCTTTACCTGACTTGGGTATGAATACACTAAGAACACTTGGATATGAAACTATTTATAAATCCCATGGCATGGGTAATGTGTGGTCTTGTGTAAACTATTGCATACATAAGACTCCTTGTATTGATATATAAAATGTTTCTCATGTCCTCCAAAGCCTTTGTAGTTTTAAGCCATTCCAAACTCAATTTTCTACCAACTAGTAGGGTTGTACTTATTGGCTTGTTGTCTTACATTCTAAACTTACACGAAAAGTTTCAACATATTTTCTCTTGTTTAGCCATAATTTCTTATTAGGTATATCCATATATATCTCAATACGAAGTGTGTATCTAGAAGCACACAAGTCATTCATGCCAAACTTACTAGATAATTGCACTTTTAATTATTTAATTAATGCCTTATTATTTGCAACAATCAAATATATCAACATATAAAATATTAATCAAAATGTTGTCACCTAGTTTCTTGTTCTAAATAGTTAAATCTTAACACAAACAAGTCAAATTTTTGGTTCCACATATGTAGCTAAACTACCTTAATCCCTACAATGACCTTTTAAGCTTACAAACCAATTTCTCTTTATTTCCTCCCGTAAATCATTGTGCAAGAATGTAGTCTTTATATCTATCCATTTGATCTCAAAATCATATGCAATAGATATGGACAATACATCCTAATAGAGCTTAACATTTTTCTATAAAAATGACCTTTCCAAATTAAATTCCCTCTACTTGGAATATACCTTGGTCATCAATCATGTCGTGTATTTCTCATGTGAACTATCTACAATATTTTTCTTGAACATGCACTTGCAACCAATGAGCTTCCTCTCCTTAGAAACTCTACTAGGTCCCAAGTCTTGCAACACTTAAATGCTAGCTTCTCTATCATGATGTTCTTCGAAGACTTGTTATCTTTATAATTGAGAGATTCTTTGATAGAACTAGGTTAAAACATAAACACAATGAAAATCTAGTGGATTATATATGTTAGGGGATCTTCATTTTCTTGCAGGCCTTTTCATAGTTACTAATGAAAAAGTCTCTATTACATCTACACTTGTTCTAATTCATCCAAACTGTCATATCTCGTTGATTGTTCATCTCCAAATGAGTTCTACTACTCTCTTCGGTTCAAAAGGCACATTTTCCCACACTTGCTCCTTTGATGTTTCTTCTCTAGGTAAGACTCCATGCTCCTTCAAGTTGACACTCCTAGAAAAAAAGATCTTTCAAGGTTTACGGATTCCAAAATTTGTAGGCTTTAAATTTTTTATCCTCTAATGGAAATACATTTTTTCTGTCTTCGAATAAAATTTAGATTGCCTTTCCTTTGGCAAGTAAACAAATACTTGAAAGCTAAAAACTTTCAAATTTGTTAGAAGTAGTTTTCTGCTTGTCCAAATTTCAAACGATGTGTTATTTTCCAATATAGAGTAGGAGATCTATTTCCCAAGTGGCATGTGATACTTATAGCTTTAACCCAAAATTCCTACCCTAGAATAACTTTACTTAACATACTTTTGGTTTAATCTAACAAGGTTATATTCAATCTTTCATCCACTATGTAAGTTGCCATTATATATATATAATTATAGCGCGTTTACAAATTATATTAAATTCCTTTGAGAAAAACTCTCCACCATACTTATCCTAAGCACTTTGATTTTCTTATCACCTTAATTCTTCTTAGCTAGAGCCTTAAACTCCTTGAACTTGAGAAATATCTCAAAATTTTGCCTAAAAAAATAAACTGAAGATTACTTAGAATAATAATCAATTAAACCTACACAATATAGTCTTACAAATTAAATTAACATCCATAGGAATAAAAAGTCCTCACTAAATTCAAATCTAACAAAACAATCAAGCATTATATAGAAATATAAAATTGTTTATATATATCCTAACCACACTCAACTTTATCCCATTCCAATGTTATTTTATTAAAATTACCAACCTAACAAGGGGACTGACCCTTACACAATCACAACTAGAAGGTGTCAAAGAAAACAACATATTAGCAGGGGTGTTGGATTTTACAAGTAGAGGCCATCTATGAGACACAAACAACACACTAATAGTAAAGGTGTTGGCAAATCCAAGATACAAAACATAAACAAAATAGTAACATAAAGGCTAGTAGACCTCCTCAAGAGTGGGAGGGAAACTCACTCACCATATGTGGAGAAGAATGTGAGTTTGAGGAACTAATTTTCCTACAATGTCGGATGATTGTCTAGGCAATATTATCCTTAGAATCCCCACTACAAGGAGCAGTTAAAGAGACTCTATTTGGATAGTTGTCAGCACAAGGGCTAAAGTGCTGAGAAAGTTGTGTATTGTTAGCTGAAGATTACAACAAAGTAGGAGTAATAGTCAAAGAAGGATCATGTGATCAGAGGGGGCCGCATTAGTAGGAGAAAGAGTGATATTCTCACGTTCAACCTGAATTATAGCAGGAGCACCACCTAGATTTGCAAGAGGAGCTTTATGCTTTTTGTCAACTTGCAACTCTCTATTAGAGGAAGAATTAGAAGCTGGGACCGTCAAATGTTCATCACTAGCATCTTTCCACCAAGTAGCAGTGCCTTTATGCTGAAGGAGAGAACAATCAGTTGCCAAGTGATCGATAGAGAAATACCCATGGCATTGAAAGGGGATGCCCTCATAATCAACTGCTTGAGTCCATGGCCTATCCCCCACCATGAGAACCACAGTTGTAGCCTCATCCACCTTTATGAAACGACTAATAGAATTTCCAGTGGCCTCAAAAAAAAAGTTTTCCCAAAAGTGGAGGGGAAGATAGGGGATCCGAACCCACATTGGACACATGATAAGTGGTTTAGCAAGTGGGTTAAAGGTAACTTTCCAAGGTTTGGCCGAGAGAGAGCGATTCCCCAAAACCCACAACTTTCTTAACACCAAATCTCATTTTTTCAGAAGAAGTAAAAGGAGTAATAAAAAACCTCTTTGCATAAGGGAAGGGTTCAATATTACAAGGGACCAGTGGATTCCACGAATCCATC
Source organism: Thuja plicata (assembly GCA_018584345.1). Lineage (NCBI taxonomy): Eukaryota > Viridiplantae > Streptophyta > Pinopsida > Cupressales > Cupressaceae > Thuja > Thuja plicata. The sequence continues at coordinate 13,209,227 of MU225256.1, read as the reverse complement.
ACCCAACAATGAAGATATAGAAGAGAGGGCTGGAAACCAAAAAAAATGGAAACCAACCTATAGCGTTGGTAGTAATCCATATTTTTCACCACCTATAACCACACACCACGATAGGGGATATTTTGGCATAGGAAAGAGGTCGTGATTTCTCCTTTGAAGGTGCAGATTTGGTAATGCAAGAAAAAATCTGTTCACCAACAGCAAACCTAGTACAAGGTCTCTGAGAGGGTTGTCTTGTAGACACAGTTCTAGTAGAAATCCTACTCGTCAAGAATAGTACCCCCCACCAAAGGTTGGGTAACACCCAATGCATCCAACCCAGAAACCCTTGAGGCAGGTGGAATGGATCCAATAGAAACAATTGTTTCTTCACAAAGTCTCATGGTGGGTGGAACACTAGTTGTTGCATCACAACCATTAGTCACCACACAAGTCCCCAACGAAGGCAAAAATCCAGGGGAGCTGTCAGAACAGACAAGATAGATAGAGTCGTTGGAGGTGTGCAAAAAATCTTTATCCAGCAAACACAAAGTTCAAAAAATCCAAGTGTAACGACATGAAATACCATGCAAAATAAAATGATGCTGCAATATGATTTGATCATCCCATTCCAATGTTAATTAAATAAATTCAATTATTTAATTGACCTCTCTAGTAGTTTTCTTAGCATTAATTAAATAAATTCTAATAATTAATCCTTTATCCTTCTTTCCTCTATTCACTTGTAATTAAATAAATCTACATCTAATTAATTGATTTCACCTTTTATTATATTAAATATAGTGCATCAAAACATAATACATATAAACGTTATACTATCTGTAACAAAAGAGACAACATAACTAATGCTATACCATGTTTCCTATGGTCTTTCAATCTTATACTACCTCATATCTTATCAAGACAACACCATTTCCATTTAAGTCAGTCCTTCTTTCCTTTCCCACCTGACCACATAAATTGCTTGATTATCTTTTAATTTTTTTACCTAACAACTATTAAATAACCAAACAAAATAATAATATAGGCTATATGAAGATGAAATCTTTTGGAATATTTGGATTCTACCTTCCATGTAAAACTATTGTTTGTTCTAATTATCTAGTATTTAATTGAATTTTTCTTTAATCCAGACCCACATGTCTTTTAAGCATGTGTTAACTGCAAATGGATTCCAAAATATTTGACCCTCCCATTGGAAATCACATCAGGAAAACCATTTAGGGGGTGTATTTCCAACTTCATATTATAGATTTAGTATTAGATACTTTTGATTCTGAGACAATACATAAGAGGTTTAACCTCAGTAATAAGTTATCAACATTGTTTTTTTTCAAGGTAAAAAATAATGCAATATCATCTGCAAATTGAATGTTAAGAGATTATCCTTGTTAGGAATGGTAGAATTCTTGTCTTAGGATTCAATGATGCACATGTTAATAGCTAGAAGATAATATCATATGAAAATACAAATAGGGTAGTGACAAGAGGGCATCCTGACCTTATTGATTTCTCTAGTGATAATCATTAGAAAGTAAACTTGGGTGATCACATTTGTTGGTCTCCTCTAATGATTCAATAACTAGGCCCTAAATACATAACTTATAGATTTTATATCCAATGCTAATCAGTTATTGTATTCATCACGAAGGTACATTTCTTTATCAACCTACGAATGTGGACTTGAAATGGGTTAGCACTGTATGTGCACTAGGACTCAATTGTAGCCATACTATCCTATAACTAGAAAGAAAATAATATTGAAAGTAAAGTTCTTGAAAGAAAGTAACATAAATACTAAGCATGAATCAACAATCTAAACTAAACTAAAACATATAACATAAACATAGTCCTCAACAAACATATATGAAGTTACTGTTGGTATTTGATTGTTGACTATTGTGGTGCAGTGGTAAGGAGTCATTTATATTGTTGTCATTGATGCCAACTAAGTCTATACATTGTAACTAATTAAATATAAGTCATAATATACAACATGTAAAGTGAAGGTATAATCGGTAAGAAGGTATACTGAAATTCAAGGTTAAGTATAGAAGATAGGTAGACTGTTCAAACAATATTTTGGTGCAGGTCATGATATAAACATAATTGTGTGGAGAGGTCACAAATAAAGAATCAACAAGTTCACATTGCAACATAGTTCCAACTACAACACATTTGGTTGAGCGGTGATAAAGTTTTGAGACACAAACACTAAGACATGTAGAACTTTTATGTTCTTGATCAACCAGTTAGTAGATCACAGAGTGGTGAGTAATAAAGTGTATGCGATCATTTTTAATGATATGATGACATGGAATAAAGGTTATACATCCAATGTATTTTTATTTACACAATCGATGCAAGCATTTAAGACACATTTAACATATTACATTGGAGAATCAAAAACATGTTAGTTATCTTGGAGATATAAACTTAAAAATCTTATCTTGACCTAATGCGGTCATGGTAAATCATATTATTATTGAGATTATCAATTGGACGCATGGTGCTGTCATGGGAAATCAATATGAAGATAATTTTCAAGTCGATGCAAGTAGTTTATTTAAGGAATCAGAGAGAGTTACAAGTTGTTGTAACGAGAATTTTTGTTGTTGTTAAGTTGTTTTGGGTGATTAGGGTTTTATGATTTTAAGTTAGAGTTTCTATCAGAGAACACATAACAAAGTACATAGTACATAGTACATAGTATGAAGAGCTTATAGGATCTGTTAAGCAATCACTGCTACACTTAGATCATTTATCTTGTTTCCTTCCTAATAGTTGCGACATGTCAAATCCCTTAACTGGGTGAACGCTAACAAGTTATTATTTGTAAATCCTTTAACATGGTGAATTCTTTATTGAGGTTTTAAACCCTCTAGCGAGGTAGATCATAGTTGATCTTATGGTACTCCTAACAGTGTACTAGTCACTTTTAACAGGGTGAACCCTCATAAAGGGTATTGTAGCTCATAACAGGGAAAAATCATATAATCCAGTTATTGGGCTTGTGGGTGTCATCCTCACCGTGGTTTTTTCCCTATTGCAAGGGTTTCCATGGGAAAATTACTGTGTTATGCGTGTGAAATTTGTGGATTCTTGTTATTACTATTTCATTCATATTTGCATACGATACTTACTTTATAGGTTTGAAAAGCATATCAATAGTTATTTTGGTTAGTGATTGAATTAGCAGAATACCTGTTTGTACTGATTCACCCCCCTCAGTACCTATCATTCCCAAAAGTTACTCTATTCTACCCTGATTGCAAGAACAATTGTAGAATGGAATTCCAATGGATGGAGGAGCAGACAGTTGCCATGATTGAAACTAATTGTTGAACATAAAAGTATCTACTAGACCAAATGAGTGGAAGCCTCACCAAGTGGCCCCCCTTGGGCGATTCTTCCTAAAAAATTAACTCAGATGCAAAAAATTAAAGTATCATTCCATTCATTGAAAATGTTGTTACAACATAATAGTAATATGACTGTATTTCTTAAAATAATAAAACAAAAAAATGAGAGTATAGTACCAAAATTTCTAACCTCTAAAGAGGGACACCTAATCATTATTTATAGAAGGAAGGATTCTAACTAACTATCCAATCAAATCCCAACAAACTAGGAGGATGCCACTTATTGAAAGCATGACAGAGGAAGGAGGCTACGCATTCACAAGATTTAGTCAAACCAGTCCTGCCTCGAAGAGGATATAGCATAAAAACACCTCCTAAATCTACTCAACTAACATACATGGGAATTTAAAGATGAGTTACCACTTCCACACAACCTGGAATTTTTCAACCATTGACCTCTTCAATGTTCATCTCATCTTGATTTTTTAGCAACTGAGCAATTGGCATGAACTTCTTCCACATTGCAAGCTCCATTTATACCTGCACCTTAATATGTACCTACATTATGATATCAATGTGCACAAGATAATTGTATACCCATTATCACCTTAGAATAAAATTCATTCAATAACATGCAAAATTAGTATAGATAAATCACATAGAAGGTTAATATTAACAAAAAGTTACAATGATAAGTTCATGCCCATAGTTCATAAGATTAGGAAAGCAATATAAAGAGTATTGGTAATTAGGTGCTAAATCTCATAAGAACAACAACAAACATATGATAACTATTGAAAAAAAATGAGCCATTATTTGAGCTCATCAACATATTTCAACATAATGTCCACCATCTGAAAAAATCAAATAGGGAAACCATATGTGTTAAGGGTTATATTATTAGAGCGTGCATATTTGTAGCATTAGGGTACATTTGCATAGGCTTCATAATTAATTGTGTACATGATCAAGAATATTATCATGCATGATTGAGGACATGTTTGAACAATCATGCTTAGCTTAAGTTGCATTAGTTGATCCTAATTTATCCTATTTAAGTCTAGTTTGCATATCTAGCTCTAGTTTTCTTCTTTAGCTTGAGTTAGTTTACTATTATTATCAGAGCTATTATTTTATATAAAAACAATTCATCTATGAATTGTAATACATCATTCATCCCATTTGTATATTAATTTCATTATCAAATAAACACATAATTATTATGTTGTCCAAATTATCTTGCTTCTTGATCTTCTCTTTGTGACAGGTGGTGTGCTTGTAGATGATTCTTGAACTGTGAGTTGATATCATCATTAACTCTGATACTTGGCTTGTGGGTTGATATCATAAAATAATACATGGTATCATGATATACCTTATCTACTGAAGCAAGATCAAACCACTGTGAAGATTCCTGATGAACAACCTCTAAAGGCATTGACGATGAGATGATATGATTGCTCAAATTATCACCAAAGAGGAAATAAAGATCCTCAAGAATGTCCCCAATGTATGGAGTACATGATATATCAAAAAAGTATACAATCTCTAGTGTGTGATGTATCAAACAACGCTACAATATTTGACAAGTACTCAGACCACTCCGTTGAAACTGGAAACAATCAATCTCATGAACTAAAACAATATCTGAGAACCAGAAGGTGGAGGAGGCACAAAACGAGTCTCAAGAACCGTGGTGGATGATCAGGTAGTCTTCATAGGAATTTATATTTTTGATTTGGAATTCTATTTCTTCTAGTTCATAGGAGTGACTTCTCCTATATTCGGTGGATTTGTTTCTTCCTAAGGGGAGAAATGTCATTTGCATGCAATGGATTGCGTTTAGTCTTTAGGCATTCATCATTGGCACAAGAGATACTTCTTCATTTGGAGGATTCCTATCCTCATTTTATTTATAAGGGGATATTCCTTTTACTATTGTGATAGAGGAAGTCCTTTAGGGATCACATTGAGTCCTCCTTTCCTTCTTTCACTTGTACATTTATTGTATTTTCTCTCTTTTGGAGAAGAGTTTTCTTCCATTGGGTTTTTCTCATTCTCTCTGTTTGTGAGATTGTATTGGTTTGTACACGGGTAACTAATTATGCCTAGTTTCTAGGACCAATTCATTATTTCATTTCATTCTTAGAGATTTTTGCTTCTCCCTAAGTTTCACTGAAGTGGGGGTGTTAGAGGATGCATATTCGTTGCATAAGGCACATTTACATATGTTGCATAAATTAATTGTACACATGCTCAAGAATTTTCTCATGCATAATTGAGAACATGTTTGCACAAGAATGCTTAGCTTAAGTTCACATAGTTAATCTTTAATTGAGCCTAATTTAACCTAGTTCAGTTTAATTTGGCTCTAGTTTGTGTATCTAGGTCTAGTTTTCTTTTTTAGTTTGAGTTAACTTTTTTTTTTCTTCTATTGTTAGAGCTATTACTTTCTATAAAAGAAATTCTTATATGCATTGTAATACACCATTCATCCCATTTGTATCTCAATTTCATTGGGCAATCAATAAATAATTCCTAGGTTGTGCAAATTATCTTGCTTCTTGATCTTATCTTTGTGAAGGTGGTGTGTCTGTAGATGATTCTTGGATTATGGGTTGATATCATCATCAACTACTACATGGTATCAGAGCTCAATATTTGCTTTCCTAAACATACGCTATTTCAAGTCTAGGAAAATGCTCGAGTTTTGATTTGTATGTCTTTCCCATTCCATACCTCCCAAAAGGGGTTCTCTAAAATATATCTACCTTTTGTAAATCTAGTTTGAGTGCTACTAATAAAGGAGGAAGTATAGTCACTAATCTTTGATCTAAAATATTTGCAAATGTTTTGTATGATCCATTCAACAAAGTGATAGGTCTCCAATTTTTGATAAGAGATTTATCTCCTTCAGGTAACTGTAAACACTTAAATATGGTCAGTTGCTTTAACACAACGACTTTGCTAACATTCTTCTTCAATTATTAAATAATCTTTATAGTTTAATTAATTGGTGCCTTTCCACTATATTCTAATTTCAAAATCATCATTTTTCTATAAACTCATAATTAAGTGATTTTAATCAATTACTTAATTATTAAACGTCTAATCAATATTTTATTATTTAATTATTCCCTCTATCATTATGTTTATTTGAATAATCATATTATTTAATTAAATATTTCTTCTTATTATTATATTTATGTAATAATTAAATCAATTTCCCTCTCATAATTAAATAAATAATATTTATTTAATTAACTAATTGTTCCTCATAAATAAATAAAATTTAATTATTTATTTATATTCTCCACTTGTACAAATAAATAAATAATTTTATTTTATTTAATCATTTATCCTCCCAATTATGAGTTTCAGTTAACTCCATAACTCTCTCCTAACTGATGAATCAAATCAGTTATCTATTTAATCTATCTAGTGTTCTATTCCACCTCATCAATTAAAGTCTTCGATCAAATCATCCAACTCTTCAATCTATCCTCTTAACAGATCCATCTATTATGTTAACAAACAATAAATTGAGTTAAACTCCCACTCACTCTAAGTTTAACTCTTCAATCACAACCAATCAATCCACCAATCATGGAATCTTGATTGGAAACCCTAAAAATCTTATAAATAGAGAGCTAATTCTCTAATTTTTCTAACCACAACCGCTTTGAACTCTTATGGTGGCACATCGAACACTCATTTTTGAGAGCCCACATTGCGTAGAGAAGGAGAACAACAAAGGAGGGCTTTTGTTTTGCATGTTCATGTATTTTAATTAATTTCATTGTGGTTCGATGACTTATGCATGTTGTTTATTTTCTTTCCCTTTTGATATTGGGAATACTAACTGCTAACAGATCTCTTTATGGTTGAGATTTTGATGTTATTTTAGGTTTTTACAGATCCTTATTACCCTGATTACAACTGGTGAACCCGACGTGAAGTGCAAATCTTTAAAAATTTTAATTTTTCCTATTTTTGTGTAGTTACGAATTTAATTTGACGTAGACACAGTTTATTTGATGCACTTACATATCCAGATTTCCTTATGCTTTTCAATTGATTTCCATATTTCTAACCATTGATGCAATGAAATATTGAAGTGTTGTGTTGCAACTTGTAGGTACATAATTCACACACACATTTATGGCACACACCGTGGGGCAAAGCCCTGGATTTCTCATCATTTTTGAGCTAATTGATTATTATTTGACTCTATTTTTGGGTGCTGACTCACATTTGGAAGCAAAGGATCGCATATGGAAGAAAACGATCGCATCCCAGAAAGAAGCTCCCACCCGGGATATCCTACATCACATCCAGTAAATCCCAAATCTTTTTTGGTAAAGGCTCTCATTTGGTTAATTCTTGCTCAAACAATAAAATTGACTTCATCATCAAAAGACTAGGGGCATGGAATTTTCCTTCGATCAAGTTGGAACTGTTGGATGGAAGGCTTCAAAGATAAACAAGCCGGATATCTATGCCTACAATTTATCAAATCTTTATCAAGCTCTCAACAACTTTGTACTGACCTTAGTTCGATCAAGTTCGGAGTCAGTATTGTCAATTCTTGTTCGATCAAGTTCAAAATTGGTATCTCTAGATCTGTGTTCAATCGACCTTTGTTCGATCAAGCTCAAAGTTGATACTATTGGTCTTAGTTCAATAAAGTTTGAGACTGATCTCATTAGCTATATTTCATTCAATCAAGTGCGGAATTCTCAAACCTTTTGAAGTCAACATTAGACATTCTTTGAATTAATGCGCTGCTCACACATTAATTCAAAGAAGGGCAAATGTAACCACCTAATTTGATCTACTCTAACTAGAGACCCTATTTTCCCTAAATGTGATCATACCCCTAATTATGTCAATCCAACTATTTGATTATTGGCATAATTCATCAAAAATCAAACTAATCTCCTAAAATCAAAGTGATTTCATCACTAACTCACATTAATTACCTTGGCCTATTTAAATCAAATCAACCCAATTAAATCCTTGGCTAAAGTAATTAATTAAAAGGGAATTAAATAAAATCTCTAAATACAACTCATCACTTGCACATGGAAAGTCAATCCATGAACCAATGAGAGTTCACTCACATGGATCAACAAAGATTCAATCCTCACCTCTCCTCACAAGTTGATCTCAACCACTCATTTTTCAAATTCTTCCATAAAAGGAGTGAATTTTGAGCTCAATGGGGCCATAATTTTAGAATTCTAATTGTACTCTTATGCTATCATTTTGTTTCATGATTTTAAATAGCTAATTAGATAACTTTCAGTTATGCTTTAATGAATATTTGCATCATTTATAGGAAATGAAATTTATGATAGTTAGCTTCAAATTCTCAATGAATCTTCCATTCTAGGATTGAATGTGTCAATAATTTAATGCATAATCTGAGGGAAATTTATATCTTAAATCATAGTCTTCTTAGATAGGAAGAAATATATTGATTTCAATGGTTTTCTTATGCTTTTCAATTGATTTCCATATTTTTGACCATTGATGCAATGCATATTGAAGTATTGTGTTGCAACTTGCACGTACATAATTCACACACACATCATTGACCCCAAACTGCTAATGCAACCTGAGGAGGATCCCTGCCACCCACTCCCCCACATCTCATATGTACCCTTCCACACACTCCTCCACCTCACATCCATACTCTTCCACCTCTCATCCTCACTCTTCCACCACCACCCCTCATAGCACCGATCACCAACCCTCCTCCAACGACATATCTCACTCTCCTCTGCACTTTCTGTCTCTACGATCGATCACCTCTCTTGCCACCACCTCTCGGTCCATCATCATTACTATCTGAGTGATCATCAATATCAGGAATCAGGTCAGCAGGATATGAATATTGAGGGAATCGATGCTGAGTAAACCATTGTGTGTAATCAACTATCATGCCTTCCTCAAATACATGATCTTTCATATCCCATGCAAGATATGACATCCTGCATATGTCATCACAAGCATATCATTACTCTACTTGTGGTTCCCACATGGGTCTCTCTGCTTGTACTAGTACATACAAAGCTAAGCCCTGTGGTATATCCTGGACTCGACCAAACTATCATAGAAATTTGTAAAATAAAAATCTCTTGATAATAAAAGGATTCCTGCCTATCATCCATTGTGGCATAAAAATATATGGAAACTCTAGATCATCCTCTTGCCAGGCCTCACATATGAGGTAGAGTCACCATACAACCTGATCCATGTCATCTAACATGCAACACCAGTAATCCAGCTTTCACAGATGAGTCTGGATAATCACTCCCTTGTATAGGAAACCATAAAGCCATCCACGATCTTAGACTCTGGCTGCATTGGGTCTCATCACAGGAATATGATCCCATGTCCATGATTGTAATAACACCGCACCTACAGAAAGTGTCGCACCCCGTCAATAAATAACATGGTGTAATGCATGGTATAACTGTGCAAGTACACAAGATCCCCAATCAAAACTCTATGGATTTGCAATCATGTCCTCTAGTATCCTACCCTACCCGAGAGAAAATCCATGACCTCGATGATCAGGAAGTAGGAATCTGCCAATCAATGATCCCAATACTATAGGAAGTAGTAGGAATGAAACAAATTGAGCCCAAGGAATGCTCTCATCACCAATCGTAGGACCACCAAAGATGCATTTGCATGTTGCACCATCATAAACCTGATCATAATAAACAAGATCACCCTATGTAGGGATCTTGAATAACCTATACACGTCCTCGGGGTGACTGTCATCTTACCCATCAAAAAATAAATCGTATTATGGTCTGAGTGCAAGAGGTCAGCCATAGCAGTCAACAAACCATGGTTCATGTAGAACCGGGGCATCTCTAGTAAGAATGACAATCCACATCGACCAATAACCGCCGCTCTTGGGGGGATAACTGGTCGACCATATCAAGGGGCCATGGTGGCAATCCGCTTATATATAATTTCTGAAAGTGAACCTATTATGAAATAAAGTGCAATCACATTAGTAACATCATTTAAATGGATCATCACAAGTCAATCAAGCTATCCTATCATCTTGTCGCTCATCTAGAGCACATCAAATTTTTCCTAACTCTATATCGTGAGGACTGAAAATCATCAGTTATCCTATCGACCTATTAAGATTGATCTCATACAACATTCATTAACATGATCGAACTAATATCATAACACTTGTTTTTCAGCACACTATCAGGCTACATCAATCAATTGACCGATCAATTGTATTGACGAATCATATGACATTTCAATCAGGTTAAAATTCAACATAGTAGCTTATGTGTTATTTTACCTTATCATACGTGCAACAATGTGCAAGCGCTATTTCATCAATCACTAAGCATTATCAAAAAAATTATATGCATTACAACACATTGTACACACCATTTCTTCTAGTATATACTATTCAACTTATCCTACGCGCCAGAATAAACATTGTTTTGCACTAGGGTTTATTACGCGCTACTCAATTTATCATACACGTTAAAACCTAACAATGGTGTTCACTTATATGCGCTACTTCACACTATTCTACTTGTCATTTCCCTTTGTGGATGCTCTAAAAGGAAACCCTGCACTCTATTTCATATAATTCTACACGCTACTTGAGAAGAAACAATGAAAACATACATTTCTAACGCCTAAAAAATTAAAACATTATTGTAATTCATCCAATTGAGCAATGAGAAAGGATTATAGATACTCGCCGAAGGTTCATAATCTGCTGGATTCTAGAACCCACGCCCTCACTCGAACCTGTGCTCTTGAATTGGGACCACCGTCACAATCAGATCACTCAGTGAAATCAGAGCTCAAGGAGGTAAAAAGTGAAAATGATTGGTAAAAATGATATTTTTACCCCTATATATACCTTTTTGATCTAAATGGAAGGTAATTTTAACCTTTATTTTCTCCAAAAGGTTGAAAATTCATCAAATGGGGCATTTTTCAAATATTGCATTATCAAAAATCAAATCATAATTGAGATATATCACACAATTTTGTGTCAAAAATTTCCAAAATAAATTTTGCTTTCATTTCCAAGGGGGCAAGATGTCATCGGGACAATAAATCAATGCATCAAATTTGGTGCATTAAAATTGCAAAATCATCATCAGTGGGGCATATCAATCAGGTTGTTTTTCACATCAGGGCATCATATCAGGTTTTCATCAAAATCAGTGGTACCAATAAATTAGTCATCAAGATCTGATTAGACATCAGTTAATCCAGCATCAAACATTATTTGAACCAATGCGCTTCACACATTGATTCAAAGAGGGGCATTTCTAGACACCTAAATTTGGTCAAGTCAAATCAAGCAAAGAGCAAAGTGAGCAATCAAGCAAAAATCATGAATTAATTGAATAATCAAAGCTATTGGATTAATTAAATAAAAAAGATCAATTAATTATACAATTGATTTTAATTAATTAATTGTATAGTTAAATCAAATTAAATCCAACTTATTCAAGGGTGCACATGGATAACATAAATCAATTCAATCAGTTAATTAATTCTCTTTATTTCTCACCCATTACATGGGACCAAATCAAAATCAACCAATGAGAGTAAATAATAGAGCTCACATGGATCAAAGACCAAATTGATTCTCCATCACACATATTGGAATTGCATCTTGACCCTTCATTTTGTCTCTTCATTTGAAAGCAAGATTTACCTTGTCTCAACCTTTGAAACCATCAACCTAACTCACCCCTAATCATGGTTAATTCACTCTAATCCCTACCCTTGGGAAAATACTATAAATAGAGTGCATTTCTTAATGCAAATCACCAATTTAAATTCATAATCTAGAGCATCCTTACTATAGGCATTTCAATTCATAATCATATTTTTTCATTGTTGAATTTGCATAATAGAGATCTAAATGGAGCATTTTAGTGTAATTGAGCTAAAATAGGGTATATTTGCATCATTTAGATCTTCATTTTCTCACTGTAGGATTGTCACTAATGGATGCTAAGTTGAGAGCATATTATTATATTTTCTAGATAGAGAGCCATGAATTGTTTCTTGTTTATGTTTTCAATTCAATTAAGCTTAAATTGTGTTAATTCAAAGTTGAATTGACAATGTTGCAAACTAATTTCATGAAGATATATTTTTCATATATATACCAAGATATGAGAGGGAGATACTTCTTACTCTTACCAGATCTATGAATATCAGAAATTACCTAATTTCAAACATGCTATACCATTTTCAAAGAAACTATATTTACATAAGTTCCTAATTCTTAGCAAAGAAATACAAGATTTCAACTCTTATATGAGCCTACTAAACATATTTTATAACCATGCAACATTATCATCCTTTCAACCCTATAAAAGTGAGTACCACTATAATCATGTCTTGCTTCCTGTTAGCAATACAAAACACTTCAATTCTAACTTTTAAATTTACATTAACTAGTATAAATAGTTATACATACCAAATCATGAAGTCAACTAGAATTTATAAGGAAAACATCAAAAGAAGCAACACAAGACATTAAGTGTTATGCATAGGCCCTATGAGTCCTAGAGTTTCTAATTTGGAAACCTAGGGCTTTGATACCAGATATAACGCCCCGCCAGGGAACCTGAGAGAACAAGCCATCTAACTACTAAAGCCACAATTAAGTTTCTTACCGATGAGATATGCATCATTTCTAATACATAAATAAACACTTGTTTACAAAACTCAAATGCACGATTACTAACCAACCTAAGTCCTTACAGGTTCCCTAACGTCGCTACTAAAGAAACATCCTCAACCTATTTACATCCATAAAGATAAACATTGAATTGTGATCTTTATTAGTCTAGGATCATTTTAATGTTCTTATCTTAGTTAAACATAAGTCAATCAACTGCCATTATTTGAATTATCAACTCAAGCCATTACTTCAAAACTAATCATCGAATTCATAACCTCTACTTATGTATGCTTTATATTAGTTTTATTTAAACATTAGAGTAGAGATAAACATTATTTAGGGTATGGATTGTCTTATTACCCTACACTCATTTTAAATGTAATAAGTAAACATAAACTAGTCATTGATCAATAAAAATCAAGTTAGTATCTCCATCCTTCACATCATAAATACCCATTGATTACAAGTCTAATTTCCACAAGTTATAATTCATAATACTTCCTTTGAACATTAAGTTAAATGATGATATTTTCTTTCCTTTCTATCATTCACTTAGATACATCATAGCATAACTATTCCTAGGTTCATTTTCCTTTTAGCCATCAACATAAAGAGATACCTTAAAGAAATACTATTAATGAAACAACATCTCTTAAATACTCTAAAATAATACAACATGTTCACTTTTCCCTTTATTTCCTCCTAAAACCAACCTTTCCCTTTTACATTTATTTGAAATTTAATTACATCATTATTCCATATACTTACGACTCCTTTGCAATTATGTGTATGCATATAAATCAATACCTCTCAACATCAAATAATATACTTGAATATAAAGTGTTTAGCAAAAAATCTGGAAAGGGACATGTACAAGGATCATCTGTGAGACCACAAACATTATCTTGATAAATTTAACCACCCAACCACGTGGAACCAAAAAGGGCCCACTCCCCCGAGCTAGGAGATAGAAACCAAGGTCCATGCAAGAAGTGACAACTAGAATATTCCTACAGTTATAGTACCCTTCACAAAATAAAGCACAACAAGGTTATGAAAAAAACCAATGCAAAAAGGACTACCAGAGGAAACAAAAACAAAGAGTAAGGGTTATAGAGAACTGGCTAGGTGAGTGTCATCACATAGCCTTCTTTTTGGGATCCACCCTAGCAACCATGGAACCCTAGTCCCCTCTAACTAGGATCCACCCAAGTGGTTAACTCATGGTCCTGGTACTACAATAAAGAGTAAGGGTTATAGAGAACTAGCTAGGTGAGTTTCATCACATAGCCTTCTTTTTGGGATCAACCCTAGTAACCATGGAACCCTGTTCCCCTATAACTAGGATCCACCAAAGCAGTTGGCTCATGGTCCTGGTACTCCAACAGGTCTATGCGGACTATAAGAACATATTTTACCTTGATTAATGTGTTTATTCCCAAGCCACCCTTTCCTATTAATTTTATTAATGTTTCCACTTGCTTAAGGAAATCACCTGTAGGATCCACCCAAGCGATTGCTTTGGGTCCTGGTCCCCTACCTTATAGGATCTCCTAGCAACCACTTTGGGTCCTAGCACCTATGGTGAGCCACTTATCTAGAGAACCTAGTTTACCCTACTCAACATGCTATCTAGGATGATTGGATAACAAAAAAAACATCAAGGCATCTACAACATAAGTTTAGGAACCCTCCTATGACCCCATGTCCATATGATGATTCTAAACCCTAGCCTTATCATAGAGGTTCTCAAATGCATAAGAAGCCATACAAAAAACATCAATCAAGATATAAAAACCATATTCAGTGTAATAAAGGTCCAATTAAATAAAAAATAATATCCTAAATGCCTCTGGTAACCTACAAGCCTCTAACACTCGACAACTTCCAAAAATTGGTTTATTTCAAACAAAGGTTAAGTGCCAAAAATAGTCATCAATGAAAAATAGTTAATAACTTCCACAAAACAAGCAGTTAAGACAATCAATTCTGTGAAAATAAATAAAACATCATTACAAACATTAACCAATATTTATGAAGATTCAATGGTAGGAAAGAAAGTTATGACTTATGATGTAAAACAAAAAACCCTAGTTAGGGTTCAAACCTGCCTTCACTAAAACGGTTGTAACTTTCACAAAATATAATAAAAATACTCCAAAAAAATATAAAATGAAATATAAGATGTAGTACCATCTCTGATATCAAATTTAGATTTTTAAATTATTATACCATATGAATACATTTGATATAAAAATCAGAACAAAGAATGGACATGAATAGTCTAACAAAATGTCTATAATAGGGCATTAATTAGACCCTAAAAAAGAAATATGAGAGATACCCATTTGAGATATGTAAATTTACCTTCCATAAAATTAACCATTAAAAAACCCAGACTCAATTTAAATTATTTAAATAACATATCTCCAAGATTGGGTTGCTAAAAACCCTAGAAAAATACATGGCAATTTTCACAAACATGAACTCAAAACTTGAAATAACTTTAGGAATGGAAAGTAAAAATATAATACATAATGAAAAATATAAATATATCTATACTTTATCAGATAAATAATTCAACCAATAAATTTAATCCATACCTCAAGTCCTACGAATATTCAACCAAAGGAAGAAGACAAAAAAATGAAGACACATCCAAACTTGAGATGCATCATTCAAACCCTCTCAACTTTTAGGAATATCCATGGAAGAAGAAGAAAAAATTATACAAAAAAAGGTACCTCTCTAAACCCTTTAAACTCTCATACACACCTCTCTCCCCAAAAGTAAGGAAACTTATAAATCCTTAAAGAATTGTGCTCACAAAATTTCCCTCATATATCATAAGTTTTTCTCCAAAACCACCATGAAAAGTACAACCAAGCTCTCCCCAAGGTTTCATCCAATCTACCCCTAAAAATCAAAAGAGAATCCAAATAAATACATTTACCAAAGGTAACCAATCCCCAACTAACTCTTAACTAAATGGAAAAATTATTGAACTTAATATAATTATAAACTCACAACTATATAATACATAAAAATAAATTATAATGAATACTTTATAATCATTAATAAACATATTTATTATTATCATAATACGTAGCATAGAAGATATAAGTAATATGTAACATATCCATATTATTAATAATTATTAATTAAGAATATTAAACCTCACATTAAGTAATATTTAATTGTTAACAATACTATACTTTACCTTAGTCCCAAAATATACACTATAAATAATATCCATAATCATGCAAATATAATTACATATAACTTGTGTGTGCGTGTGTGTACAACCATATGTGTGTGTGTGTGTGAAATACCAAACACTAAAATCTATGTAACTATGAAGTAATAACTCACAACATTAATATTATTACATATTTATACTTACTATAAGATATAACACTTAGATAGAATAAAGTCACATGCCTCAAATTAAATATAACCTTCCAAAGAGGCCATAACACTCAACTATAAAACACATAGAGAAAACCACAAGGTCAAACAAGGTCAAACAAGGTCAACCACAATCAATAAGGCAAGTCAAGCCAAATTCTTGACCAAACATGAAACCCTGAAACATTGTATATCAAAGATCATCTGAGAATCATCCCAAGAAGGAGAAATAAATGAAATGCTCAAAAAAATCATACAAACAAAATAATGCAAGTGACCATAAGGAACTATTTTCAACAATGGCCAAATGGATGAGGTGGATATCAATTATTCACGCTGATAGCCGACTGACAAAGTAGGAACTCCAATGTTCCTAGATCAAATAATGGAAAAAGGAAGGCTCATGAAGGGACCTTGGTACTATCTCTATAATCAACAACTTTCAAGGATTTTAAAGGCACGCTCATATCTGTGTAGCTAGGTGGAGTCAATTCCTGACACCTACAACTCTACATCACAAAGATGAGCAAACACACACACACACACACACACACACACACACACATATACATATGTGTGTGTGTGTGTGTGTGTGTGTGTGTGTGTGTGTGTCCATATACATACATAAAAAGATAGTAGAATACAAGGAGGGGGAGTGCGAAATCATGTATATCTCCCGTAAAAGTGACTACGACTGCCTCCCCTCATCCTACAGGCACATCAAACAACATTCATACTAAAACATGATTAGTTAGCATTGTTAGCACATAGATATCATGACCATTTAAATTCACTAAAAGAAGGTAAATCATCATTAGTGATATTGCAGAATTGACATGTAAGCATAATCAAAGATATAAGCAATATTTATAAATTAGTACTCATCAAGAAGAATCTCATAATCCACCAAAGAGACAACCAGGATCATGTATAAGTAAACATAAAAGATAATGATAATGAACATATAAGAAGACGTGAAGGAACATACCTAACAATATTTATCATTTCCCAAAATAGACTGTGAATTTATTATAGTTGGAATAGAATGGGTTATGCAACCACCTCAAGAAGGATCATACTCTTATTAAAAAAAGCATACAAGTCCCTATAACACTCCCTAACTTTGAACACACATATCAAGGACATGTTAGCATTGGAGAGGCATTAAACGACCACACAATTTGAAATAGGTAACACCAAAATCATTCCTAAGGTGGGAAGGCATGAAATGAGGAACACCTTTCCCAAAACAACAAGCCACACTAAAACACCTTCTTAAAGGTACATGGTTCCAATGGTTGTGATCAACATGTTACAAAACCAAAGCTGGGACCGAAAATACATCCACATAGGATCTAGCATAAAATCTACCATAATGTAGATTCCATAGACCAAGAGCCATCAGTGAACATGCCAAGCACTTAAACAAATATTCCAGATACTTCAATAGATACAGTAATTTGTCAGCACACAAAAACTGATACAATACTATGCCAATCATAGTAACCGATACAATCAAGATATAAGATATGAGTATGTTGACATCAATGATAACCATCAATGAGTACCATTTGAAAGCATCAAATTCACATTCTAACAAGTGGAAATTATACTTTGACAAATCTCACACACAAAAGGGATCAGGCACCGACATAGTATTTATCACTCCCCAAGGAGACTCCTTTCCTAGGTCATACGGGATGAGTTTTGACTACACCAAAAATATAGCCGAGTATGAAGCAATGATCATAGGGCTCAAAAAATATATCTAGTGGAAGATCCAACAACTACAAGTGTATAAATATTCTAAACTAATTATCAAACAAGTTAATGATAGTTACAACACTAAGGATGATAAATTGATTCCCTGTAAGGCCTTAGTAGAAGACATCAAGTAACATTTTGAAATGATATCATTTGAGAAAATCCAGAGAATCAAGAACAAAGCAGTAGATGCAATAGATACTATAGGATATTTTCTCTACATGCCATCAGATGTGACACGTTGTGATTTCATGGTTTAACATCTCACGAGCCCTTCCTTTGAAGTCCCCAAGTTAGAGGTTGTGTGCAAAATTATTGGTTCCAATTCTCCTTGGTACCAAGATACACACACACACACATGTTTAATTAACTACCCAAACTATTCCCCTTGAATTGTCTTGAAACTAAAAGAATTCCTTGATAAGGAAAGCCTCTCATTACACTATCATTATGAATGCACTTTATCAACACAGTCTCGATGAAACACTCCTTAGATGTCTCAACTCGGAAGAATCACAATCAAATATAATTTATTAGAAGTACACAAGGGAATTTTTGGTGCTCATTCTAGTGGCTTGACCTTATTCAAGAATATTTTAAGAATTGGATGTTATTGGCTTACAATGCAAAACAATGCTTGGTTATTTTTGCAGAAGTGCAGAAAGTGTCAGATTCACAAGAACCTCATCTATCCACCTTCTCAGGAGCTGCGGCCACTAACATCACCATGACCCTTTTATCAATGGGGTTTGACTTAATTGGAAAGATTCATCCCTTATATTATAATGGTCATAAGTACATAATCATAGCCACTGAGTATTTTACAAAGTGGGTGTAAGCATTTTTAATGACCTACACCACTGACAAATAGATTAAAACCAAAATGATATATTGTTCTATAGATGAGTATTACAGATCATGGCTCTCACTTCAAAAATAAACAAGTTGGTTAGATTTGCAAAAAATTCCAAATCTGCAATAGATAATCTTCACTCTACTTTCCCCAAGGTAACAGCCAGGCTGAGGCTACAAGTAAAACCGTTATAAAAATCTTGTAAAAGATAGTCAATGAAGCTAGTTGGGACTAACATCTCCAACTCAACCTTGTCTTCTGAGCATATCACACTAGTTTTTTTATTCCCATAGGATCCACTCAAAACTCACTAGTATATGGTACCGAAGATATCTTTCCAATAGAGGTTGATCTCCCATCATTGTACATATCACTTCAGCACATCATTTCAGATGAGTATTGCAGAGTATCTTGACTACATGATATGGAGTTTCTCGATGAAAAGAGACAAAAGGAACTAACACATTTGCAAGCATATCAACAAAATCTCAGGAAAAGTTAAAAAAATAGGGTCATACCTTGAGATTTCAAAGTTGGTGACCTAGTACTAATGGGAAATCAAAAAAATCAAATGGAAATAGAAAAACTAGGAAAGCTTGAACCAAACTGGTTGGGTCCTTACACCATCATAAACGTATATGGGTCTGGAGAATATCAGATATCCACACTAGAGGGATAGCCTCTATCAGACCCCATCAACAACTTGCATCTATGCAAGTACTATTCATAGCTCTGAGAGTATACCCATTTAGAAAATGCAAAAAATAAAAAAAGCAAAAAAATGGTTACCTTGATGAAAACCTGGCAATCAGGTGTCTTCATTGACAAAAAAATAGAAATACAAGAGAGATAAATTCTTCCAATGGTGAAAACCACTTCGGTGGTGCCTTGGGAAAGTACCATGGTGAAAACTGGATAATCTGATACCATGTGTAGAGATCATTTTTCTACCATCAATCATAACTCCAACCTGGTATCACTTATCATTTCACCTCATATTTCGCAATAAAATTTATCATGGCTTGAAATTTTTCAATTGTCCTTGTCCTATCACTTCATATTCCATAAGAAAAATTATCATGGCTTGCGATTTGTCAATTGTCCTTGTCCCAGCTATTAGCACCTACAAATTTTATTTTTCCTTGTTCTCTCATTCAGGGTTTTTGAATGCATTTTGAGGTTTCCCTCTTATTTTTCGTGCGCTGTATTTGTTAATGTTATATTTTTTAGCATTATTTTGGTGAACAATTTTGTTAGCTTTCATGGAGGACTTTCTTATTTGGATGCCCTATTTTCATCATTATTATTGACTCATCTGGAATATTGAGTTGTCAAGGCCTGAGTTGTAATAATCTTATTTGTCCATGTTGTCATTGAGTTTGGGACAAGAGGTTCATCTAGCATTTCATTGTTTGTCTCTAAGTCTCTTGTTCACTGGGAAATTGATGTTTTGACCCACGAGCTAGAGAGTGCATTGTTATATATCAAGGTTTTGGGTTATCTCTAGCTTGCAAGCTTTCTTAATGGTTAGTACTTTTGACCCGTGAGCTAGAAAGTAACATGTTAGTGGTTAAAATTTTAATTCATTGCTAGCTATAGTGGTTATCCAATTGGAAGTGTTTCTAAACCGTGAGATAGCGAGTAGGGAGTGTGCAGTTAATATTTGTGGTTGTCGCCAGCTCGTGAGGTTATCAAATGTTAAATGCTGTCAGGTTGCAAGTTAGCGATAGGATGCCACATATCTCATTTATGTGAAAAATATAAAGATTTTATTTCTTTTATCTCAAACTCAAGGGATTCAGGAGAATTTTCTTCTTAGGTTGGAGAATTGGCGAGTGACTGCCACGTGGAGGTTTTCAAACATTATAAAAGTTAAGTTTTCAAGCCTTCGTTAGCTCTCAAGTTTTAATGGCAATTTTTTTTTTAAAGATGGAGAGTTAGCGAGGATGTACCACGTGTATGCATTTCTTTAAGCCAATGATTGTCCCTAGATCCACAAGTTAATGAGGGTAACATTAAGGTTTGGAGAATTGGTGACTAACAATTTATGGTTACTCATCACCGAGTCATTGTAGTTTATGATTCTAAGGTCTTATTCTTGTGAGTTAGCAATATGGGTCAACTAGCTTCCGTCGCCAGTTCGCAAGGGTTTTAGTACTTATATTTTTTTGCTTGAGAGTAGGAGATTGAAACTGTTAATGACTCGTTTCTAGGTCACAAGTTGTTTTGATGGGTAATTTTGAAATTTGAAAGTTAACAACAATGTACCACATGTCCAAGTGGTTTCACCAGAATATTGCTGAAGTGTAAAAGGAAAAAGGGGTCTGACAGGTCATGGATTGTCATGTGGAATTCTACATGCTTTATTCTTATAAATTTGAATTTTAATTCCATAAGGGCATGTTTTCAAAATTTGCAGTTATGATAACAATAACTTTAATTAATTCACATGACTATGTTGCAAAGGTTGATAGTTGAATGCATAAAATTAATGGTTGAGATAATGGTCAATGATCTTCAACTAGAAAATTTATAAAGACACGATTGTATTGAATATTTCTTCACATTTGCAATCTATTCTCAGGATCTTGGTGTGAGTGCAGAAGGTTATTGAAGGTGTCTTGTATCTGCAATTGGGAATTGTGAGGTAGTGTTGGTTTTTGAGGGTATCAATTATTTTTTTGAGTTGATTGTAGTTTCTGCTAATTTCAAATATGAGTAAGGCAACATCTAGTGGTGGCTCTAAGGCAGAAGAGAAGAAAGAGAACGTAAATATATTTTTCAGAGGAATTTGTGACCTATTTCCAGGGACTTCAAACAATTTTTCTATGAATGAACATACATGGAAAGATGTGTGTAGTCAATGTAGAAATCCAGAAACCCCTAATGCCACTGGAGCTTTTATGTTCATTAATTATGGAATAACAAAGTGAAGGGTATTCCAATGTTGAATCTGTGGTAGATTAACATGGAAAATATGGTCATTCTAGGTGTATACATGGATGTGGACTTGGTGAGGGAATTAATGAAGGAATATTTCCCTTTGACTAGGGTTATTAGGAGGAAGGATAAGTCAACCCTAGTAAATATAAAAAGAACAAGTTTTGTGGAAGCATTTCATATATCTGGTGCTACCTACAGAAATATTGATATGGACAGAGAAATGAGAACTTATGAGGCCCACAAATGGTATTAAAAAGGTATTCTATCCCTTGGTACATGCCTAGGGTTGATAGAAAGTTGATACCAATTATTGATGATGTACATGCGCCTTATGATCTAAGTAAGTTCCACTTCTATATGAAATGCATGGTGTATGGGTTGTGCAAGGTGTTGGGTTTTGATGGAGAAGGAACGATCTCTAAAGAATTATTAATGATGGCTATGAATATCCAACATCCAAAGATAAATACTGACTATGATTATGTCAGGTGTGTGGTCAAGAAAATTCATAAAGCCTTAATTAAAATTAAAAAGGATAATAATTTCATCACTTTAAAACATTATTCAATATTGATGCACCTCATTCTATACTTCAATGTTGACTGGGCAGACAAAGAGCTTATTCTGAAAAAGGAGGAGATTGGTGTATCACCTTCAATAGAAATGTGGACCCAGGTGTGGGACAATATTACTTATCTTTCTTCTTTCCTATGTTTTGAAAATCGGATTGTGTTGCCTATTCTAGAAATGTTAGGAACCAAAAAGGAGAGATTAGTGGTTGGATTAAGGAGAATTTTTATACCCTGACACTTTGTGCCAAATTGGCCTATTTATCATAACTTGGGGGACTTCTACTTTTTTGACAATTTTACTGTTATGAGATTATATGGGTGTCCTCAACCTCCACATGTTCTCCCTAAATTTTTACCTCCTAGGCTTGCCTACATTGAATTTATTTGGAAATTAACTCTTGTAGATAAAGAGTATTTAGAAGCACATAGGAAAGGAACCTTTCTTCCTAGATTATGGGTTGTAAATTATTTCACTATTGGGAAGAAAGCCTTTGAAAAAATGAATGATTTATTGAAATAATATAGGTTGGTCACTGCTACATCTAGGTTTTGTGACCCAGAGGGTTTATAAAGGTTGTAATGAAACATATGACACCTTGGGATACAATTAAGGACCATGTGTTAGAAACACTGAGAGGGGGGGGGGGGGGAATCAGTGTTTAGCAATTTTATTTATTTCAGCAATT
>MU225256.1:13126859-13185829 GCA_018584345.1 Thuja plicata | reverse complement strand
AACCCCGGTGGGAATTAGTACCCACAAATTATTGTACTAGTCTTATGAACTTGTTAGAGTTCCTTTGCCCTATTAGGAGCAGTCTTTACAATGCAAGTACAATGACCCTGTTAGGAGTCTTTACAAATTTTTTTTAAAGGTGAATGACTCACTGCCAGAGCTCACTGCCCAATAAGATGAAGGCTACAACCTCCAAATAAAAGATACACACTATATCCAAAAAGTGAACTGTTGTTATGACACTTGTTGTCTGATCAGTTCTATTTATGCACTGATTCTCTAATATCTTAAAGAGATCTATCTCATACTGATTTTTTATACTGTTCTTCTATATATATTTTTTGCATATTCTTAACTCTTTCACTTAATACAAAATTGCATGTCAAGTATATATACATGCCTGAATAGAAGTGACCAAAAACAAGAACTTAGTCGGCCCAAAATCAACATACACAACGCTTCCAAATAAATTGGCTTAAGAATGTTTACATGAGTGTTAAAAACATAATTAAAAACATATTAGAATAGGCTCATAGCCATTACAAAAATAAAATATTAAACGCTTAATCAAAATCTGAAGTCGGCTCCATGTTCTATTTGTTGAACTGCTAGTGGCACTTGAATTTGCTGTAACTTCTCTATACTGTCATATCTTACCATGCATGTATAGAATAAGCATAACAACATATCATAAAGCTTAAGTACAAAGGTGCATACTCTAACTCGATCGCACGCACATGCGCTGGTGCTTCGATCAACTGTATACTTCTGTTCTATTCTACTTTCTATACTTAGCCAAATCTTGATCTTCAAAGTTTGTGAACTTTACTTCTCAAAACTTCATATGACTTTGTTGCCATAATGACAACACAAAACTAGTCATATAAACCCTAAGTGTCAACTTTCCAAAACCATGAACCTTTAGATGAGGAGGATGTTGTGGGAAACCTGATGGAGAAGAGTGTTGTTCAGGAAAGAGGAAGGAAATGGAATGGTCTGATAATTATCTTAAGAGAATTGAAAGGATGTTGAGTTTCTATGAAGTCTTGATGGCACAAATGCCAAAATTGCAAGAGATGGCTGCTGAGACACAAGAGCTCAAAGATGTATTATATTCTCAAGGAATAAACCTTTGGAGAAACAAGTGCATGATGTGGAGAGTGGAGATGATGTTGAATTCACTAAGGAGCCACCTGCTAAGGGGCAGAAAATTAATCCATCTAGGGAAATTGTGAAGAGAGACCCTACAAGGGTAGTTATTATCAAGAAAGGAGAGAATTTTCATGAGATTAGAAAGAAGCTCAAAGAAGAGAGGCATCATGAAAGAACTAGGGAAATATATTTACCTCTTGTATTTCCTATGGATGAGAGAATAATGATGTCAAATGATTTCTTGAATGATGATGATTTCATCAAAACAAATGAATTCAAAAGGTTTTTAATAAAATTGAAGCAAAATGAATTGGTGAATAGCTTGGATTTGGAAAAAGGAGAAAATAAAAAGAATGAACGGATTGTAAAGACTCTCCAAGAATATGATCCTGACAGTGAGCAGATAACATTGGAACAAGAAAGATTTCTTATAAAGAATAGTGAAATGTTGTTGTTTCCAGATTGGGATTTCCAATCTATATTTATCATTGATCAAATAAGGAGGCAACCTGACTCACTCTTAAGAACTAATTTTGAGATTGGTCATATAATAAGAGCATCAAGATTTGATCCAAAGTAGAAAACATTGGAAATATGGTCATTGGCCCAATCTACCTAGAATCCCCACATGATAAACATTCAAGAGGAGAAGAGAGCTGACATGATGATCTAGAATTTGCAAAATACAGGGGATACCGAGATTTCCAATTTCACGACACAAGTCTATTTTATAAACCTATCTAAAATAGAGGATCTATCAAGTAGATACACAAAGACCTATCAAAAATTAGTCTCTATTGAAAAGAAGTATGAAGAGGTAAAAATGAAGAATTGGGCTATGGAGGAGCAGATAGGGGAGTTGAATGAAAATTTGTCAAATATTTTGTTGTCTTCTCACAATAAAGGTATGATTGATGCAAAAATCAAAGTTAAGTTAGAATTAATTCTAGTTTCTACAGATTTGCATGTTCCTATTGAAGAGAAAGCCAAACTAGAGGACTATGTAGACAAAATTGAGGAGCTTGAAAAAATATAGAATATGGGAGCAAAAAATGATTTAATGGAAGTGTTGTAGCATATGATTGATTTCCTAAAGGGTAAAATAATTTTAGTACATGGATTACATTATTATTTGAAAGAGGTTGGTGATATTTATGCTAGTGCTTTATTATTTTTGGAACCTTTATACAATGTGTGGTCAGGAAGGAAAGTGCTGATGAAAAAATGGATACTGCCATGGAATACAGAGATGATCTTCCTGATAAGATCAATGAGATTAAAGACATGGTGGCAAGTGTAATTTTTTTTTTTTCATTTTTCAAAGGAAAAGACCTGCTAATAAAAGATAAATTAAAGGTTTTTTGTGAAAGTTACCAATCTATTATTCCCCCTATTTATGACAAAGATGGTAACTTGAAACAAATTGATGTTTGGGGAGGAGAATTTGATATGATTTTAGAGAATACAGAGGTACTTCTACATATGGACAAGGAAGTTGATATTCATGGGTTGAGCGAGGTAATGGAATCCCTTTTTAGAGCTGAGGTGGTTTTCACCAAGTTTATTTTAGATGCAAGGGCTATCACGGATGCTCGTTGGTTGGAGTCAATTACATAGCTGGAGGTTGTAAAGGGATTCAGTTGGCCTATGGATAAAGAAGTTTTCAAATGGGAGAAGACGATAAAGGGAGGCAGGAAGGCCTCAAGATTATTGTTGTTTTTGGTTCAAAAGGTCATATGACTTGGCACCTAGAAAATGATAACAGGGAGGATAAATACATTCAAAGGCATCTTGAGTTTGTTTTTGTAGTTGTAGATGACCTTTAGAACATATAATGAAGTTATTTTTAATATCAATAGACAAAGGTGCCAAAGTCTAGTTGTTTCTCATCTCCCAAGATCAAGTTCAAGTTTCTGTTTAGTATTCTTGGTTCTTGTTCCTTTTTGTTTTCCTCATGGTTAAGTTGTTGTAATTTTTATTCTAAGTGATCCGTAGCATGTTGCATTTATTATCTATAAAAGGAATTTGAAGATCATTTTGGAAAAGAGATAGAGAAGTTTTAAAAGTTAGTATACTGATAGAATATACAATATGGATGTGTTTTAGTGATTTTTAGAGAAAATAAAGGTTTGATTAGAATTTTTGAACATTTGGGATTAAAAAATTTAGTTTCTGAGAAATGTATGGTGGAAATGATTGAAGCATAAATCAAAAAACACTTGTAGCTTATTTCTCTCCTACATGTTGAATTTGTGAGTTATGAGTAATATAATTCAAAGTTTTTAATTGTTCATTATATTATTTTAACGTGTATGAGTTATTTTTATGCTTTGATCAAGGATCAATTAAATGCTTTAAAATAACTTATAACCTCACATATTTAAACATAAGTATTTCTAAAGAAGTATACCTTGAAATTACAGGTAAGGATTATTGTAAGGCAATAATTCTCAGATTGACGTCATTTGGGTTTCATCCATTCATGCAAAGTTTAGAGTTCACAATTTGTTGCCCAATTTGGATAAGGCATTGATTGGTTTCCTATAATGTTCCCATATCATGATATCCTTCATATATGTGTGTTCTATCATAGTTTGAATTCAGAGATCCTTGAATTGGTTTTTTTTTGTGATTGTGGTATTAATAATTGTCTCACACTCCATTCTAAGTTGAAGATTGAAAAAGGATTAGCCACCATTTAGTATCTCCTTATGTTGTTGAGCCTTATGTGAAAAAAAATGCTATAATAATTCAAAAATATGTATGATAAAGAGGTCATTTAAAAAAATCAAGGTATACATGCCTAGGTTTTGCAGAACCTTAAGTGAAGAAGGGTTTTAGATCCTTGTTAGTTTATCCAATCCTCAAAATCAAGTCTCATCATTGAATTTGGAATCTCCATAGGATTTGGGTTGAGTGTATTGGTGGTTTTGAAAGCATAAATCTATTTCAAGAACGATCAAAATGGAAACTTCACTGGGGAGTATTGTATAATTAAGGTTAGCATTTTTGTCTAAAGAAGAATTGCACAGAGTGTTTCTTATTTCAAGTGGTTTTGTGTTTCATAGGTTGACCTTGTGGCTCTACGTCGGTATTAATGGTATTTCTCTAGTGCGTTTGGGTTTGAGTGGAAGAATCATATCATTATTTTCAAATAGAGTTTGCAAATCTCTTTCAAGTTATGTCAAAATATGGAAATATTTGGTGTCCCAAGATAATTTGGGTGGCGACTCTGGGTTCATTGTATCAGTGCATATAGTTAAGGTTTTGACATTTTGGAGAGTTTTTTATCATGAGTAGAGCGAAGAATACTAGAGCATATATGAAGAAACATCCAAAAGAAAATTTGGAGGGAGAGATTCATGGAATTTCAAGTAAGAGTTGGATAAGAGGCAATGCAGAAAGTATTAAAGCTCCCTCAACATGGAAACCTAAGTATAAGAGTGCAAGTTAGTCTTATAACCACCCTTTTCTAGAAAGTTCTAAAGTACCATCTAAGAGTTCTAAAATAGCTATTATGGGTTTCTTTAATGATTTATTTAATATACCTGAGGAAACAAAACCTTTAAATAAGGTGGTGATAAAAGCTCAATATTAAGAGAAAAGAAGAGGCTGGAGTAGGAGTAGGGGTCACCTGAATGAGATTATTACTGGTATGCCTCCTCCTTTTGGTTTGGCATAAGAGATTCCATACCTAAGGATTTGGGAGCAAAGGGAGGCAAGCCTAATAGATCTGGATGGTAATTCTAAATCTGATATTACATTACCAGATCCAGAGGATGTTTGGTGATGTTGAAGCTTTGAAAAAAAAATCACAAGAAAATTAAATTAAGAAGAAAAAAGGAGAAAGAAAGGGAGTCAGAGGTTATTGATGCTATCATTGAAAGAGATAGATTAAGGAGACAAATTGCAGAGCTTAAAGCTTCTAATGAGGATAAGGTGAAAATGGATGATATTGATCCTATCAGAAGACAAGTTTTAGAAAGAAATTCCGAAGAGACTGCTAAGGGAAAAGGTAAAGGACAGACATAGGTTCCATAAAAACTAGTAAACGTAAAGTAGAAGTAAATATTGGTGAACATAGGTGCTTACGCTATGAACCAAAACAAAGTATCACAAAGAATGTCTTAGGATGAGATTGAATTATAAAAGGCTAGGAAGGAGAAAGAAATCCTTGCTAAAGAATTGGAGACAATTGAGGTAGAAGTTGGCAATGCAAAAGTGAAAAGAAAGATTAATTTCCTAAAAGCCTCAACCTTAAGTAATTTTTTATCTCTTTCTAGTCCATCTAACATTTTGAGTGTTCTAGTTTCATGCCCAAAGGTCGAACAAAGTGTTTTATTGAATACTCTTACTCAAGTTAATCAATGTAACCAATTGGTTGGGGTAGCAAGCATGGGGTGTGGTCATAGAGTAATTATGTAAAATACTAATCAACCTCAAAGCTAAAATGCACAAAATTCTGGAGCAAGTACTAGTGGTGTTGTTGCTGGTGGGTAATTTTAGAGAAGACTCATTCATATGGAGAAGTATAGGCAACTATTCATTGATGGAATTCTTGGTTTCCCTAACCCCGTTCTAAATGAATTGAAAGACAAATTGGGTAAGTTTGTTGGAAAAATATTGTAATTGTTGAATAATATTTGAAATATTTCTATAATGTAGTTAATGATTATCAATTTGAACATGAGGATGTGATCATGAAACTATTTATGCAAACTTTAATTGAGGAAGAAAGGGACTGGTATAGAGGGCTTCCCACAGTAGGAATTTGTTGTTGGGAAGAGTTTCAAAGGTGTTTTAGAGAGAAATATGGTGAAAAAACCAATGCCATATTTATGCTAAATGAATTCAATAACATTAGAAAATCATAGAATGAAGTTGTGACTGATTTTAATGCTAGATTTAAAAAGGCTATGCATAGGTTGTTTCGGTGATGAGACTTGAAGAAAATGTTTGTATGACCATTTATTTCAATGCCTTTGATTAAAAGATAGCTTACATCCTTAGAGATAAAAACCCTCAGAATTTGAGGGATTCTTTTAGAATTACTATCAATGTTGAGGGTAACAGGAAGGCTTCTAGGAAGGTGGGAAGATGAGATGATTTTAACATACCGTAGAACCCTAAATGACATCAAAATAAGATTCCAAAGGAAGAAGATAAGAAGGAAAAATTGGTGATGGTAGTTAAGGTTCTCAACTACAAGGTTGCTAGAAATGAGAAAGGATTTTCAAATGACAAATAAATTCCAAAGGCTAGATAGACCCAAGATTTCAAATAACAAAGAAACACCTGATCCATTGCAGAGGGGTAGTACACATAATGTGGAAGATAATCCTTGGTGTTTAGCTTGTAATATGCCTCATTCTTCCTATCAATACATTGTAGATCAATCTATTTTGGAATCAATTCCTTATGATGTTGATATCAAGGATCACAGAGTAAGGAAGATGCTACAATAAATATGTTCATGACTAGTACTGACACAAAAAATGGATTTGATTCTTCTGAGGAGGTAGGAGAGGATTATGGCATAGAGAAACAAAGAGGAATCTTGGGTACCCAGTATCAACAAGTTTTTTTTGATTCAGACGATGAATGACAATGTACCATAAATGCCGTGAATGTTAAGGATGATCATATTCAACTCCGAAGACCTAATGATGAAGAGGTAAGATCACTTACTATTACTGCAATATCTTGAGAAAGAAGTAATTATGACTTGAGAAATAGAAGGGTTGAACCAAATTATGGTAGACCTAGTGCATGGTTTGTTAAAGAGGATTCTTGTAAAAAAATATCTAAGAATGTAAAAAATAATGATATAAAGGATTCAAAGGTGAAGAAGGTTCACTTTGAAGAGAAAGCTTAATCTAATACAATTTCTAAGGGTGCTAGTTCATCTAAGACAAATCCCAGAGAAAAGGAGGGCCAGTTTAAGTCTGATAATGTTAAGTTTTCTATTTAGACTTTAGAAAATTTTATAGTGTTTGACATAGTTCAAACCTTACTTCAAATGAAGGTTTCAATTCCTTTATTTGAAATGTTCAATATTAAAGAGCATAGAGAGGCATCAATGTCCTTGTTTTATGATGTTCTCAATATACCAATAAGCTCTAAAAAAACTAAAGAATATAAGGTGGAAAATGAGGGGCAAAGAACCCTTGATATTTATGTGGAAAATAATATAACTAAAGAGCCATATTAGGCCCTTTTATGTCACATTGTTTGTAAATAATATGTTTAAAAAAAAATGTATGATTGAGTTAGGAGCTACTGCAAATGCCATGCCTTATGATGTCATGAAAAAAATAGGCATGTGAGTTGATAAAACTTATGGGAAATGTTATTCTATGGACAATAGAGAGGTCCCTATTGTATGAACTATGAAGGATGTAGAGGTTAAGATTTTTTCTTTTCCAAAAGCTGTATATAAGATGAATATAATTGTAGTTGACACTCAACCTCATTATGGGATGTTGTTGTCAAGACAATGGGCAAAAGCAGTAGGTGGACATGAAAAAATTGATCTTTCTTATGTCACCATCTCAGTAAATAGAAAAAAGATAAAGTTATATAGAGAATCACAGTCATCGGTGGTGGTAGAGAAGGTGGACCCCGGTCAACTTGTTTCCTGGATGTAGATATTGACAGTTTTAGGGTCTAGCAAATTGAACCTAAATTAAAAAGTATTGATCCGATTGTCAAGGAATTATAATCACAACAACAAGGATTGTGGAAAATGTATTTTTATGGTTCTTTCTTAATAGAGGGGTCTGGTGCTGGTGTGTTATTTATATCACCATCATGTATTACTTTCAAATATTCTTTCCAGATGGCATTTTAGAGTACAAATAATACTGTTGAATATGAAACGCTGCTTTTGGGTTTAGAAGTTCCAATCAAACATGAAATTAAATTTTTAAGAGTTTAGGGTGATTTAGAATTAGTAGTTTTACAAATTAGATCCCTTTATGCTTCTAAAAACAAGAGGTTAAAGTAGTATAAACATGCAGTTTGGGATAAGATTGAATTTTTTGATGCATTTTCCATTGAATGGGTAGGAAGGTCTCACAATATTATGATGGATTTTCTGGTCAGTGTGGCTTTGAAAGATGATGATTTAACATTAACTAGTGTTTCTTTGATAGAAACAAAGAGTAGGCCATCTATTCTTGAAAATATTTATAACTGGGAAGTTTTTGAGGATGATAACGATATACTTCAATTTTTTAATGCATGGAAGATTATGAAGGACAAAAAATAAACTGTAATGCATTGATAGAGGTGGTAGATGACAAGGAGACAATTATTGGAGATAAGATTGTTCAATTGAGTGCTAAAAGGATTCCAAAAGGATTGGTAGAATTGGAGGGGAATTTTAATGAAAATGATAGTTATTTATATCAAAAGTCATCGACTAAAATGGAAGAATTAGAGGAAGTTAATTTGGGATCTGAAACATCTCCTAAAATTGTATATATAGGAAAAAATTTGGCACCACATGTAAGGATTAACCTGATTAATTTGTTGAGAAAATATGAGCATTTTTTAGCTTGGACATATGAATCCCTACCTGCAAAAATTTCAAGAGCAGCTTGGAAGAAACAACGATGGGAGGAATGTTGATGGAAAGACATTACAATTAATACCTTCACCATAGAGGCTAGCTATAGAATCTCCTCCTAAAAGGGGGAACACATGTGCATTTCACCTAACAATAGATCATGATGGAGAGATTTGCCCCGATGTAGCTCATGCTTGGCAGATGGATCAGACTGATGAGTGGAATGTTGGAGTATCTGGAGCTGAACTAGATTCATACTCACATGGTGACTCTGAAAAATTATATTTAGAGTATGAATCAGATTCAAAATGAGAAGTGACATGTTATGCTACCATTGATGGGGACCTCCTACACAGTATTGACCTGAAGTCAAAAAGTTAAAGGTTCTGCTTCCACACCTCCACCAAAAAATAATGAGGCATCTACTTCCAATTCTAAGGAGGCCAACCAAGGAGTGAGGATTCTACAACCAGGTAAGGAACAAAGCTGTTTTGATGTTATTCAATTTTGTAAAGATTCTAGAATTCAGATTCCCCCCATAGACTATCTTAAGTCTAATCCTATAGAACTAAAAAAACTAGTAGAATACTGTAAAGAAGGGAATCAAAATTTAAACCAAAATGTCATGACTGCCATAAAAAATGAGTCTATATTTGCAGACCCAATTGAATAGGGAGATTCATATGTTTTAGCTACCTTCCCAGGCCAAAATCCTGACCCTTTCTACGTGTCATTGTATATTAATGGTTGCAAGTTGAGCAATTGCATAATAGAATCAGGAGCTTCAGATAATGTAATGCCATCAACTGTAGATAAAGCTTTAGGTCTTACCATCACTAAAGCCCATGGTAGGTGTTACTCCATGGATTCAAAGAAAGTACCTTTGGTTGGACAAATCAAAGATGCCCAAGTAGCTCTAGTAGCACATCCTGAGAAGAAAATTTTGTTAACAATACTTGTTGCTGATATACCTGCTAGTTACGGTTTGTTGCTAAGTAGAAGCTTTTATAGAGACCTAGGAAGGGAAATAAAGCTGGATTGGTCTCAAGATTTAATCCCAGTGGGTAACAAAAATATAAAGCTAGTTCCTGAAGAGAAAGCTAAGTTCACAGTGCTAAAATTTGATGACCCTAAAGCCCAAATTCTATATCAGGAATTAGAATTTGGAAACTATATGTTGTTTACAAATGATCATGATGAAGAAAAAAAACTTGGAAAAGAGGAAAAGAAGTCTACCACTAAAGAAACGCCACCATAAATTTGGACTTTGGAGTTCGATGGTAGCTTTGCGTCGTCAGGATCTAGTGTAGGCATAGTCTTGATATCACTAGACGGAGAATGTTAGCCCATGGCTTACAAATTGGAGTTCAGAAACACCAACAACATAGTAGAGTATGAGGCCCTACTTCTCAGAATTATTGCTGCAAAAGAGAGAGGTGTGGAAATATTAAGAGCTCAAGGTGATGCTGAGTTAATTGTGCGCCAAGTTAAAAACTAGTACTCTGTAAAGAATCATAGATTTAAAAACTATAGAAACAAAGTATGGGACAAAATTGAAGCCTTAGATGCATTCTTCATTGAATCTGTACCAAGAGAGTCAAACTCTAAAGAAGACTCCTTAGCAGCATCATCCTCATTGCTCCTCCCTCATCCAGATTTCAAAGATAAGAAGTACCAAGTAGAGGTTGTGTATAGACTGTCTATGCCTCATAATGTGGAAGATTGGCAAGTGTTCGAAGATGAAAAGAACCTCCTATTTTTGGAGAGCGGCAATGACTTCCACAAGGATACCCCTAATAATCATAAGGGAAACCGTCATGATAAGAAGAAGAAGGATAAGTCAAATATCATCCAATTGCAAGGTAATATCATCCCTCCCCATTTATTCACACTTGAAAAACTTTTCAACATGCATTATACTTTTGTTAAAAAGAAGATAATTGAAAAAGGCCTTACCACTGGTGAATATGAGGGAATTAATATTGGAAGTGAAGAAGATCCCAAGATGATCAATATTGGGAAATGTTCTACCAAAGAAGAAAGGGAAGAGGCCAGGAAAATCTTCCTAGAATACCAAGATGTCTTTGCATGGAGTTTTGAAGATTTAAAAAGATTCATGGACGGTAAATATAAACATCAAATTCCTTTAAAACTTGAGGCTGCACCATTCAGGAAGAAACAAAGGAATTACAATCCCAAAGTTGCGGATGTGATTTTTAGGGAAGTTGATAAAATACTTAAAGAAAGAATCATATATCCTATCCATCATTCTACTTGGGTAGTGAATATACTGCCTATGAGGAAGAAGAATGGAGAAACAAGGATCTGCGTAGATTTTAGGAACCTTAATCAATCTTCCTTGAAAGACAATTACGCCCTTCCCAACATGGATCACCTACTGTAGACCATGGCTAGATCTGAGATGATGTCTATGTTAGATGATTTCTTAGGGTACAATTAGATAGAAGTGGATAAAGTAGACCAACACAAAATGACTTTCGCTACCCCATGGGGAACTTTCGTATATCACAAAATGCCATTCAGGTTAATTAACGCTGAAGATACCTTTCAGAGAGGTATGGATCTTTCCTTCAGTGATATGAAGAACAAAATAATTGGTATGTATCTAGATGATCTTACTGTGTTTTCTAGAAAAATAGATGAACATATAAATGACTTAAGGAGAGTGTTGCAAAGGTGTAGGGAAGACGAGATTTCATTGAATCCCAAGAAGTCAGTTTTTTGTGTGACTGAAGGGAAATTACTAGGTCACATTGTTTCCTAAGAAGGCATAAGAATTGATCCAGAAAGGGTGAGAGAAATCCAACAACTGAGCTTACCTGTGAACAAAACTTGAGTAAAATCATTTTTTGGTCAGGTAAACTTCCTTAGGAGGTTTGTCCCATATTTTTCTAAAATTACCAAATGCATAGTGGACATGATGAAAGGAAATGTAAACTTCAAATGGAATGACCATGGAAAGAAAGATTTCAAAAGCATTAAGGGTGCCATAGCCAATGCCCCAATTTTATGTCACCCAGATTACAAGAAAGACTTCATAATCTATTGTTATTTCTCTGAACATACTCTATCTGCCATCCTCATGCAGGAGAACGAGGAAGGAGTTCAAGATCCTATTTATTTCACAAGAACACATCTGAAAAACCATGAGTTGAAATACTCTCAGAATGAAAAGCATTATTTTACAGTAGTAAAGGCTTTAAAGAATTTCAAATTCTATATTTTACACTCTCACTCCCTTGTATATGTGCCTCACATTTCAGTAAAGACTATATTGAGTCAACAGGACATGGGATGTAACAACAGAGGAACATGGGTGGCTAAAACTCAGGACTACAACATAGAAATCAAACCCACCAAGTTGGTGAGAGGAAATGCACTGTGCAAAGCAATGGCAGAAAACCAAGCGGACGAAGATCCTGAAACGATGCAACTGGTTTTAGTAGTAAGTATGCAAGACCCTTGGTTTGAAATTATTATATATATTTTTATGTATGGTGAATGTCCCGAAGGATTGAATTCAAATAAAAGAAGAGATTTGAAACTAAAAGATTCTAAATATGTTATTTTGGAGGATAGATTGTATAAGAGATCTATAGATGGGACTTTCCTTCGGTGTGTTGACAAACAACAGCAAGAGAAACTGTTAAAAGTATTTCATGATGAAGCTTGTGGGGGACACTTTTCCTCATCAGTTACTGCATTCAAGATATTGAGATAGTGCTATTATTGGTCAGGAATGTTTTGAGATGCATATCATTGGGTGGAAAGATGTGAGAAATGCAAAATGTTTACTGGAAAGCCACAGTTAGCAGCGCTACCCCTTAGACTAGTGATAATTGAGGGTCCTTTTCAACAGTGTGGTCTTGATTTTATTTTCCCTATAAAACCAACATCTAGTGTAGGCCATACCTACATAATCACTGCGACAGACTACTTCATGAAATGGGTGGAGGCAAAAGCAACCAAGAAAACTACTTCGGAGGTAGTATGTGATTTTATCAAAGAAAGCATCCTGGTAAGGTTTGGCATGCCTATTAAGCTAGTTATGGATAATGCCACATACTTTTGTTCTCAAGAAATTACTGAATTCTATTTTGAGTATGGAATTATGATCAGTCACTCATCTGATTATTTCCCTCAAGGAAATGGTCAAGCTGAGTACAGTAACAAAAACTTTCTAAACATCATGAAGAAGCTCGTGGCAGATAACCAGAGAACTTGGCATAAGAAAATCTATGAATCCCTCTAGGAAGATAGAGTGACTCCCAAAAGAGCCATTGGTGTATCTCCATTTGAACTTGTCTACGGGATCAAAACCAGTCTCCCATTGCCATTAGAGTTAGCAACTTGCAAATTGAGAATGATAGTAGAAGATGGTGTATATGAGGATGGTTTAGAAAAGAGGATTCTTTACTTAAAAAAAATTGAAGAGGAAAGGGATAAAATGGTAGACAACATCACACAGCATCAAATTCACATGAAGAACTTGTTTGATAAAAAGAGAAGACCCCAGAAATTTATGGAGGGAGATATGGTGCTGTTATGGGACAAGCGTAGGGCACCCAAAGGCATGCATGGAAAATTTGAAACATTGTGGAAAGGACCTTTCAAGACCCATCAGGCATTTGAGAAGAATTATTTTAAATTATCCTATCCAGATGGTGAGGTACTACCCCTGACATATAATGGTCAGTACTTGAAGCTGTATTAGATCTGAATTTAAAATAAGTAATCCATGTATTGTACCATAGTTACGTTTAGTTCCCGGTTTCATTTTTCTTAGTTAGGTTTCCTTTCCCTGCCTTCCTTTCCATGTTTTTGCTTTAGTTTTGTTGTGAGCCACCTTTTATTGAGCTTTGCAAAACCAGAGACTTGAGTTCCTTGCTTGGACATGTGGATGTCCAAGTCCCTAGACAGAGCCAGATGTTGCCCCATTTTTGTTCTGCATACCTTTAGGAAAAAATGGATGTCTAGTACTTGGTATTAGATTTGAAATCATCGTGTAAGTCTTTAGTCTAAGTCTAGCTTTCCCCTTAGGCTAGGAGGCCTTTATCAGATTTCCCCAAATTGACTTCTCCTTTGCAAGCTGAAGGGAATATGTATCTGAGATCATGTTTCATTGGGTAGGTTAGATTCCCTAATCTAGTAAAGGTCATGTTTCAGAGGATTCTAACATTGGTTCTATTTACATTTGAAGTCTTTGGCGTTGACACTTCATTTTACAACATTGGAGGAAAAATGGTTTCGGGCTTCTCCTTGGCGGAAAAAAACCCGTAGAGTGTGTTTTCTACGGTGGGTATTTCCAAAAGTCTTAGTGGTCAGATTGAAGTTGGAAATAGATAACTGAAGTTTAGGAAGGCAATTAGATTCAATGCAAATCCATTCAAGTTAGAGAAATGATCAAATGATGAAGAATATAAGAAGGAAGTCTCAATGGAGAAAAAGTAGAAAATGGCTTCTCCGCTACTTCAATCAAGCGGGTTTCGACCTGCAAAGTACATTTTCCACCAAATCATTAAAATAGAAGGGCTTTGGAGAAGAATCTGACTCATAGGTGACCCAAGGTATAAATAAAGTTGATGAAATCAATGCATATCATTTTAGCATCTCAATAGGCTAAAATCCTCCCTAGGCAGATTTTTGAGAAAGGAGTACTCCAAAAGCATTTCTCCATCCAAAGGAGAAGTGGAAAAGTAATTATCCGCTACCTCTAAAAAGTTACCGTTACAATTTTTGATTACGGTAAAAATAGGTTTTGAAGGGGCCTCGAAACCCTTTAACAAAAGAGAAGAGAGATAGGCATGAAAACCCAAAGAACAACAAGCTACCCCAAGGAGAGGAGTAGGATACAAAGGGACAACTCCCAGATTTAACAATAAGCACCTACAAAGCAAAAATCAAAAAAGACGCTAGAAGAAAAACAAAGAAAGAAAGCCACCAGCACCGAGGTCAAGACATAGTATTCAAGAAGCTCTCAGATTCCTCCAGCTGAGTCTGCATGGTCTTCACATTGTCTTTTAGCCTCTGAATATCCTGATCATCAACCTTCTGCTTCTTTGACCTAGTACGGGTACCGTTACAGTTATCAAAATGAAAATGTGTTTCTTAACAGCCCATAAAGGTAAAGTAATTAATTCAAATAAAGCCATTTTACCTCTTAACGGGATTTTTCATAAATGCTTACATTTCTTCATTTGTGTGGCACAGGAAGTTGGTCATTAACGGTAAGAATTCAAAAATTATAAATTCAGTGAAGTGATACAAACATGAACTACCATCTGTTTGATGAACTGTCCAAATTTGAAATTCTTGGCAACAAGTTGTTCTCTGATCTTACATTCCCGAGATACATCCCTAGTTCCTATTTAAAATCAACTAAAACATGGCTACCAAATTTATGGGGTTCGATGGAATGAATGGCATCACTTTTGATTGGCACAACATTACGGACACTTCCCTAAAGTTATTCAACCTGCAGAGCTTCCAAGATAGATTGAAGGTGAACCCAATGCACCCCATTACTGAAAAAATGGAGAGTGGACTAGTCAAATCCGCTGGCTTCCCTGTGGAAATTCAAGCTCCTGACCTTGTTAAAGAATTTATAGCTCACTATAATCTGAACACCAAGAAAATCCTTTTTCCTGATGACACCATGCTGCTCTCTATTGACAAAGACTTCGTTCAGA
The DNA here is from genome assembly GCA_018584345.1 of Thuja plicata. Taxonomy (NCBI): domain Eukaryota; kingdom Viridiplantae; phylum Streptophyta; class Pinopsida; order Cupressales; family Cupressaceae; genus Thuja; species Thuja plicata. Next base: position 13,170,397 of record MU225256.1, on the reverse strand, counting down.
ACTCCCTTCGTATTCCAGAACAAACTGAGTATTCGGAGATGACATACAGTTAGGCGGTTACTGAATATGGAGCAAAGAAGGCTGTGTGGAAGAAGGAGATTATGAAGACATGGTTGCAGGAGTCGAAGAGAACCAAGGGAAATTTTCCCAAAACTCTATATGGCATGAACCTGAAGCTAGAGATTGTGGATATCTTGGTATTGCTTCACAGGATCAGAGGTGAGAGCGATGCACTAAATTTTGTTGAGCATCATTTCTTCCTTGTCTAGGTGATTTGCTCTCAATACCATTTTATTCATTGGGCCCTCATGGTAAGAAAAAATCTCTCCAATGCCCTAAATAGAGCTAAACATAAAAATGAGTTCTATATCTCATCAATTCTATTATACATTTTGGCTACTATTCAACTTTGGTCGGGACTTCCTAGATTAGAAGAATTTCTAGAAGATGTGAAGAGCTATGAGTTCTTCCCCTGTCTGCAATTGCATAACAGTTATACTGAATATCTCAAGGTTAATGATGCATTTACAATGAGATTGTGCAGGGAGTTAAAAGGTTTCCCAGAAAGGACATTTTATCCAGAAGCCATGACATTCATCAGCCAATTTAGAGCTTATTTTATTTAGTTTTCCAATTTCTCATACATTCATCTTGCAGGATTTGATGATTTCCCTCTGAAGCTGTCCAAATATCTAGACGACATGATTGTGCTGGTTAAGGTGATGAGGCAAGCAGTCTAGGTGAACCTGATCTATGCAGGCACCTGAAAGAAAGACTATGACTTCCCGATGACCATTGGAGCCTACAGTTGTGCATCCTGGTCTGATGCAAAGAATATTCTGAAAACATTCTCAAAGAAGTTTCATTTAGAAACATATGATGTCCTGAGGCCATAGTATGATCCTATGGAATATGCTTGAGATTATTTGCAAATGGGTCACATGATCCATCACATTGATGATATTGAAGATTATTGGGCCAACTGCAAAGATGACTTAGAGAGCAGAGAAAGGTTCTACACAAGGTTAACTATTGAAAAAATCAAAAAGTTTAAAGTTAACATTGCAGTTGAAGGGATAAAAGATGAAGGCTAGAATATGTATGATGATACATACCTAGAGAAGATCAAGCCCCTCCCCATAAGCTCAGAACCCATTTTAGGCCAAGGTATTGATGACTTGGAAACCTTGATGGGTGGGATTTATAGAAGGATAGAAAAATGGGTTGAATGGACAGCGGGAAGATGAAAGTGGTCAGAAAGGAAGCCTCTGTCTTGACAGAACCCAACAAAAGAGACTAGGAGTACCCCTGCATCATCTTTGAAAACTATCCCAATTGTAGCCAAGGATTCGGCTCAAGCAGCGGGTGGAGGTGATGAGCCCGCTAAAAAGATGATTTCGTTGGACAAGACATGCGGAGGTGGCTCAGCCCCTATCATTGGCTTCATGAAAGAAGAAATCTCTAAAGAATGAGTCAAGTCTATGACTGAGTCTATTAAGAATATAGAAACAAAGAACCTAGTTCAAGTTAGTACCATGGGCACGCAAGGTGATGCCTCGACCCAAGATACTCCAAGGCGAGGATCTCCTGTCATAGTTGAAGTGGGCGAGGATAGTTCTTGAATAGTGGCCATAGAATTAGATGAAGAGGTTGGGAGGAAATAGAAATATTCTCAATTCATTAAATTAGTCTCCTCCTCTCCCACTTTGGTGATCCCATTTACTTCTAGATGCAAAGATACCCCTCTGGTGATCTGGAAGTTGTTTATAGAAGAACTGGTCTCCGCTTCCAAAGTTACTAGTGTTGAATCTTGGATAGAGAGCACTCTGGAGTGCAAAAGGAAGAGAGTAGAAGAAGGGAATTCAAGCAAAGATACCCTTTCATGGGCCTTGCAACCCAATACCACTGTGAGCAAAGTAAAGAAGGTGAAGATGATGTCTACACTAGGATGAGATCCTGAAACTGGATATTTCACTATGGAGGTAGCAAAGCCAATTAAGGAAGGTAGGTTTGAAGATTTGACTACTTCCAATTTCAAGCTATAGTAATTTGACATGGGATTGGCTTGTCATGACACTAAGGTGGATTGGTGGAAGTCCATCAATGTGGTAATTGAAGAAGAGCTCGAAGAGCTCAAAACTGCTAAAGTGCAACTCAAGGAAAAAGTTAATGATTTGAAAAATTTCATTAGGTAGTTAATCACTCTGATTGCAAGTGTCCCTAGTGCTCAAACCACCTTCGATCCTAGTGCTGCAGAGAATCAGGCCATCATAGCCAAGTTGCAAGAGGACAGACATTTTGGGTAGATCAAAAAGAGATGGAGCAAGAGGCTCAAATCTGAGGGACTAGTAGTTATTGAGAAACTGGGTAATGCTCTCCTAAGGATGGAAATAGAGAGGAATACTATTGATAAGAATTTATAGAATCTCGCATCGGAGAGAGTGAGATGTCAAGAATGTATAGTAATGCTGCACGCGGTAGTTAAAATTAAGACCAAGGAGGCATTAAAGGCCAAGATCTTGCAGAAAGGAGACGAGCCTTTGATTAAATGGCTTTAAAGCCTAGAATTTAAGATTGAGATGATCATCCAAGCTGAAGCAGGGTTGCAATAGATAGATGTCAAAATCAAGGAGGAGTAGAACAAAGATTTTAAACTCCTTTAGGGTCTTCACACAAAATCAAAAACAAGTGTTCAGGGAAAAGAAATGATTGGAGTGACCAGTATGAAGAAATCATTTTCTGATTATGTGCATAAGCTAGTAGAACATTCTTCCTCCCATTTGGATAAGTTACCATAACTCCAACAGTTGAGCGGATGCAGTTTTAAAGCCATGGAAGAGCTAAAAGATCGGGTGGATACGATCAAGAGCCTGGCCAAAGAACATTCCAAATGGCTCATCAGATAAACTAATGTCCATATCAATAGGCATGAAGAGCTCATCCCAATCATTACAAAGAAGTATGAAGAGGTAATAATGAAGAATGTGGCTATGGAGGAGCAGATAGGGGAGTTGAATGAAAATTAGGCAAATATTTTGTTGTCTTCTCATAGTAAATGTATGGTTGATGCAGAAATTGAATTTTAGACAAACTTAATTGCCATTTCTATAGATTTGCATGTTCCTGTTGAAGAGAAAGCCAAACTAGAGGACAATGTAGACATAATTGAGAAGTTTGAAGAAACAAAGAATATGGGAGCAATAACTCCTTTGATGGAAGTGTTGCAACATAGGATTGATATCCTAAAGGGTAAAATAAGTTTAGTTCATGGCTTACATGATTCTTTGAAATAGGTTGGTGATATTTGTGCTAGTACTTTATTATTTTTGGAACCTTTACAATGTGTGCTCATGAAGGAATGTGTTGATGGAAAAATTGGATACTGCCATTGAATATAGAGATGATCTTCCTGATAAGATCAATGAGACTAAAGACATGGTGGAAAGTGTAAATTATTTGTCTACATTTTTCAAAGGAAAAGACCCGTTGATAAAAGATAAATTGAAGTTTTTTTTGTGAAATTTACCAATCTATTATTCCTTTTATCTATGACAAGGATGGTAACTTGAAACAAATTGATCTCTAGGGAGGAGAATTTGATATGATATTAGAGAATACAGAGGTGCTTCTACACATGGACAAGGACATTGACATTCATGGGTTTAATGAGGTAATGGATTCCCCTTTTAGAGTTGAGGTAGTTATCACCAAGTTTGTTTCAGATGCAAGGGCTATCACAGATGCTCATTGGTTGGACTTAGTTACACAACTAGAGGTTGTAAAGGGATTTAGTTGGCCTATGGATAAATAATTTGTTAGATGGGAGAATATGTTAAAGGGAGGCAAGAGGGCCCCAAGCTGATTTTTTTGTTTGGTTCATAAGGTTAGATGACTTGGCACCTGGGTGATGATAACAGGGAGGATAACTACATTCAAAGGCATCTTGAGTTTATTGTTGTAGTTACGGATGAACTTCAAGACATATAATGAAGTTATTCTGAATATAAATAGACAAAGGTGCCAAAGTATAGTTGTTTCTCATCTCCAAAGATCAAGTTCAAGTTCATGTTTAGTGTACTTAGTTTTTGTTTGTTTTTTCTTTCCTCGTAGTTAAGTTGTTGGAATTTTTGTTCCAAGTGATCTGAAGCTTGTTGCCTTCCTTGTCTATAAAATAAATTCCAAGATCACTTTGGAAAATAGAGAGATAAGTTTTAAAAGTAAATCTACTGATAGAGTATACAGTACGAATGTGTTTTAGAGAAAATAAAGGTTTGAATAGAATTTTTAAATATTTGGGATCAAAATTTTGAGTTTATAAGAAATGTATGGTGGAAATGACTAAAGCATAAATGAAAATATAGTCAAAACTTATTTCTCTCCTACATGTTGAAATTTTGAGTTGTGAGTAATATAACTCAAAGTTTTATATTGTTCATTACATTATTTTAATGTGTATGAGTTATTTTTATGCTTTGATCAAGGATCATTTAAATGCTTTAAAATAAATTATAACCTCATAGATTTAAACATAAGGATTTATAAATAAGTATAAGTTCAAATTATAGGTAAGGTTTATTGTACAAAAACAACTCTCAGATTAACGTCATTTGGGTTTCATCCATTCATGCAAAGTTTAGAGTTCATAATTTGTCGCCCAATTTGGATAAGTCACTAATCGATTTTCAATAATGTTACCATATCATGATATCCTTCATATATTTATATTCTATCATAATTTGAAATAATTGATCCTATAATTGGTTTTGTTTTGTGATTGTGGTATTAATAATTGTCTCACGCTCCATTCTAAGTTGAAGATCAATAAAGGATTATCCACTATTTAGTATATCCTTAGGTTGTTGAGCCTTCTGTGAGAAAATATGATATAATGATTTAGAAATATGTATGATAAAGAGGTCATTTAAAGGAATCAAGGTATACCCTCCTAGGTTTAGCAAAACCTTAAGTGAAGAAGGGTTTTAGATCATTGTTAGTTTGTCAAATCCTCAAAATCAAGTCCCATCATCGAATTCAGTATCTCCATAGGATTTGGGTTGATTGTATTGGTGGTTTTGAAAGCATAAATCTATTTCAGGAACCAACAACACCATCTCATATTTAGAACAAAGTCAGTCCACAGTGGTCATTTTGTAATAAATTTCCCATTCTATCCTAATTAGGGGCTCCCTAATGTCATGACCTATCAAGTTCTGAACAATACCATAAACATAGTAAAACTTTCTGAAAAAACACCTAAAAATCATAAAATATCCTAAAAAATCTAAAAATTAGAAAAAGACCTTCAAAAGTTTCAAAAACATTGAAGAACCGTCCTAAGAAAATAATATAAACATTTGCAACAAGTCCTGAAATGTTTTTCATAGACAACCAAAAAAATTAGTAAACCAAGAAAATTCTTCAATAAATATCCTTTGTATATCAATCCAATCCTTGCGTATTTCTAAATGGGCATCGAATGATGTCATACAAAAAGTTTGAGCTTTAGTGGAGCCAAGTCTAAACAGTCAAACTTATTAGCAGGTCCTCAATCAAATTGATCACACTATGTTATCTATCAACCGAATCCCATAAAAATCTTTTGGCATATAGCCATGTATTTTTAGTCAAGGAAGGGAACACTCAAAACTAGGAGCAGTCTTACATGGGGTACCTTAAAATTCATCAGATAGAATTAAGAAATATCAAAATTCAATACCCAAACTACTACAAAAACACAAACACATAATCAACATGGCCGCTTACTTGTTGAGTTGAGTTGGTCTTATTATGTCTTGATTTTTGCAAGTCATGTTCTTACGCATCTCCATGATTCCACAAGTGGTTAGAGATGCCAGGATGGTTCATGAATTATCTTTTTATCTGTTGTCTATGGGATGTTTCTTGTGAAGTCTTAAAAGAGCATTTTGGGTATTTGTGGTAAGAGCCATCACATCCACATGTAATATCTAATTACAATACACGTTGCAATAGATAAATTGGTTGTGATATGCCACACATGCCTTGACTCTTAACGCTTGACTTAAATGGATCAGCCCACATCCCTTGTCTATTCAAAATGCTTGTTAGAATGCAAAAGAATAGTCGTATCTAGATAGTTAATATCTAGGTATGCTGGTATTCATCTTTTCTATAATAAAAGTGGCTCATGGTGAAATAAATTGCTCAAATAAGTTAAAATTCAAAGTTGGTTAAAAATAAATTCAAGTTTCAATCAAGATTCATTCTCATTATCTCTCATTATCTCTCAATTATATCTGTTAGTCCTAACAAAATCCTTGATAAAAAGTATCAAGATACAACAAAAATAAAAACATCTCGCATGTTATTCTGTATACATCATAAATCATATAGTACCCATCATAATGCATCCATCGATCATATAAAAGCATATCAAAACACATGTAGATCATTTAGCATATACTATCATCAAATCAACACCATAATAACTAGTTACCAACACTTTTAAAAGTGCATACCTGGGCATATTTTTATCAATTATTCTTTGAAATAATGCTTGAAAATGCATTACATCAAAGAGGGGCAAAATTTAGACTTAAAAATGGTTAGTTGCTTTAATGCATCGACTTTACTAACATTCTTCTTTAATTATTAAATAATATTTATTATTTAATTAATTGACATCTTTCCATCATATTCTAAATTCTAAATCATTATTTTCCTATAAATTCATAATTAAGTGATTTTAATCAATTACTTAACTATTAAATGTCTAATCTAAATTTCATTAATTATTCATGTATAAATTAATTAAATAATTAACATTATTTAAATATTCCCTATTGTATTATATTTAAATAAATAATCATATTATTTAATTAAATATTTCTTCTTATTATTACATTTACGTTATAATTAAATCAATTTCCCTCTCATAATTAAATAAATAATATTTATTTAATTAACTAATTGTTCCTCTCATAAATAAATAAAGTTTAATTATTTATTTATATTCCCCACGTGCAAATAAATTAATTGTTTTATTTATTTAACCATATTTATCCTTCCATTTATGAGTTTTAATTAACTCCATAACTCTGTCCTAACCGATCAATGAAATCAATTATCTATTTAATCTGTCTAGTCTTCTATTCCACCTCATCAGTTAAAGTCTTCGATCAAAACAATAAACTCTTCAATCTATAATCTTAACATATCCATTTATCCTATCAACAGACAATCACAAATAATAACCATTTATCCTATCAATCACAACCAATCAACCCACCAATAATGCAATCTTGATTGGAAACTGCATTGTATAAAAATGTAATAAAAAGAACAAACTCAAACAACTAAGCTCATTCTAACATATTCTATGCATACCTCAATATGATGTGGAAAGCATGCTAATGTAAAGAAATGATATGAAAGATAAACTTAACTATTTAATACAAGAGCAATTCAAACCTCCCAAAATGAATAAGTGTTGTTGATTTATTATAGATATATGGAATGTGGTTGCTCACAAATCCAGCAGCATAACAATGTGTTGAAGATGGTTGTTGAAATTAAGAGGAAAGCTCTCAATTTATAGATTTTTGAGAGGAATGGACAGTTGAGATTCGAAGTTGGATGAAGGGATAGGATTGCACAGGATCAATGATGTGGCTATGAGGTGAAGGCCAAGTGGAGACCAAGTGGATTAGGGTTTTGACCATTCAAAGGGAGGGAGATGCTCACACATATGTGAGCAACCTTGGAAAGTGATGGGTCAAGGACAATGTTTAAGAAGGTGTAAGTGTTATAATGATTTAGAATAACTGAGATGGGGTGAATCAGTTATCCAAGGTCTAGATGTACCAATTGAACTTTCAAATCCTTCAACCAACTTAGATCCACTCAGTAATCCACTCGGTCTCTATAGCATATGATCAACAATATAAATTTGTAGTTTACTGTCCTACAGTAATCAATTTGCAGGATATAAAACTCTTAACAATACAAAACATCAAATATCATTCACACAAATATGACACCAGGATTTAACGTGGAAACCTAATATGGGAAAAACCACCAGTAACATGCTACCAATTTTTCACTCTTCTGAAGTGAGCTCTGTGAAAATCCAACCCGGTTAAAGGTTACAATACACACTGTTAAATGTGACCCGATTAAAGGATTTAATCACTCTATTAGAAGTGAGCCTTGTTAGAGGGATTATACCATTCCATTATAATGTCACCTTGATTAAAAGGATTTAACAATATGACTGTTAGGTCAACCTTGTTTAAAAGGATTTTGCAACTGATACAATGGTTAGAAAGTAACAGCAAATTGTGATCTAAAACATACAACTCACTTTGCAAATACAAATCCAATTATAGCTCAAATGCTAATTCATTGACTGGCCTTCATTGTCATCTCAATCACTCTAATCTTCTCAGAAATCCTTCAAGCAATCACCACTGTGCAGTCATGTACTACTCTCTTCAGCCTTCTCTTCCTTCTGCTTAGATTTTTCCAATCAACAGAATTAACCTCATACCACCACTCACATAACCTACAATTAGGTTAAAATTATACCTCTCTAATCATGTAGCTCAATCTATTGCTGCTTAATCATCACCATAGATATTAGGTTTAGGTCAGATCCAACGAATCCTTCCATCATTTTGTTTTCATATACATTGTAGAATACATCCTAAAACTCCTTCTTGAATCCATACATAAAAATGGTTAAACATATATTAAATGCTCATTTAATTATCCACAAAAACCATCCTTATCTTAAATACTCTTTACATACCCCAATAAAATCAAATATGTTAGCTGGGATCTCAAATCTCTCTCAAACTATCATAATACTGACACTCGGTCAATATTGTGCACTGTCGCTCATTCATATATGTGTAACTCGGTAATTCTCTGACACTTGGCACATGTTGATGCTCGGTCAACACTAAAATTTTCTTGACATATACTAGCACTCGGTTGACGCTCGCATCACTCAGAATTACTTAAGTTCCTTAATCTTCTACTCTGTAACTCGGTAAAGACTAATCTTGTAGTCATCCAAACTTCACTTAGACTTAAGATAAACAATATAATACCATGTTAAGGTGCAATCTAATCAAGTACCCATTGTAGTTTCACATAACTCAACCATTCACCAAGTCTTCTTGTTATCTCTTCTTTTCAAATCTTCTTCATCAATCAATTGATATGGCACTTTATAAGATAGCAACTGTCTTACCAGTTAAGGTTTTACATTAATGGAAATATAACAATTATTTCAATTGTAGTTTCCAACAATCTCCCTCTTTGGCATCGATGGAAAACACATGCAAACAAACAATATATGCAGGGTTCCCAAACAATACAAAAAGTATGTTCTGTAAATAGATTTTCATTAATGTCCTTATCTTCATTCTGATTCTCTTAATAGATTTCTCTTTGTAGTTTATCTCCCTCATTGTTTATTTCTCCCTTAAATAGTATATCTCTTTCATAGTCATTTCTCAAGTATTTCTCCCTCTTTTAAAACAATTCCAAAGACATACATATTCAACATGTAGATATCTTTGTTTTAGGTTTCTAAATTAAATGCCCCCTCTATCATCTTGCTTATGACTAAAAAACATATTTTTCTTAACACTTCATAGCTTCAGGTGACTCCTAAAGTGTGACCACTTTTTACATCAATCTGTCAGGTATTCTATGTAATACTTTTGATGCAACCACTCCATATGATCTCACTTAGCCTTAGATAGGGGAATCACCCCTAATTTTACTCTTAGATAATCATGAGAATCCTGATGTAAAGCTTTAGTAAATATATCTGCCAAATTTTCCTTTGTATTAACATACTCAATTCTTACTTCTTTGTCTTGTACCATCTCTCTCAAGTAATGATACTTGATAGCAATATGCTTGGTCTTTGTATGCATCATAGAGTTCTTTGAAATGTTAATAGCACTAGTGTTATCACAATAAATAACAATTGGGTCTGTGATTTCCTCCTTTATACCTTTCAACAATTGCTTGATCCACACTATGTTTGAACAATTCACTGCCGCTGCAATATATTTAGCCTCTGTTGTGGATTGAGAAATATAGTTTTGTTTCTCACTGTAGACACCTAAATTTGATTAACATATGTAATTAAATTTAGTTCCGTTCTAGAACATTATTGATTAAATAATTATATTATTTAATCAATCTATGTTATCCCCTAGCTTAATCAATTTAATTGATTAGCTATGGTCCAATTAATTATCAAATGACAACCCATAGTATAATAATTAATTAAATCCCTCTTCCTCTATTAGGTTGAATGAATATACATATTTATTTAACTTAAGTCATAAATTCCCCTTTATCCCACTTGTGAATTAAATATTCTATTTAATTTAATTTGAGCACATGGATCCTAACTTTAACCCCTAAACTAACCAAGCTCAATTACCTAACCCATAGTTCCAACTCAACCCAACCCATTCACACATACTAATCCTTCCTTATTAGTTAATTTACCCCAATTAACTAATTAATCCATCCACTCATCCTCTCTCCTCCCATCAAATCCTCCTAATCCTCCCACTTACCCTCTAAACCTAAGCCTAATCACTCCCTAAGCATGTGCACAATCCTAATCCAAGGATTAAGAAATAAAACCCAATCCCAAAGTCAACTCTCATATCACATCACTCAAATCCCCATCCATACCTCATAAAGTCTTCCTTAATACTCTTACATCTCTCTTACACACTTCATCCATCTCTTACATATTTATCCCCTCTCACATCTCCCAAAATGGTCACATTCAACCATTCTTCCAAACCTCTCTCCTTGTGACACTTGTCACAATGAGAGCCATTTGAGAAAGCACAATCCATGTGCTATCTCTCAAATTAATCTCAACCCTTCCTCAAGTTGCATTTTGGCCATCCATTTCTCCCTCCATTTACCTATAAATTGAGCCCTTCACTCCTTCATTTTCATCCACCGTCAAAGTATTGTAATCATGCCAAATTGAGAGCCAAAAATACTCAACATAGCCTTATAATGTCAAAATCTTCTCAAAAACCAATCCATTGAAGCTTGAGAAAAGTTCATTGAGCACACATCCAATCCATTGGACAACATCTACACATCAAAGGGAGCTTGCTAGAGTTTTAGAAAGGTTTGCATATCCTTAGGCCTCTTGTTTGTTTTAGTTCTCTTTTAAGTCTAATCTTATATGTTTTTTTGAGTTAGTTTGTTTGAATGCTTAGCTAGTTTAGGTATTCCATTTGAACTTACTATTTCATAGCATATATTTTGGCACGCCCGGTGGGACCCACTTCATAGGTCATTTTTCTTTAATTTCTCTATGTTTTCTTCTTGTAAACTAACCCAAAATATAACGTTTGTTATTGTTTGAGTGTCTTTGCAAGTCTTTTTTGGGTTTTTTGCAGGTTGGAAGGGTAAAAACAAAAATTTGCACCACCATTCCCGCAGTCAAAGTCAACACAACATGTTTGTGATTCTCCTGCGAGATCAAAGGCTAGACCCACAGGAACACAGTGTCCACTCGTGGGAACGCGATCCCATGAATCTGTAGGCCGAGAGGGCCCGAGACCATTTTCACCCATTTTCCCTTCTTTTTTCCAAATTTTGTACTTTTCATTAGTCTTGCGGGAACGTGGGCCAGAATCATGGGAACACATTATGCCAGTTGTAAATTTGAAAGGCTATTATAAGCACATTTTAAATTAATTTCTAGCCCACGCAATCTCGGTCAAACTCCTGTGGGATCATTGTCTAACTCACGGGATCGCATGTTGACTGTCACGGGATCGCTGGCTAGACTCGCAGGATTGACGTTCTGACTTTGCACTTTGTTTTTGTGCAGGTTGCGGGAGTGGAGAAGATCACATAAATAATTAAATTCAAAAATCTACTCATTCATTAGTTTTTGGAGTTAATTAAGTGAACCCACACTCAATTTTGGTGCTATAAAAATCAAAGGTTAAAAAAAACACTCAAAGCAAACATTTCAGTTTGGGTTTAAAATCAATCACATCAAATCTTGAATGCTAAAGGAAATTGGATAAGGCAAAGAAAACATTTCAATTTGGGCTTAAAATGATTATTCTCATCAAATCTTGAATGCCCTAAAGGAAAAGAACCCTTTACTTTCCATATTCAAAGCAATTTCCTTTTTCAAATCAAAAGCAATGAACCTTGCATCTTAATAACATGTGTTTGATGTCTTAGGATAGAAAAACACTTAGCTTTTAATAGGTTCAATTTGGAAAGAATGGGTGTCTCATGTGTTTGAAGGAGTGTTTTTTAACACTACCTTTTAGAGCTATTTTCATTTCTTACATAAACCTTGTTAATTTAAGTGACACACTAGAAATAGCTTATATTTGTATCCTCTCCCCTTGCCTTCATGGATCTTGGGTGACGAGAAAGATTAATTTGTTTGTTTTTCTTCTAGCGAGGCCTGTCTAGAAGAAGCACGAGTCCTTCTAGAGAAGGACCTCAAACAGATAAATCCCTTCGGCCGGTATAGAAATAAGGTGTGACCCAAAGGTCTGCTTTATCTCTCCAAGATCAAGCGGTTTATGTTCAATGGTAGTCCATACTAAGTGAATATCCTCAGCATACTAGGATGGTTGAACTAGGCTCTTAAGTGAGTCACACCATACAAACCGATTGCGGGGATGCCATGAATCTCACTAGAAATTGTTAAACTAGAAACCCTACCCGATTCACCTCTGAATGGTGACTTATTATAGTGCGAGGGGAGGGAAGAATCTCCCCCAAGATTCCCATCATATGTGTCCCAGTGTATTGTGTTGCAAAAGAGATCTTCGTAGCACGACAACAATACCTGGAAAAAGGCAAAAACATGGGCACCCTTCCAAGGGTGACATTGCTGTGTGAGCCAAAGGACTACCAAGCAATGGGCCTATAATATTTCATGCGAAGGCAAATCCTTAGGTAGAAATTTCTTGTGTGTGCTTTTGATGTTACAAAACCTATGAAAATCATTGTTGAACATACACATAATCGAAGGTCCAAAGCCTTTTTCCAAAGAGATCAACATTGTGTACATCTTGCGAGGTTGCTTTGTCCCTTGCAATGTTTTTTTTCTCCAAAATTGACCCAATCAAAATCAATCATTTGCTCCAAAGATGCCCAAGGTAAACTTACCGTAGTCACTGCCTAAGAAGACACCCCCTTTTGACAAATATTATCACAAGCTTTTTCTCATGTCCAATCCAGGGAAACACAAGAAAGTGAAAACTCCATTGCCTCCTAGTTACAAAGAACATAATAGCGCAACCAAAGAGGCTACCAAGTACCAACACATCATTGATTCCATCAAGCAAGAAACCCACACACGGGGAAAATTTGATAAAGTGATATAAAACAACAAGGTTGCTTGTTTCATGGGAAAATATCATTTGACCGCCGCCTTTATCAAACTTGAGCAGTATGACTAGTGTCCTATCACAAAAATAAATCATTCTTCCTCTTCTTAGGATCACTTAGCATGCATTATAGAAATTCCCTTAGGTACCATCTTTGAAAACACATCACACACTCATCCTAGCATCATTCTAGCATAATCCATGCATTATCCAATGCAATCCTAGTCAACCTAGCATCATCCTAGTTATCATCCTAATCATCCTAGAGTCACAACCTTCACTTGGTGTTGCATTACCATTTTGAGTTGCTTAGAATCCTACATCTTAATCAAACCCCATCTTTAGACGTCCTTAAACTTAGCATTGTTTTTTGGATAATCCCCTTTGCCCTTGCAACCTCATCACCTTGATCAAAATGTCGGTTCACGTTGACAAAGGAATCCGTCCACCAAAGACCATAAGTCTACCCTAGGTAAACAATCACATCCACTTGATCTTACACCAGGTAAAGAAACCCTTAATCTGTAGGAGCATTAAGTCATCCCTAGCCCTTAGGAGCATAATCATAGTCTTAGACGCATCACCCCAAATCCCAATCACAACACCATCATCCTTAGTTTCATAGGAGCATCCTTGCATTCCATATCCCTTTAGGGTAATCATTTCATGACACCTACCACATGATCCACTAAGAAGAGGAAGGATATGGATCCGAATCTTGCAGCTAGTTCATCCGATCTGACCATTGATCACACCAACACCATGATCTCTTTTAATCCTCAGCAAATCACACAAATCAAACATATCTGAGTGGACACAAATGAAGCTCCCACAATAAGCTCCATGGAAACATTCATGACCCATCCAAGATAGGCTACCATGATCAACGCTATCACAGGGTGCAACAGTCATGACATTATTGCAGACATCTAGCATCAAGGAATCCTATTACTACCTGGAATAATACCCACTATGGTTACGAGACCCATGACACTTCTAGGAGAGATTCCCCACCCATTCAGAAATCAAGTTTCCAATCCTATGTAGCAGATAATACAAGTGGGAACCCTCATAACACAGATGATGCAACCATCAATCCCCCATCTATAGTGCACACCACACCGAAGTCTACTCCATTTTTGGTCTTGGGAGCCCCACCTCCTAATCCACCACTAGCCACACAATCAGTAGCCCCCATTGTTCCACAAGCACCACCTACCCAATCCACAGCTACTCAAACACCACAAATAGCTCCAACCCTTGTTGCACAGTTCCTACCACCACCCGTTAACATCCAACAAACCAGTATCCCTCCAGTCACTACGCAACCCATCCAAACTGCATCCACCAGCTTGCAGCCACAAAGTACGCAAACCGTCAGCACCATGATGCCTACCTCCGCTCCATATTTTATCCCTACCACACATCAGCAATAACCCCAATTCACTACATGCATGCCACTCATGGGCGCTTGTGACCAACCCCTATTTCCACAAGGGCCCACCTTCTATATGTGGTAGAATTGGCCTTGTTATTCAACCATACACTTAAACATAGTACTTGTTCATCAGCCACATACATAAGTGAATATGAGTTATTCATCCTACATGCCTGTATGATTTGACCTATTGCCTTCTATCTAGATGGGGGTTTGAATAGCTCTCAGAACGAGAGTCACACAACCATAGAACAATCTAATAATGAAGGATTTTTCTCCATGAATGCAATGCAAATGCAAGATTATTCTAAGAATTGAAAGATGCAAGATTAATCTAAGACATGATTTCAATGCAATTATTCTAAGAAATTGAAATTATTCTATTGCAAATGAAAGCTTTTAACTAGAAATGAGATGATAAAATGTAGCAACAATTTAGTATTCTAACAATGCATATTTTCTCCAGAGGTTTTGAATGAGAAATGGGAGTTATTTTATAGACTCAGAGGTGATCAAAATAGAAATTTTCCTTCTTGAAATAAAATAGATAGAAAAGCCAGTTCAAATTAGCAAGCTTTCTTTAAAAGAAAACAATAAATTGTTTTCCCTTTGTTTTTAACTGTTTTCTTTTTGTTTTAACTATTTTCTTTTTGTTTTAACTATTTTCTTTGTATTTAAAGCACAGTTAATTCAAAACTTCTATTTCTGAACTAAAGAAAAGATTTTTGAGAGAATATTTAATTAAATAAATAAAGTATGACCTCATAAATATGTTTTTCTCAATTATTTGAATAATTAAATTCAATTATTGAAATGAGGATATTTATTTAATAATTAAATATTATTTAATTCCTTTTTATGTGTTTTAGCTAAAAGGGGTGAATTTAATTTAATTAAAGTGCTAGGACTTTATAATTAAATTAATTCAATCATAGGGTTTGTTTAGCCAATAGATATTTAGGAATTAAATATAATATATGATTAATGCAGATTTAGGATTTTCAACATTTGAGACTTAGGTCGAGTAGAGTCAGTCGAAACTTAGAATTGCCTAGTACAATAGGACTTTGATGATTCAGAAGAATGACAAATGCAACAAAATTGGATAGGGTTGCAAGATGCCAATTTTGGGGTGTTACATTTTGCCCCTCTGTAAATTGATGTGCGAGCAACGCATTGATTCAAAGAATAATTTGATGCTTGAAGAACAAAAGAATAGATTTGAACATTGGTGATGTAAAGATCGATTGATGAAGATTTCAGAGCCATCTCCAAGATAGAGCTTGACTCTCCGAATTCTAGGTTAGGTTGCCAAGATGCCGGTCAAATAGAGTTTTCAAGGGTCATCTCCAGAATGAAGCTTGAGCCTCAGGGATCCAGGTTAGATTGCCCCGATACCTAATATATTAAGATTTTGAGAATCATCTCCAAAATGAAGCTTGATCCTCAAGGATCCAGGTTAGATTTCCCTGATACCTAATAGATCGACATCTTTCAAATACTGTCCCTAGAACGAGGCTCAACCTTCAGGAGTCAGGGTTAGAATGCTTCGATACCTGTTCATAAAAAAGATAGTCAAGAGAGATTTTGGGACTATCTCCAGAACGAAGCTTAGTCCCCCAATATCTAGGTTAGATTTCCCAGACACTAGTTAGATTAATATATTTCACAAGACTGTCCCCAGAATGAGGCTCAACCTTCAGGAGTTAGGGTTAGATTGCCCCGATACCTGTCCCAAAAGATAGTCAATAGATATTTTTAGGACTATCTCCAGAATGAACCTGTCCCCCAATATCTAGGTTAGATTACCTAGACATTGGTTAGATTGAGTTTCAGAATCATCTCCAGAACGGAGCTTGATTTTCAAGAGTCAAGGTTAGATTGCCCCAATTCCTAATAGATGAGTTTTTGAGAATCATCTCCAGAACAAAGCTTGATTCTCAAGAATCTGAGTTAGATTGCTTAGATACTTAATAGATTGAGAAGATGTAAGGAACAAAGATGCCCTTATTGATTATGGAGTATCCAGTTTTGACTATGAAGTATGTAAAAATGAACATGCCCCAAGTGATGAGATGCCCCTAACAATGAGGACTTTTCAAAATCAGATCAAATTGATAAGAAATAGATTCAATGATTTAATCATCCTGCCCCCTCGGGAGTGAAATGGAAAGATGACAAGTCATAATGATGATTGAGAGCGAGAAATCATAGATAGATGTTGAATCAAAGATCAAGAAGAAATTAGAATAGATTATGGAAGAATTCAGAAGATTCAGAATCAATTTCAAGAGATGTCAAGGTCTAGGTTGACCAAGTTTGACTAGGGTTGACCAAAGTTGACTTTTGAGGAAAAAATTCAAAAATTTTAGAAAATGTTGATTAGATATGATTCTAACAAGAAAGTAACGTCAGAAAGTTGACTGCACAAGCGTCCGATCACGTCGGTCCCAAAAATTTTAAAATGTGATTTTGAGCTATATAGAAGTGTCAGATTTTGATTTCGATCACGAAAATGGATTCAGAGCGGCCAAATTAGCTAGTGGTGAAATTTTCACGCAAATCAGAGCACTTTTGAAAATTAATTCAAAACCTATATATGAGTCCAAAAGGTCATTTTCAAATCATTTGCCTCCGTTGACTTTTGAGAATTAAACTCTGAGTGAAAATGGTGGTCCCCGTGAGCACTCATTGTTTTGAACGATCTAGGCATCATAATCATCTAGCATCCTATGGACCCTCGATAAGTGATCGAGCAACCTTGCCGACATTTCAAATTTTATTGCTTTCGGTCAAATTTTCATTATTTTTCATGTTTTGAAACTCTGTTCTGCGGGTTCTCGTGTGAGGAACTAGTTTCCTCATGCGAGAAACTGCCAAAAGGTAGATTCTCACATTGGCCAATGGGTATCCTCATGTGGGAGGGTACCCACATCTTGCACAGGAAACCCTTCAACAAGGGGGTTTCTCGTGCGAACAATGATGAAACTTTGCGTGGGAATGAAACTTTGCACGACTCGTAAAACTTCTTCATGCGAAGGCTGCTTCTTTGCATGGAGAACATTTAACAATTTGAGAATAAAACAAGTTTGCATTGCATCCAAGAGAAATGACATCAGCATTAGGCCTTAGCGTAGGATGTCTATAATGCTTTATTGCATAGTTATGCATTGATTATCTTGAATCATGAGTCGATTACTGATCATGCATTGTTGTTTGCATGTTTTGCAGGCCGAGTTCCCAGATATAGCCTTCAGGTCACATCATCCTGCTATTAGTGGGCTGGTCTAGTAGCTGGATGACGCTGAGATCATGCACATTTATAGTTTGGGCCTATCATATCTCTGTGAGATACCCAACATTTGGGTTAATCACAAGTTACTGAGAGCACTAGTAGAGCATTTCCATTCGAAAATGAACACCTTTCACATTCCTTAGGGCGAGATGACAGTGACGCTATAGGACATCTATAGGATTCTCAAGATACCTTTCCACGGGCCCCGAGTAGAGTATGAGGTACAACCTCGACTAGGGATACTAGCACTGCGAGAGATCCTATAGGACGAGCTAGTCATGGGGAGAGCCATCCCATGGGAGGAGCTAGTTAGAGAGTATGGTCCTAAGCATCGATTTTCCATGGTATTGGCAGCATTCCTTGGCTTCTATCTGATGTCGGATTGTGGGCAGCATGGTTTCGAGTGTAGTTGGGGTCGGATACTACAGAGGATGCTGGAGTAGCCGATCAGATATGGATGGGCTAAGTGTATGTTTGCCCATATGTACCATGAGATGCACAAGATCGCCTATAGATAGGTGAAGAGCATGGTGACAGGGGTCTTTGTTTTATAGGTGTGGGCATGGGAGTACCTGCCGGTTACCCGACCCATATGCGAGAATCTAAGGGAGCCACTAGAGCCCTATATATGGATACAAAGGTTTGATTACCTAGCCCGCACTAGGTAAGACAGAGCAGTGGCGAGCTCAGCTCAATGATTTGGTTGCAGTGACATGGCAACCATGGAGGCTGATAGAGGACTGGGATGATGCAAGCGATCAACTAGGGTACATGCTTGTGTCATAGCCACTCATCGGCTGGGCGATATCAGTTATTGAGCAACTTTCTCTGATATGTGTCTAGTGATAGTTTGGCCGGGCACAAGAGATCTCACAGGAGTATTGTTCCTATGCTCATTTTCATGATGAGCTTAGGAAGGGATGGTTGACCAAGTTGGATACTGGTTGATGCATGATAGATGTATGAGCCCTAGCACAGACTCGATGGGATTACTTGAGTGCTATTATGGATGGCGGGATGACTTTAGAGTTTAGGGAGCATTTTGTGACTCATCCCTTCCCATGATTCACAAACCCAGTTGGTATGGTAGTGCCAACACAGGTAGTGCACCTATAGGTGCCACAGCAGTAGGCACCAGTGCCTCTGCCGTAGCAGGTACCACGGCCACTACCACATCAGGTACTGCATCCATGCACAGTATAGGTGGACATACCTACACGCCAAATGTGGATTGATCCCGGTGCGAGTAGCAACGGGAGGCAGATCAGGAGGAGGATAGCTGCACAACTCAAGGATGTGCAGGAGAAGGCAGAGCAACAAGAGGTACCACAAGAGGACCTGATGTAGGAGGACCAACCAGCACAGGAGCCAGTATAGGGTGCAGTACCCAGGATGCCCCAGTACCAGTGCATGAGGCCCTATAGAGATTGAGAGAGAGAGTACAATAGCTTATGAGGCAGGTTACAGACTTGTAGGTATAGGTTAGCGTGCGAGATGTGTGATTATTAGATAGAGATAAAGAGGTTCAGGAGCTCTGAGGGTAGTTGTGGATGACGCAGGAGAAAATTTGGGTGGAGGGAGGACAACAGGTGGCCTGAGCGGCCTATTATTATGTAGCGTATGTCAGAGTAGTACCTGATGAGGCACTACAGGTGCCAAGATTTTCTTCATATGCTAGAGGATCAGAGGGTGCACAGGAACCACCTCCTCTAGGTGATGAGGGAGAAGGCCAGAGCTAGATTTGATATACATATAGATGAGATCATAGGATGTATCTGATGTGTTGGCATCCTTGTATTGTACCATCATTTTTTGAGATAGACTGTGCTCTAGTAGCACCATTTTGTATTGTGATGCACATGTTGTTGTAGATGCAAAAGTGTATGTATGCAGATGATTTATGTAAATGCACCTATGAAATGAAAATATGTAAATGCAATGTGTAAATGATAATGCAAATGTAATGTATATGGTACTAACATCTCATGCAGGGTGTATAGATGTGTGACAGATGCTAACCAAGAGAACATGGAAGAATCAAGAGCGAGGATCGAACACTTGTGCAGTCATGATGAAACCAGGACTTTGAAGAATAACTCCCCAATGTACAAACCTGGGAGAATGCAATGAAGTGAACACCGAATTGCTGCCACAATGCAAGTTTAGAATGAAAATACAATTCTAGGCTAGATGCAAGTCCTAGGACATGGTTATGAGACCCTTCTAAAATAATCATTGAGCATTTTTGGAACATCAGAGTCGATACAATCCTTACTAGTGCCACTAAGACCATAAGAATATGAATATGACTTTCATCGGATAAAATGTAGGAAATGAACATAAATACTAGGGCACAAAAGCCAAGATGACCTGAACATTGTTTCCAGTTGATATTGCAAGAGTACACCAGTATCAAGGCATTCAAAGCCAAGATAACCATGAGTGTGATCATGCATAAACAAATAGAGTAATAACAGTCAAGGAGATAGTACCGACCTCACCATGGCATACAAATAAAAAAGATCAAGGGATGTGAGGCTTTTTCACCTTAGTGCGGGAGCGCTTATCACATACACCCTATTTAGTTGACATTTCCAGATCACCGGGACTACACCAACAAGCAGTAGACAAAGAAAATATCAATGAAATCCATGATAATAGACAACATACAAAGAAATATTCAATCATAGCTCAGCCAGTTTCAAAGTTTTCAAATGTGTATGTGTACGAGGTGTTGAAAAATACCATTGTGCTTGTGAGTGCAATGTGTTTTATTGTTATCAATAGATTTTTACATTTGAGGTATCCGATGTGTTTTGAAAAACACAGATGTGTCCAAAGATAGTGTTGAAAAATATTGTTTATGGTGGTGTTAAAAAACACTAGTTTGTGTCAGTAGCGAGTTGTCCTGCAGAGGTGACAATATTACTGACTCGGGTGTAAACCAAAGATGTGATCAAATGGGGGACCCATGCCCCCAAGTAATGATGACTAAATTGACATATGTTGCAAGGGAAAGGTAGATTTGGTTTCCCCTAGGCGTATGGCATTGGATCAGTGTCAAGTCAGTAGGGTTCACAAAGGAACCAAAGTGTCACGAAAGTGACTGAAAGCTATGTACAAACTAAAACAAAGAATCATCAAGACTAAGTATCAATAGATAGAGTGTTGAGTATAACTTTAAATGTGATGGATGCGAGAAATCTCAATAGTATAGAAAAAGTAGACAGATGCAGTAAGAACCACTAGTGACTGGCATGAGAGAGATTCTCGAGTGAAGAGATCGTAGCTATAGCTAGGCATCAGTAGACAGATGTAGTGAGAACCACTAGTGACCATCACGAAGTAGATCCTCAAAAGGTAATAGGATAGTTCCTCCTAGACTAGAAGGGTTTCCCCGAGAGTATGACCAGTTTCAATCCATGTAAGTTGGTGTCTTGACGGGTACTGAAAGCATGCGGAAAAGAAAAGGCAAGTAGGAAAGAAAGAAATAAAATGCATAAAACCAAGTGGTGCTGTGATAGATATAGCAATGTGGAACAAGAGGCACCTGTTTACCAGGTTTTAACCTTCTTAGCAGAAATTCTTTTTTTTTTGCTACCATGACGCCTGTTTACTAGGTTTTCATCAATGACACCTTTTTTCTTTTTCTCTTGTTTTTGTATTTTGTATTTTTTTTTTTTTTTAATATTTTTGGAATATATAATTTTTTTGGAGATACATCAAAGCGCCTATCGCTAGGTTTTCACTAAGATGATCATTTTTTTCAGGACTTTTTCCAATTTTTAGAAATTTTCAGGACTTTACTATATACATGAGCATACTGAAGATGTCTCAGCTGTAGAAACATTTCATATGAAGAGTGTTGATGGGCTCTTTCAGTTGTTCTCCCTTAGTAGTATAAATTTGATAAGTGCCAGACCTAAACACTACAGTGACAACATACAGACCAAGCCAATTTGGTTCAAATTTTCCTTTCCAGATCCGATGTTGTTGATTCTTAGGGTTCTCCCTTAGAATGAGGTCACCTGATTGGAAGTCCCTTTGGTGAAATTTCATGTTATAGCTCTTGGAAATCCTTTTCTGATATGCTCTAAGGTGATCAAATGCCACTTGCCAATGTTCCAAGCAGTTCTAGCTCTTGTAGCCAAGATATTCTATTATCATCATCAGTAATGAGGCCTTTTAGAGAGACTCATAGAGAAGGAATCTCAACCTCAATTGGTAACATAGCATCTGCTCCATAAACCAAAGCATAGGGCATAGCCGTTGTTGGTGTTCTTATGCTTGTCATGTATGCCTAGAGAGATGGATTGATCTGGAGATGCCAATCTCATCCAGATTTGTGTACTATGCGATGCCAAATTTTAAGGATTGTCTTGTTTGATGCTTCCGCCTATCCATTACCCTGACGATAATAGATGGAAGACCAATGCTGAGTAGTTTTAAACTTAGAGCATAGCTCTGTCAAATCCTTGTTTTTGAATTTCCCCCCATTATCAGTGATTATTGTTGAGGGTGCACCATAACTGCAGATGATGTAATTGAGAATAAACATAGCTACTGATTTTCCATAGGCAACGGTGAGAGGGACTGCCTCCACCCACTTGGTAAAATAGTCTGTAGCTGTAATGATGAACTTATGTCCATTTGAGGATGAGGGATAAATTTGACCCACCAAGTCAAAGGCCCATTGTTGAAATGGTCAGAAATTAATGAAGGGAATAAGCTCCTTGGCTGGAGCATGAATCAGATTACCATGTAGTTGACACTATTTGCAAGACTTAGCAAACTGTGTAGCTTCTTTTTCCATATTTGGCTAATAGTAACCAGCTCTAATAAGTTTGCAGGCCAGTGTTAGGCCATTAGAGTGGGACCCATAGATGCCTTCATGCACCTCTACTAACACATGTTTCGACTCATCGGGTTCTAAACACCTAAGGATGGTACCATCTAGACCATGCCTATACAAGTCGTTAGCTGTGATGTCAAACCGTGAAGCACTACAGATTAAGTGACATTTCTCATTCCAGGTGTAACTGTCCAGAACAATTTGGTCACAAAGGTCAGAATAAATATGGTGGTAGCAAGATGAGTCATGTCCAATGATAGAATAGATCATCTGAGAATCAGGGGAATCATAGGATGGGTAGCATAATGTCTCCACTAGGAATTCATGTCAAAAATCACTTTCTGGCATCTGTAACATGGAAGCGAGAGTAGCCATTGCATCCACTACCTTATTATCTACCCTTGGAACCTGTTGAAATGTAATGTGAATGAAATACTTTTTGAGGTCATCAACTAACTGTTTATAAGGAACCAACTTGTCATCTTTTTTCTGATAGATATCATTTACTTGATTGATGACTAACTATGAATCTCCAAGGACATTGAGCTCATCCACTCACCATTCAAGAGCGATCTTCATACCATTGATCAAGGCTTCATACTTAGTGAGGTTGTTTGTACAAGGAAACAACATCTTATATGATTTTGGTAAAGAGTACCTTTGAGGTGTAATGAACAGTATCCTAGCACCTGACTCCTGTTGGGTAAATGAACCATCAAAGAACATAGTCCAGGATCAATGTGTAAGAAGTAATATGGACTCATCTGGGAATTCAATGTTCAATGGTTGATGATCTACTAGAGGTGCTTTCACCAACTGAGCTGCAATCACTTGCCCTTTGATGGCTTTTCTCTCTACATACTCAATATCAAATTCGCTGAGAAGTATGACCCATTTAGCTAGTCTACCTGTGAGGGTAGCTTTATTGAGCAAATATTTCAGAGGATCAATCTTAGCAATTAGGCATGTAGTATGAGCCAGCATGTAGTGCCACAATTTTTGTGAAGCAAATACCACTGCGAGGTAACCCTTCTCTATAGTGGAATAGGTTGTTTCATATGAGACCAGAGTTCTATTAATGTGGTAGATAGCCATCTCTTTTTTGTTTTGATCTTCTTGAGCCAATAGGATACCCAATGATGTATTTATAGCAGCGATGTAAAGTATAAGCGACTTCCCATGAATAGGAGGCATCAATATTGGTGGTTTCACAAGATACTATTTGATTTGTGTGAACCCCTCATCACATTCCTTGTTCCATTGGTAAGTCACACCTTTGTGTAAAGTCTTGGTGAATGGTTGTGACTTGTCCGCCAGTTGTGAGATGAAGCACCGAATAGACTGTAGTCAGCCTTGAAGTCCTCTCATTTGTCTTATATTCTTCAGTGGTGGCATTTCCATGATAGCTTGAACTTTTTTAGGATCCACCTCGATGCCTTTTGCAGAGATAATATAACCAAGCAGTTTTCCAGACATTACGCCGAATGCACATTTTTTAAGATTGAGCCTCAGACTGAACTATTCCATGTGATCTAGTATAGGACCTAGATCTGCAAGGTGTTTCTCTCATTGCATGCTCTTAGATAGAGTGTCATCAACATAATATTCCATTGTTTTATGCATCATGTCATGAAATATGGTGGTGACAGCTCTCTGATATGTAGCTCCAACATTTTTGAGTCCAAAGGGCATGACATTCCAATAGAAAGTGCCCCATGCACATGTAAAAGCAGTTTTCTCTTGGTCCTCTAGCGTGATCTTTATCTGGTTGTAGCCAGAGAAATCATCCATTAGTGAGTACATTTTGTATCTTGCTATCATATCTATGATCATATCAATATTGGGCAATGGAAAGTTGTCCTTAGGACATGCCTTATTCAAATATCTGAAGTCTATGCATACTCAGATAGATTTGTCATGTTTTGATACTGGAACAATGTTATAGATCCATTCTGCATAGTCAATTGCTCTGATGAATACTACCTGTAGAATTTTCTCCAATTTAGCTTTTACAAATAGAGCCACATGTGGATGCATTTTATGAAGCTTTTGCTTAACAGGCTTGACACCTGGTGCAATGGAAAAATGATGCATGATTAGATTAGGGTCTAATCCTGTTATGTCTGAATATTTCCATGCAAAGTTTATCTTTTTACTCCAGAAGAATGTAATGAATTCCTCTCTTTCTATCTTAGATAATGATTGTGCCAAATGAATGATCTGAGGTTCATCTTCTGTACCCAAGTTGACTGGTTGAGTGGGCTCCATTAGCACAGATGATCGTTCCTGGAAATGACTCGGAAGTGTATCAAGTATCTCATCCTCAGGCACCTCAGAGAGGGTTCACCCTTGGATACATCTTTTATGTTGAATTTGTTAGGCTCTGACACTACCAAAATGTGGTTTTCACCATCAGAGCGCCTATTTTTTCTTCTTTTGATTTTGTGACTAAGATACTTGATATCAACCTTAGTCATGTTGACACTTTCTTTACTAGTGGAGGAAATTATAGGTTCAACAGTGTTGAGGTAATAGGAAAGAGCGTAATCATTCTAGAATGTAAGGACTTCATTAGATGGGGAGGGAGAGTTCCAGTCTATAAGCTTGGGATGGCAGAGTGAAAGAGAAGTGATGGGTTCAAGTGCGTTCACTGTATAATTATCGAAAGCACAAATGAGAAAGTCAAGACCTAGAGTGATCTCATCCAAAGGTGTACTTGAATTCCTTTGATTCCTAGCGACCGTAGTAGATGACATGTTGACATCTATGGAGTCAGACTCATTTAACCTTACACTAGACCCTTCACCTACGTCGAGAAGGTTTTAATGCATGTGAATTGTATCTATATCTCTGTCAGAGGTGGCATATGACAAGCTTTCAAACTCATATTCATGGGAGTCTATTTCATCATTAGGCATCATATCAAGACCATGAGTGAAATCAACCCTCTGTCCCCAGTTTGGGTGAGTTCTGCATAAAACTTCTACTATGGTGAGTGTATAGTTAGAAAATGGAAAAAATTCCATGGTAGACTGGTTTAGCCTTTCGAGTAAGTGGTTTTGGGTCATATCAAGCACCTTGAATGGGTTCCTGATCTAGACCTGGCTTTCCTCCTGTTCTGCCCCTACTTCCACTTCTTTCCAACCCGATTTTTGCATCCTAGACTGTAGATCTGAGATCTTTGACCTCAGGGTCAAGGTCGACCTTTTGGGTCTATGTTGACCTTGACCCTGACCTAGGTCAAGGTCAACCTTCACCTTGACCTAGAGTTCAAACTTTAGGGTCTTCCAGTTTTTAGATGTCGGTCTTTCCAAAAGTTATTTTCCGCTTTCGGGTTGGCTGTTTCAGGTTCTGAAGCGTCGATTCCTAAATTATATTTAACATAGGTCCTCTCCTAGGGGTAAAGGCTCTAATGGGAATTTAATTCTCCTATGTTGGCCTCCTTAGAAGATTGTGCCTTGATTTCATATAAAAGGGAGCTTTCTCCTCTCATTTTCTCTAAGCAAGATGGAGAAACAAAAAGTCTTCTAAGCATCATTAAGCAATTGAGGAGCATTATCAAGTGAAGTCCAAGCAAGAATTCAAGAAATATTTAAATCAAGCATTCATCCATTCTCAAGCATTCAAGCATCCATTTTCATGAAGGAGATCCATTGGAGGCAATTAAAGGATTCAAGCTACATAGTGCCCTTTTTGGTGATCTCTCCATCCACCTTCTTCCAAGCCTCTTCCAAATAAAGAACCCATTCAAGACTTGGTGTTGGAGATCTACAAGCAATTGATTGAATAAATCCTTCATCCTACATTTTAGATCCATTGGTGCATACATACGTGTGGATTCAAGGATTCAAATCCTCCACAAAGACTTTTACAAGCAAGGTGAATTTATGCATTTACTTTGTCTATAACTGTAATTTCAATTACATATATTTAAGGTTAATTCCAAAATTGGGGTTTGACCAAGGAAAACCCCTCCCCCCAAAAAAAAAAACTCTTTTTCTTGTAGGTACAGGTTCAGGACTGCAGATTTGGACTCAGATCTGGATACCCTTTTTGGCAAACTTTTGAGATTCGCGAACAGATTTTCTGTTGGACCTCTGCAGGTCAGGGTCAACATTATTGGGTCAGGGTTGACATTTGTGGGTCAAGGTCAACCTTTTTCATAAGATGGTGTCTAATCAAAAAAAAAATTCTGGCTTTTGTTTGTCTCTACGTTTCCTTTCTGGATCATACTTTAGTTTTTCCAAAAACAAAGTACAGACCTCAAAAAAAAACATTCTTTGATCTACAATATTTCAAGGTTAGTGCATTTCTCCTATCCATTTCAATTCAAATCCTTAATCATTCTAAATCTATCACACATACATTCCTTTCCATAAAATAGGGAATTTAAGACTTTCCTCTTTGCTCTCATCTCCAAATGATTGATTCATTTGTGCATTGATCCTTTTTAGGTTGATCAATTTGGATCTTTCCTTTGTGCATCTTGGGATAGAAGAGGAATATCTTATCTTTCCCCCACTTATTTCAAATGTTACATTGTCTTATGTTACACATTGTTATATGTTATAGTGAGATAAGCACCTTGTGACATAGGTTCTCCATCAATGCTTGCAACATCCTCTGCTTCTTGTTTAGTGAGGAGTGGCTGGGATTCCTATTCAAACTGCTCTTGGAAGTGTGGTGGTACGTACAAATCACCCTGGTGACCTAAATTGACAATGTGCATTTCTTTCCACTGCTTGTAGTTTAATGGAGAAAGTGGAGTGGTTTTATCAGAATCGTTGTCAGTCACAATTGTACTAACATGCAATATAAAGTCATCTAGCTTAGCAAAGAATGTTGCCAGATCTGGAGGAATGGGATAAGGGAAGTAGTCTTCCTTCGAGCTATCTTTGGACTCTTTAGTATTGGATGTATCTTCAGGTGTTGGTTTTTTATTTGTGTGAGGTACAAATTGGTTTATTCCCAATTGAAATGTGAGCTTCTTGAAGCCTATACCTGTAGACTCACGTGTTCGGCGACCAATAGCTTCAAGTGGTGCAATCAATCCTTTATGATTCGCACCTATAGGACCATTTCCTTTGTACCCAAAGTGTTGCATAATAGTTAGACCTTTGCCATAGTGTTCAATATTTATGTCATAAGGTGGAGTGGTTTGTTTAGAAGTGTCCTCTCCTTTATAGATCCAAGCTTTGATAGCCCCATTTTTAGCTTCTTCTTCTAATGGTACTGTGGCTTGTACAAAGGTACCACCATATTTTGTTTGAGGGGGAACTATAGAAGGTTTAGTGCTCTCAGAAAGTCTCCCAAAAGAACGTGGAGACAAAGGCACAGATGTAACAGACAACATAGGGTCAATCTGATATCCTCCCATGTCAGTTTCCTTGAGTGTCAAATCCTTTTCCATTTCCTTTAGTTTTGTCTCAAGGAGCTCAATAGATTCTCTGTTGGTAGGCACAAAGATGTCAACAGATTTTGTGAGTGTGTTGCAATCATAGTGTGTATTGTATAGTCACTTCAGATCCTTGGAATGGGAATTTAATGCACTAATGGTATGTTGAAGGGATAGCCTGCATTTCATGGATCCATGTCCTTCCCAATAAAATATTGTACGCTAAAGGAATGTCAAGAACTTGACAGATAACATCTCTTTCAACAGGACCAACTCTGATTGGAAACACAACTAGCCCCTTAGATTTTCATTCTTCTTCATCATAGGCCTTAATAGTAATTTTTTTGTGAGCATAAATGCAATCTTCACCATAGCCTAACTCAGTAAGGAATCTAGCAGAGAAAATGTTGTGGCCAACACCATTATCTATGAGAACACGGTGAACGCGCTTTGGACCAATCATGAATTCAATGTGCAAGGGGTTATTATGTGGGTGACTCAAAGAATGGTCATCTTCCTTAGAGAAAGACAAGTAATAGGAGGAGGTCAAGTGACCTACCATGGATTGAAACTGGTTGAGATCAAGATCTTTTGGGACAGTTTCCTCAGTGAGGGCTTTGTCAAGGATCTCCCTGTGAGCAAGGGAGATTTTCAGCAGCTCAAAGATGGTGATCTGAGCATTAGTACATTTTAATTGTTCTAGAATGCTATAATTGGCAACATTAGATGAGGAACCCAATTTTGGATTCTTATTGGCAGAGCCAACAATAGTTTTGTCAGCAAGTTATGTCAGTGTAGACGTAGAAGGCTCAAGGCCTTTGAGAGTGATCTTAGCACGAGATCAAGTAATAGCATTTGCACTAACCTTAGACTATTCTTGTTCGGAGACCTGAAGTGTAGACCCTCACAAGATGAAAGGAGTTTTGGGCTTGGGAGTATCTTCCCTTCTCTTGAGAATGACAACATTACATTATTCAGTATCAACAGGCTCAACCATATTAATGACATTGTCGTTATTGGTGTATGTATAGTTGACCTTACCATCCGTATTTTTGCCTTTAGATGATTCACGTTTCCCATGAGGGGGGAATGGGTCTTTGAAATCTTTGTGATCTAAGTTCTTGTTGTGACCTCCCACAGCATTAACCTCACTATCGACGAGATCCTAGATTTTATGCCACAATTTAAGACAAGTAGCAATTTTATGACCTTTGTTTGGTGAAAATAACAATAAGCATATTCATTCCACCAAGAGGGTCTTAGTTTCAGATCATAAGGTCATGAATTATCTATTGGAGTGAGTAAATGGTTGTCAAAGAGAGTCTTGTAAACTGCATCAAGAGGTTCTCCTAAAGAAGTGAATTCACGCTTGGGTCTAGGAGCCAAAGGTTTTGATCCAGAAAATCATGAGGTACTCAGTTTGGATTCTACTATAGCCTGTTCAGTGGCTTTGGTAGCCTGCATTGTAGTGGTGAGATTAAAAGCAACCTTTGAAGGCTTGGGAGTCACATTGTCTACAACTCCATCATTCACAACATTCTGGTTCTTGTTGGGAAATTTGGGTTTATCTTTGCTTGAGGAGGAAGACCCTTGTTTATTTTCCTTGTGTAAGGTCAATTCTCCTTTCTTGATCATAAATGTCTCAATTCTCAATGCTTGCTTAATCATGTCATCGAAGGTTAGAGAACCTTGCAGCTGTACTTGATACCCAAATTTGGGAAGAAGATTGTCTAGAAAGATGTCCAACTTTTTGGATTCGGGTATTTTGAGAGAATATCATGTATAAAGTTGTCTCTATCTTTAGATAAATGTCAAGAAGGATTCCCCATGATTCTGTTTCAAGTTGCAAAGATCTTGAATGTGAATCAGATGTTGGATGTTGTGAGAATAGTGTTGTAGAAATAAATTGGCAATTTCATCAAAAGTTTTGATGCCAGTTGGTAGTATAGAGAACCACTCCATAGCTGACCCTCCCAAACTACGTAGGAAGAGATGCATGAGGTAGGTTGGATCATGTATGAACTCCATAGAGAGAGCACCAAACTCTCTCAAATGATCTTGGGGATCAGAGGTACCCAAGTATTTATCATACTTGGGAAGTTCAACTCCTTTGGGAAAAGGAGGCATGCATAGACTCTTATCAAATGGGAATGGACAAATGCTTTCCAGTGTGAATTGAGTGGTAGGTTTGTCTTTTTTCTTCATGAGTTGAAGGAGTTTCTCTTGCATTCCTTGCATTTTCTTTTGCAAGTGGGAGTTTTCAGTTTCTTCCTCTTTATCAAAAAGTGTCTCTACCTTGTAATCGGGGGGGAGTTTGGCACCTTGGATGGCCAATTTGAGAAGGTATTTCTCCTTCTCTTCTTTCATTATGACTGCCATCATTCTCATGAATTTTTTTTTATTATTGTGAGCGTCTAAGATATCCCCTTGGGTTATTTCTTTCTCTTCATTAGGAGGAAGGTCTTGAAAAGGGAATTTACCCCTGGTTTTAGAGAGATAATCTTTGATATGTTCACCTGATTGGTCATGATCTGCCATATTGCTTGAATGTAAGTGTTCAAAGTGTAAAGGCTCAGTATGAGAAGGTTGAGTGTTTTTAGAATTTGGATCCTCTTGGAACAAAGGGTTTCAGACCTAACTAAATTCCACTGGGAATGACCATTTGATGTAAGGTCGAAGTACCAGAGAGGGAGATTGAGATGATTCCTCACTAGATGTAGCCAAAAATGGTGTGGAAAGCATAGATTCATCTTGATTGATTGAAGGGAATGTTTTTCCACTTCAAGTTGTAACAGTCATAGACAAAGATTGTACAAGGGATGTGAACTCCGACCAAACTTGAAACTATCTCAAAGTAAATGCACAAAAAGTGCCAAAAGGTGAAGTATCCTTGGTGAAAATCATCAGAAATGAGGCTAGAACAGCTGAGAGATGACAATTGTGACACAAGGCATGATGACACAGATGAAATAGACCAAAAGATATGAGATGAGACTAGTTTAAGAAAGAATCACATAATTCTCAACCCAAGAAACCAAGTTGCAGACTGTGTGCAAATAGAGGGTAGATAAACAGACCCAGAATAGAGATCAGATTTAGATTAATCACAATGGCATTTTTTATATACCGGTTTGGAAGGGCTTGGCTTTAGCCTGTTACTGGTTGGGCATCCACTCTCACTGGCTCTACTAAAGCTCTTGGGAGGTAGCCACACTAGAAGAATCATATGAATTTATTTTACACCCAAGATCCATAAAGGCGAGGGGAGAGGATACGTTCATATAGTTCTTGGAATTACAATCTAAAAAACACTTCAATCACACAAGACAATGATTCATTTTAAGCACCAACCGAAGTGTGTTCTAACTACTAAAAATAGACATGAGAGTTTTGTGAAAACACGTATGTCTTCGACAAGCATCCTGTAGTAAATAAGTCAGTAGTTTGTAATTTCTTTCTTCATTTCAGTGTCCTGCAAACCACCGTTAAGATTTTTCAGAGATAAAACTAGAAAAAGACAGTCAACAGCAAACAGAAACCATTAGTGGTAAGAGATTAGTAGAAATAGAGATATCAAAACTGAAATTTATAAATCACTAGTGTCAAATGTTTTGTGAAGAAGTATTACAGTTTGTGCAAAGAATCCTAGCTATGCATGCAAAGAAATGCATATACTTGCAAAATGTCACGCGGTTATAAGAGAAATTTTGTGTGAACTTTCATCATGGAGCTGTACATACGAAAACTAGAATTGATCAAAAAGTGTAAAAAATGAGGCCAGAAAGTAAAATTTCAAGCCCCGCGGTGGGCGCCAGAAATGTATGTGGTAAAATTGGCCTTGTTATTCAACCATACACTTCAAAATAGTACTTGTTCATCAGCCACATACAGAAGTGAATATGATTTATTCATCCTAGATGCCTATATGATTTGACCTATTGCCTTCTATCTAGATGGGGTTTTGAATAGCTCTCAGAACGAGAGTCTCACAACCATAGACCAATATAAGAATGAAGGATTTTTCTCCATGAATGCAATGCAAATGCAAGATTATTCTAAAAATTGAAAGATGCAAGATTAATCTAAGACATGATTTCAATGCAATTATTCTAAGAAATTGAAATTATTCTATTGTAAATGAAAGCTTTTAACTAGAAATGAGATGATAAAATGTAGCAACAATTTTGTATTCTAACAATGCATATTTTCTCCAGAGGTTTCGAATGAGAAATGGGAGTTCTTTTATAGACTCAGAGGTGATTAGAATAGAAAGTTTCCTTCTTGAAATAAAACAGATAGAAAAGCCAGTTCAAATTAGCAAGCTTTCTTTAAAAGAAAACAATAAATTGTTTTCCCTTTGTTTTTAACTGTTTTCTTTTTGTTTTAACTATTTTCTTTCTCTTTAAAGCACGGTTAATTCAAAACTACTATTTCTGAACTGAAGAAAAGATTTTTGAGAGAATATTTAATCAAATAAATAAAGTATGACCTCATAAATATGTTTTTCTCAATTATCTAAATAATTAAATTCAATTATTGAAATGAGGATATTTATTTAATAATTAAATATTATTTAATTCCTTTTTATGTGTTTTAGCTAAAAGGGGTGAATTTAATTTAATTAAAGTGCTATGACTTTATAATTAAATTAATTCAATCATAGGGTTTTTTTAGCCAATAGATATTTAGGAATTAAATATAATGTATGATTAATGTAGATTTAGGATTTTCTGCATTTGACACTTAGGTCGAGTAGAGTCAGTTGAAACTCAGAATTGCCTAGTATAATAGGACTTTGATGATTCAGAAGAATGACAAATGCAACAAAATTGGTTAGGGTTGCAAGATGCCAATTTTGGGGTGTTACACCTTCCACGCTCACCCAGCACCACAATTGCAACACCCTCCAACACTCCTACTGCAAACACAATCTAATCTGAACCCTCTGCTACAAGCTTCCCACATCAATCAACCGACACAGAATGCTCCACCAACCACTTGGAATTACTTGCAAGCCACCATGCAAGCCTTAGGCATCCCCAAGCAGACATAGAGCACAACTTCTTCCACCTCTCAAGCACCGCAGACATCCACCCATCCCTTGGCCACTATGTAAAATGTTACCCAATCTTCCCAACATCCACAACCACAGCAGAAAAATACCTACCCATTTGCACCTCAAGCACAACAGCAACAACCCAACCCCTTTACAATTGCTCAACCAATCGCCCAACCGACCCAGCAGCCACAACCGTAAATGCAAGGGGGAAATCCTTTCATCACGCAATCACTAAAACAATTTGTTAATGCCTTTGATAGCACACGTATGGCTAATCAAACCCCTCAGTAACCACAAACCAAATCCATCACTTCTCTAGCCACGTCATTCACCGCTGCATCCCAAGTTGTTCCACCTCTGCAACAATCAAGAATTCCCACCAACATCAATTACCTCGCTACATATACTGGGGGCATACCACCATAGAAAACCTATGCAGGTGTGCAATAGGCTCAACCCACTTATCCAATGCCTTAGAAAATACAAGCATACTTCCAACAGTTACAACAACCCTATCAAATGTCGCCACCTCCTCAACCACAATATTCCCCTCAGCCGCAACTTCCACCACAACAACCCATCTATGTTGACCAACAACCATCATATCAAACACCAAAATATCCCCCACATAATCCCCCATATTCGCCATTTGATCCATATCAGATCCAGGGAACTAATACAAATAGACTCCACAACCCTCCCCCACAAGTCAATCAGGAATGGGAGGAAATGAAGAATATTCTCAAAGGGTTAAAGGCAGGGACCGAAGCTAAAAATTTCAAGTTTGAAGAGGTATGTCCTTACCTGTTTGATCAATCTATCACAGGAATACCCTTTCCCAAGCACTTTTAAACACCCAATTTTGATAAATATCGGGGGAAGGGAGACCCTGTGAGCCACGTGAAATAATTCTACATGGCATGCGAAGAAGTGGCCTATAGCGATAATTTCCTCATGAGACTATTTCCCAAAAGCTTAGGAGGGACCTCTCTTGAGTGGTTCTATAAAATCCCTTATGGGATAGTCTCTACTTTTGCTAAACTATCTAAGAAGTATGTGTCCCAATACATGCACAATGTAGAGAATGAACTCTCCCTCCTTGATTTATGTAATTCAAAATAGAAGGGAGGAGAGATTCTGGCTGATTACATTCAGCACTGGCAAGGGCTTACTACCAGGTTGTCCTATTAATCCCTCAAGAAACACCTCATAGAGATATTTATCAACAATCTCCATCCTAAGCTTTCCTATCACATGCGTATGAATTATATACAAACTTATGAATACATTAGAATCAAAGGCATGGATCTCAAGCGAGGTCTCATAGAAGATGGTACCATCAAGCACTACAAAGAAGCCCAGCCTAACAAACATAACAATGATTGATCATGGTATTGGAACAAGAACAAGAACAAGAACACAGTAACTGACGGAGCCACTAACACCAAACATGTTCAGGTCATGGTATCCGGTCCCAACACACCTACTCAAACTTATCAGTAAGCTTTGTCAATATACCCTCAACCTCCTCCCATGTATCAACAACCCACTCCCACATATCACCAACCAATGTATCATAAAAAAACACACCCTCAAGGTGTGACTATCTATCCATGTCCAGGGACATCATGTCAAACCAACTACTAAGGTCTTGTGAACCAGACGAATGCTATATCAGTCACACATGGACAATAAAGGCCTCACACCTAGAATGCACTCAAACATACGTTCACCCCCTTGGGTGAACCCATAGATGTCATTTTATAAAGAATAGCTAAAGCTAACCTAATCATGTATCCATAAAGATAACCATTCGATGACTCCACACCTAAGCCTGCATGGTACAATGACAATGAATACTGCGATTACCATCGTGTTAAATGACACACTACCCTCAAATGCATGAAGTTGAAACACTACATCCAAGATCTCATCGATCACAAAGAGATTGAGGTAGACTCTCTGGCCCAACCATCATCAAATGTGGCCCTCAAAATCTATCAAAATGCATTTTCCAATCACACCTCAAGTAAAGGACTGGCCAATCCTGCCCAATCCTCCAATCAAGGAGAGGGAAAGCAAGGAGACAATGCCGATAGAAAAGATTATACCAACACATACATTGAATATGATAACCTTATTAGTTGTATATCCTAGGTCACACCCTCTATTAATGTCATTCATGTTAAAGGTGTAGATACTCAGTGCATAGTTGCCACTCGTCAGGGTAAAATAACTGTTGCAGGTGCTAGTGTCGCTCCATCCGCTGATACCCAATATAACCTATTGGAACACCTAGGGAATACCCCCACCCAAATATCCATCCTATATCTTCTCTGTACCTCTCATGTCCATCAAGAGATCCTCAATAAAGCCCTGTAAGAATCCCATGTATCCAATGACATCAATCTCGCGCAGTTCCAAAATCATGTGGGCCATCTATCTGCCTCTTGTGAAATCTCCTTTAAACCTATAGACACACCTTTTGAAGAACCTAATCACAACCTTCCACTCTATATCGCCCTTATGGTCAAGGATTTTATCGTTAAGCGAGTCATGATAGATAATGGTTCAGCCCTCAACCTATGCACATTGAAATTTTTCAAACAAATCGGGTGTACTGAGGTAGATATAACAAATGATGTCATCACTATAAAAGCCTATGACAATCTACAACACACTTCTGAAGGAACAATTTCATTTCCCATCAAGCTGGGCCCAACAGTCCAAGATATTGAATGTCATGTTGTCCATCTTGACCTTCCCTACAACATCCTCATTGGATGCCCATGGATTCATTCTATGCAAGCCGTCCCATCCACCTACCATCAGTGCATCAAATTCCCATATAACGGACCTAAAATCACCATCTGCATAGATCCCAAGCCTTTCACATACTGTCATGTGTTAGAAGCCTCCTTCCCACACTCCACTCATTTCCCTGGGATAGATATTGGCACTTATGTTGCCAGTTCTTCTCACACCCATTCAGACCTAGAAATAATCCTTTTAGCCACTCTTTCCATAGTCAAGATTGACAAAAATGGTTGTGGAGAATACAACCTATCTGACACCTTCATAGTGGGAGCTTTGTCATCCGACCTACATACCCGTGGAAGGCCAAAAAAGGACACAACAGAACCAAGTAAGAAGCTACAGTTGGGCCCTACCACTTTTGTCTCTGAGGGTGTTATGACTGGTCAAGTGATGGCCCCTGACATCAATCAATGGCTCTATAAGGATCCACCACCCAAAGACACAAGTTGCCTCAATTACTTCAAAGACAAGTACCCTTCAACTCACAAACTGGTGACAAAAAATGGAACTACCAGGGGGTGGCCTTGGTTATGAAGAGAAAGGAATGAAAGATCCTATTGTAC
Organism: Thuja plicata; assembly: GCA_018584345.1. Classification (NCBI taxonomy): domain Eukaryota; kingdom Viridiplantae; phylum Streptophyta; class Pinopsida; order Cupressales; family Cupressaceae; genus Thuja; species Thuja plicata. Next base: position 13,133,572 of record MU225256.1, on the reverse strand, counting down.
CTACCCGATGAGAGAAGCTCCTAGGCCTTGACATGATTTCTGGCATGAATGGGGGTGCCAATGACAACATATATGCCTCTTATCCTACCCTGGGTGAAATTGTTGACATCGAAGATGTCCCTAAAGAGAAAGTTGTGAAAGTCTATTATGATGTCTTCGAAGATGAAACCTTCCTAGGAAATTATATCCTCCACCAACTTTCCATTCTCTTCATTGGCCTTCCCCTCCACTATCTTGAACTCATAGACTAGGACCAACCAAGCATTGTACACATTAACAAGTTCCAAAGCGAGGACACACTCCTAAGGTTCATAGGAGTAGTCAAACAGAACAAGGACTGGGAGCATGAGTCAACACATGTCTACAAGTTGGATCCAAAGGCCTATTTTGGGGAAGGGGAGAACTTCAGAAACAAAAATGAAATGAAAAACAAAAATAAAAAAGAAGAAAAAGAAAATCAATCTCCTGGTTAAAACCCCTCTAGGGCACTATCTGATTGCAGAAAAGTAAAAACAAAGGGTGTATCCTCTAGAAAAAACCTCCCTGAGGTGCCAGAGGATGAATATTCTCCTCTTCCTCTAATCCATGATTATAGGCCCGAACAATCATCAATCCTCATCAAAGAAACAAAACTTGTCAATCTGGGTACCAAGGACTATCCACGCATCACTTATATTGCAACCTCTTTAACAGAAGTAGAAGAAACAACTCTCTTTTCTCTCTTACAAGAATCACTAGACAAATTTATATGGTCTTATTCCCACATGCCAGGATTGGACCCTAACCTAGTATTACATCATCTCATAGTGGATCCAAATGCCAAGTCAGTCAAACAAAAGCTCTGAAGGATGCACCCCAAGGTTGCCTTACTAGTCAAAGTGAAGCTAGAAAAGTTACTTCAAACAAAAATAATTCGCACCATTGACTATTCTGATTGGATCTCTAACATGGTGCCTATCTCCAAACCAGATAAATCCATTAGAATATGTACAGACTTTCAGGACCTCAACAAGGCATTTCCTAAGGATTACTTCCCATTGCCAAACATTGACACGATAGTTGACCTTACTGCTGGACATGAGATGTTGTCTCTCAAAGATAGATTCTCTGGATATAACCAAATCCACATTACAGAAGAAGATCAACATAAGACAACATTCACAACCTCATGGGGAACCTTCTTCTACAACATGATGCCATTTTGTCTAAAGAATGCAGGAGCCACATATCAACGAGCCATGACAGTCATTTTCCATGACATGATCCATAAAATCCTTGAGGACTACATAGATGATATCCTAGCCAAATCAGTCCATGGGGCAGATCATCTGGATGTCCTAGAATGTGTATTTGATTGAATTGGCCACTATGGACTCATGATAAACCCTAAGAAGTGTGTCTTCAGGGTAACATCTGGAAAGATCCTTGACTTTATTGTATCAAGAAGAGGAATTGAAATAGATCCTAAGAAGGTCAAAGCCATTCTGGAAATGCCTCCACCAAGGATGCTTAGGCAGTTGCATATCCTATAGGGAAAGCTTCAATTATTGTTTCATTTCATCTCTTAGCTTGCAGATAAGTGCCAACCTTTTATGCACTTACTAAGGAAAGAAAACAATTTCAAGTGGGATCTGTTGTGTCAAAGAGGCTTCAAAAAGATAAAAGAATACCTGGCTAATCCACCAATCTTAGTGCCTCCTATCCAGGTAGGCCTCTCATCATGTACATCTTAGCTACAACTACTACATTGGGGGTAGTTTTGGCCCAAATTGATGATAATGGTAAGGAAAGAGCCATATACTACATCAACCACACTTTGGTAGGCTATAAGCTAAACTACACTCCAATGGAAAAAGCATGCCTAGCTGCGGTTTTTGCTACTCAGAAGCTTCGATACTATATGCTCATCCACACTGTCAAACTTATATCTAAAGTTGATCCAATCAAGTATCTACTTTCCAAAACCACACTCATTGGCTGTATGGCTAAATGGGCCATGCTTTTGAGCGAGTTTGATATCCAGTATGTAGAAAAAAAGGCTATCAAAGGACAAGTTATTGCAGATCAGCTGGCAGAAGCACCATTGGTCAATGCTCATCCCTTGATCATGGAGTTTCCTAATGAGCACTTATGCATGATAGAAGAAGAACTGGCTTGGAAATTATTCTTCAATGGATCCTTTACATCTCATGGTTCTGGGGCAGGGATCCTCTTCATCACTCCACAGGGTGATTACATTCCTAAAACTTTCAAGCTAGGTTTCCCCTACACTAACAACATTGTAGAATATGAGGCACTAAATGTGGGACTTAACATGGCCATTTAGTGGAATATCACAGACATTTAGTTCTTTGGTGATTCTCAACTTATCATCAAACAAGTACTCGATGAATTCTAGACTAAGGATGATAAGCTTCTTCCAAATAAAGAGATGGTGGACAAACTAAAAGAGCATTTTCTAAATCTACAAATCACACAAGTCCCACGTCTACAAAATAAATCAGCTGATGCTATGGCTACAATCGGGTCACTCCTGGAGATCCCACACGACACAACACAATATGAATTCCTAGTTGAGCAACTCCATGCGCCTGCTTACGAGAACAATGATGTCAACCAGGTCAGTGTTTTGGTTGGTCCCTAGTCCCTATGGTACCATGAAATCCATGCATATCTAAAGAATGGTATAATATCTCCTCACCTCACAAACACCCAAAGCTAAAAACCTTATCTACAGAGCTTCTTGCTACACTATTGTGGCCAACACCCTTTATCGTCGAGGCTATCACAACGTTCTTTCCAGATGTCTTGAAGAAACCAAAGCCACCCAAGCATTATGAGAGGTACATGCTAGAATCTACAGTACCCACATGAGTGGCATGGTCCTAGCCAAACAACTTCTTAGACTTGGGTACTACTGGCCTACTATGGAACATGATGCATGTGAATCTATGAAGAAGTGCTTACCTTGTCAACAACATGCCAATTTGATTCATGTGCCAACACAAAATCTGCATCCTATTGCGCCCCCTTGGCCTTTTTCTTGTTGGGGTTTTGACCTCATTAGTAAGATCACCCCCCTATCCTATGAGGTTCATAAATACATCACCATGGCCACTGATTACTTCACAAAGTGGGTCGAAGCAATACCCCTCACCCTCATGATAGACGTCCAAATCTCAAAATTCATCCTCTACCATATCATCTTCCACTTCGGCATCCCATCTACCATCTTTACAGATCACGACACACCATTTGAAAACCAGCATATAGATGATCTGTGTGAACTCCTCCATATCCATCATCATTATTCCAGCCCATACTTCCCCCAAGGTAATGACCAAACTGAGGCAACCAACAAAACCATACTCAATATCCTCAAAAAGGTTGTCAATGATACTGGTCGTGACTGGAACCTCTAGATTAATCCTGCCCTTTGGGCATATCACACTTCTTACCAAGCCCCTACAGGAACCACCCCATACTCCCTCATTTATGGTGATCACTAACGGGCCTTATCAATGATGAAGATTACCGAGTAGCCAGGCTTACACAATTGGACCTACTAGATGAGAAATGTTAGCAAGCCTACGACCACCTGGTCATTTATCAAAATAGGCTCAAAAGAAGCTATAACAAGAAAATCCACCCATGCCAATTCCAGGTGGGAGATCTAGTCCTCAAAGAGAATCAGAAAGTGGGCACAAATCAAGAAAAGAAAGGTAAATTTAAGGTTACCTGGAAAGGCCCATACATTGTCACTACATGCTTCAGATCTAGGGCATATCAATTATCCACTCCTGAAGGAGAACCACTGAATGATCCCATCAACATCATTCATCTTAGGCACTTCTATGCCTGATAGCTGGTTATTCCATTCATCTAAAAGAATCCATAAAAAACTATAAAAATTCCTGAAAAAATTCATTGTCTTGGTGAAAATTTGGTAAACAGACACCTTGACAATAAACAAAAAAATTAAAAAATCAAAAAGATCAAAAAGTAAAGAGAAATAAATCATCCAATGGTGAAAACTTGGCAATCAAGCACCTTGGACAGGTATGTGTGGTGAAAACCTGGCAATCAGGTGTCACACATATAGGCACATATCATTATCTATCAAAATTTCATTCCCCTCCCTCATCCCATCCACCTCAGCCTAATCACTACCCATATTCCCTGGGTGTTCCCTCATCACACGCATCAGTTCGTAATGGTCCGCCTATCCTATGTCCTGAGATTTTGTGCATACCGTCCTGTATATAATCTTATTTCTTCATTGTACATATGTCATCCTATCCCAATCCCTGAGCTTCAAGTGTTTTCCATCCTGTAAATATCAGTCTAGTCTTATGTTCAGTCCTGTTTATACATATCTCGTGTCTTTGGTCGATCTCCTTGTAGAAAGTGATCTAGTTAAACCTCAAATCCTATGTGACGACAAGTCCCATTTGAGAAAATCTTGATTCAGTAATCCAACTTCAGAACATATTTTGGCCAAACAGTTTGACACGCATCCCATCTTTCTAGAAATGGGTCCTTGAGGATGTATCCTTCCTCTCATTGACCTAAATCTAGATCATCATCATCCCTGGGTTCTTGTAGGATGTATCATTCCTCTTGACCTAATCAATTCACTTCTCATCATTGATATCTCTATTAAAAGGAATATTGTTGTTGAATTTTTTATCTTGAAATTTGATTTTGATTCTTGATTATCATCCTAATCCTCTCAGTTGTTCTCTTCCTCAAGGTTTCCATGATTCCTCATATAATGGTATGCTACGAGTGGATGTACCTGAGATAGGGAACTTGATATTTTTTGGTTTCTTCTTGTGAGTTAGTTGGATGTGACCCTTGCATGTATGTCATCCATGTGGATTCGCATGCTGCACTTGGGGAACGTCATTTGTTTGTGGGCTTCTCTAGCATCATTTCCATCTTGGTTCTCCTAGGAACCACAGAGATGATGCTGGGGCAGCCCCTGCGTGTTTGTAGTGTCATTCCTATGCAACAACGGAGACATGGCCTTGCGTTCCTAGTAACCTTGGCATCATCTCTAACCATTTCTATATCAAACTAGGTGCTCAAAACTACATGGTGGTATTCCATCCTGGAATACCCCTTGCTCAAGTTTTAAGAAACCACTACCCCCTCACCCATCATATCCCCAAATCAAAATCCTATCATACCAAGCAATCTCCTCCTACAAATCAAACCTACACCCTAGAAATCCTACAACCCTCATCCCCCATGATCCTACATACACCTAAAACCTGTCATCCCTGATGCAAACTTGACATCCTTCCTCACTCCACCATCCCTTGTCCCCAAATTTTGTTTGTACACATGCTTACTCATCCCCTTCCTTCCCAACCACTCCCCTAAGAACCTAGTTGGAAAGTGATGTGTTGTATTCCCCATTCCCACTTTTGCATCCACACATAATTGCATTACCCCCCATCTTCATTATCATCTCTTTAGGTACACTACCACTCACGTCTCTTTTGCTTTTCATCATTTAGATTCATTTTTAGTTAACATTCATTTAGATTCATTTTAGTCTTGCATAGTTAACATAATTTAGATTCATTTTAATTTTGCATTGTTAACATCATTTAGATTCATTTTCATTTTGCATAGTTAAAACATTTAGATTCAATTAAATTCATTTTTTGCATATTCATCTTAGTCTTGCATCATTAAGTCATCATTAGATTGCATAGTTAATTCATCTTAGATTCATTTTAGTTTTGCATTTCTAAAGATTCATTCAAAATTCACATTGCATTCACATCATATTAAATTACATACACATTTCATTAAAACATCAAATACATTACATGCATCATTAAATCCTATCACATCCTGCATTCACACACATTAGTACATTCTATAAGCATCATTCACCTTACATTATCAATACATCATATATACATAAGCATAAAACCATCTTGCATATACAACCTATCATACATATGCATCACATCCTATATCACCCATGTGTCAGTCCCACATACACATCATACACAATCCATCATCCATACATAAGCATGAATATCAAATCAAAACACATGCATCTTGACCAACCATCATGTATCATATCAAAAATGAAATAATAATTATCCACAAGTGTCCATCCATCTGTCTCATATAAATATATACACAACAATGGGCTCTAACATCCCAGAAAAAAATATAATGCAAAACATATGTGGTACATCACTGTCCCTTTGGGCCCCCTGTAGGAGGCTTCTCATCAACATCATGCATCCATGTGTCCTCCTCCTCTTCGGTAATGGGTACCTGTATATGCCCCAGTGAATATGCCACTCCTACCAGGGCCTGCTCTGAAAACAACAAGAAACTGCACCCCCCACCTACATCTTGGAGGCGTCTGAAACTATCCCTAGCAGATCTGGTACCTGTACCTATCCCTATGTCATGTACCTTTCTAGAGGCTCCTATATCAGAGCTCTCCACATCCTGCATCTGGACTGACCCCCCTCCAGATGCCTTGTGAGCCTGGCTTGGCCCTGTCCGCTGGCTCTGCCTTGTCCTCTGACTAGGTCCTGCAACCTTGGGTATGGCTCCACCTCTTCCTGATACCACCGAACCCCCGACTAATCTGTAATGATCCCTCTATGCTGATGGCACTACTGCTTGATATCTAGCCCTGTACCATGCAACCTTCTCTCTGAGCGTCATCATCT